>CABFWB010000242.1:31476-93882 GCA_902151455.1 Timema bartmani
CCCCCCCCAAAAAAAAGCCACAATTTTTTCACCAAAGACGGCTTTTATCAAACCTTAGTGCAGCCTATAATTGCAAGCCTAAATATTATGAACAAATTTTGTATCTTTAGGGACTGTGTGTAGTTATATTGAAATAGTTTTTAATCGCTACAACAGAGCATGTTAGTTACTGCTAACTTCAAAAATGTTATTTTAAAATAGATGGACCTTGACACACTAATAATAAAAATTCAATTTCAAGCCAAAATGCCTGACGAAAGGAAATATCAAACTTTCTATAGCTGATACTGCTTTAACTTTTCACACATGTTTTTAGACTATTTTTTCAGTCATTTGTTCATTACTGTTATTCTTTTGTGGCTGGCTTGCTTTGAAAAGTTTTTGGTTTTCTTTCTATGGGTAAGACTGGCTCACTTTTGTTTATCTGGATTAGTTTAAATATCTTGATGTTTTATTGTGTAAGTAGTTATTAAAATTCATGCCATGGATTTTTTTATTTAAAATATATTTTTATAGTTTATTTATATTTAATATGCTTAAAATGCTTGATTAAAAATACTCAATTATAATAGTTGCACTAGGACAAGATTTTTATTTTATGTTATGTAAAACCCTTATTCAAAATAAAATATGATTTAGTTTTTATTTATAAAACTTGCAATTTAAAAATAAATTAGGACCTTTTCTTTTCAAAAATCATAAAGGATTATAAAATTAAAACTTATGTTAATGCCCATAACTGTAACTAAATCAAAGTTTATGTCCCTTTTATCAACCCAATTAAACATATTTTTGACATTCTGTTACATTTAACTTATTAGAAACTATAAATTTTGATTCATTTTTCCATCATATTGCCATAAGCTTATAATTTTGTCAATTTTTTATTATCGAAATAAATGGCAAGTGTAAGTTTGGACAAAGTAATAAATATAGTCTTGTTCTTGCAGGAAATTTTTATTTTTCGTGGGAAAATATTTCCCAAAGTTAAAATGTTATTTTTGCACAGGTCTGGTTTTTCCCTACGGTAGTGCTTGTATTTTTTAGGGGGTGAACCATATTCAAAGGTAACTTGTTCTTGGGTCAATACACAATTTAACGGATTTTAATCTCCAATTTGAATCTTCATTTTACTTACCAGTCTTTAATTCCAATCACTTTTTTGGAAAAAATTACTAATATATACGAGAAAAGAGAAATAGTAACAAAATGGGCCCCATCCAAAATGCTATGATTTAGTTTTAACCAATATTTTTTAATACTGGCTTTAATCAGCCATGTGCTAGTGTGCTTCACAGATGAGGACACTCTCTGACTGGGTACATTTATTAGGTTTTTTCACAGTGAATTTTTCCATCCTACTCTTGGTAAATATTTATTTTTTATTCTTTTATTCAAATAATTTCATTTTTGATTGAAATTAGTCATGGCTCTTTAAGTCAGACGTTATTTAAATTTTGCTTGAAAGCCTTAAAAATATAAGAATATAAATAAAATATTTAGATTAGTGAAAGTTAAGATTTGAAATTTTGTCACTTGACAAAGGCTTTGAATTTATCTTTCATCTTATTTCTCTCTTAATTAATAACATCAAGAAAAAGGAAAAATCTTAATCGCTCAAATACATCACAAAATCGAATTTTTATTTGTAAATTTATTTTAACCTGCAATAGACTTGGCTCTAATAGGGTCTGTGTGCTGTTTATCAAAGCCATACATCAAGAGTCTACAGCACACCGAACGAGCTACTTTACTGCTTATAAATTTTAATTCAAAATATTTCATGTGAATGAGATACCACAGTTATTTTTCAACTTTTCAGTCTTATTTTAGGGTTGATACAAATCTGGAAAATTGAAAAACCTGGAAAAATAAAGGAAGTTTGTGTGGCAGGATGAAATCATAGATATTTTAAAGTCACTGGGGTTTTCAAATATCATTATGAAGAATTGCAAAATACAAACTAAAATAGTGTAAGATTTTAAGTTATTGTTTATTGGAAATTAATGTTATTTTATCAAGAGAAAAGAGATAATTAACTTAAATGGTTCAAATTATGTTGTGAAATGGTGAAACAGCCTGCCAATATAAAGATTATCTCCCACACTATATTAATGGTAAAGTGTGCTCTATCAAAACGGCAACAACTATGGATTAATTTTTGAAATTATTTTAACGGTTTCACTAATAAATCAAATATTAAACTTGGTACACATTAACATTAATGAAGCACTTAGAAAAACTAAAATTTGCATTGTATTTAATATGTAAAGAGAACACTTCATTTGGCCAGTGATGCAACATTTGAATTTTGAATGTAACTCTTCTGTTGTAGGTCTCCTAAACAAGGTAGCAAAAAAATTGAAAAAGATGATCGTAATCGGGAAGTTCGTCACTCAGAGGGAGACAAGACATTGCCCTCTTCTTCAGATCCTCGTCGATATGAAAAACGCACTGGGGGCTATGAGAACACACGAGGTGGTCGAGAAGGATTTGCTCCTCGGGGAGAACCCTCTCGCCGAGGTAGAGGAGGATTTCGACCTAGGGGGAGTGTGGGCAGAAGAATGGATGGATATGGACCACCCTCATCGAAAAGTCCTTTTGGCCAACCTTCTGATGACTCCAAAGTTTTAGTTTCAGACGATAAAGACACCAAAGAAAATCGAAACTTAGATTCAGGGGAAACTGTAAAAGATGAATTAGGGGGAGAAATGATGAGTATTGATGATAGGACAAAACTGAAACAACAACAATTAGCTGCTGGTATTATAGGTAGTGGTGCTAGACATACTTCCAAAATATCACCACCACAAATGCCCCCTCGAATGCAACGTAAATCTGAAAGTGAACGTAGGGACTCTAGTCGAAGCAAAGGGGGTCGAGGGAGTCGAGGCTCTCATTCTCAGGGTAGAGACAGGCCATCATCTAGAGTTGGAGGTTCAGGAATCCCTATGAAACAAAACTCTTCTGATGTAGGAGACGAGTGTTGGGAAACAACTTCTGAAAATAGTGAGCTAGATGACCGTGATCGAAAGCAAGAGATGAGAAATGGTAGAAGAGTGTATCCACGAAGGGACTCTCAGGGTAGTGGACGGCGATCCGGACTTCCAGGAGGTCTTGGTAACAATGCCTCTCGCTCAGTTCGAGGACAAGGACCTTCTCCAGGTTCGTCTCGTGCTCCAGGTGCTGAAAAGAGGGCCAATGGAAGTAGTTATGGAAGTGTTGGGGTAAGGAACACCTCTCAATCAGGAAGTGCTCAGCCTATGAACAATCGGGGACTGAACTCTCGAGGGGGTAATCAAAGTCCTGGTTTGTCAGGCGGCAAGATGCCAATGAAAGAGACGTCTTCTGTGAACAGAGTGGACGAGATCAAACTGAATGATCCGTCCCTTGTTTCACAGGCTCTCACTGACCTTAGTGCAGCCAAGAAGAGTGCTAGAGTGGACAAGACAAATGCATTGGAAGGCATAGATTTGAACAACTATGCAAGTGAGTAGACAATGTTAATAATTATGCCTGAATAATCTTTGAATGATTATCACAATGAAATCTTATGTGCTAATAAATAGCATATTCATGTCTTAATGATAGACAATATTTTCCCCACTGGGCATTCTATCTTTACCTTTGTAAGAAACCTATCGTTACATAGCATGAGCTTTCATTGTGCTTTTCAATCCTTTACTCCCCAGGTGTAGGTTGCACAGGCTTACAAAACAATTTTATTATTTTATGGTGGAAATTAAATCTGGATTATATTTAATTCTGAGTTTATATGGTATTTTTTTATTCTGAAAATTAATATTTGTAACGTCAAATGTGTAGCCTAATTTATTAGATCATACATTTAGCTATGGTGAAAATACAGCCCTTTATTATTAGCTAGTCATATTTATTTAAAATAACTGTCTCGATCTAGAAATAGACTGTTTTTAATATATTTTGTTTATATTTCAGACAAAAAAAATTTAATCGTTAATGTCTGATGTAAAAACGCTTAAAATGGATTATATATATTCACTGTACATAAAATAAAATTGACCTAATATATAATTGTAGAACAGTAAATTGTATTGATTTGTTAGCAATGAAATCTTTTTATAGAAAAAATTTGTTAATCATTTGATTAAATAAAACTTACAATTAAATGTCCAATTTTGTTTAATATTAAGATTTCTTTGTCAAACTGGTAGGGAACTTATTAAATACGATCGTAAGTAAATAATAGGAAGAAAAACCTGAGAGACTTGGCAGTTTAAATCCCACTCGGAAAAATGTAAAACTATTGACAGAGATTCATAGCTCCATTATTACTTTATCTTGAGTTGAGACAAGTCACCTTTGAAATTTGTATATTTGATTTTAACTCAGCGATTTTGGATTTTTGAATTGGGTGTTTACTATGATTTTTGAGTTGGGTGTGTACTATGCTTACTCGGCAGGATATTATGCTGAAAATCACAATACTAGCGAACTCTTAGTTCATTTATACCTCACCTGCTTGTTCATCATATAATAGCATAAATACTCTGATCTTTATGGCCTTGTCATAGTCATGAGAGATATCGTTAGTAAATAATAGATTCTTCATTCAATAAAATCCATTGGAAGAAAAAAAGTTTGAATCAACATTTTCATAATCTTTTTAGTTTTTTCTTTAGCGGGCAAACTTGATTTTTTTCTTTCGAAGGTAAGTTATTGTAATGTTGTGTTACTCTCTACATTTTTACAATTTGATCACCACTAAACAATGAATTATTTATTTATGTGGTAATGCTAGTCTGATTGTCAATTGCGTTAATTTTTCAAGGTTTTTCTACCAATCTTACATTCATTTAATGTTGATGCAAGCCTTTGGAATCTGTACTACTTTTCATTTAAAATAAATAAGGACTTGGGCATTTTGTGCAGAAATTTACTACCTAATTATATTAAAAATCTGCACATTCTGGGAAACAATATCATAGTTTAAAAAATGCATATAACCTTTTGTTGGAGCAGGAGGGAGGGGCGGAAGTTACCCTAAAACAGCCTACCATTGTTTTGTAGGCCTGGTAATTCTCATTTATTGGTTCCAATAATTAAAGCAACCTAAGCCTTTATCCTATTCGGTCAAATTTGTATTATGTCAATGCTAACAAGCTATTATTCTTAATGAAATAAACTTTAATCAAGGCTTATTTCATCATAGAGCGTGATTGTGATTAAGTTGGCAAATTCATTCTTTTAAGACTTTTTGTCCATTTTTGTGAAGGGAAAAGTTTGCAATTCCATAAGTTTAGTAGTTGGTGGCATGCTGATAGTATTTGAGCCAAGCCTGAGCTTGAGTACAACAAATTTATGGGCTACTTTTATATGATTATTTCTTTGTCTTTTATTGTGTGTGTCTGGTTATGAATGAATCTCTTGTTTGCTCTTGCCACCACTTGTATGTTGTTTGTGAATTGTGCAGCTGGGGTTATGAAGAGGGGTGAACTTCTTGTTGAATGGAGGAGAATCTCTTTATAATGCTGGATTAATGTAATTAATAGAAGATAATAGTTTAAAGGGCAAGACTATCAAGTATAACTTAATGCGGGAGTGGGAAATTTTTTCGATTCAAGGGCCACATTGAGAATTTAAAAATTAGATTGGGCCACCAAATAAAATATGATTTCCTTTAATACTCAATTTATTATTAAAATATATAAATATATTTACTCAACATAAGGAAGGAAAGCAATTTTTATAAATAAGTAATTCTCAACTAAAATGGAGCTTAATTTGAGGAATGCAATGCAATTTTTTCATATATCATTTCTTTAATGCGAGGGATAAATTTAGTAGTTGAACTTATTTAAACTTCTTATAAATATTAATCATTTTGCTGAAAAGAGATTGTATTTTCTTCAATAATAATACATTTTTAAATTCTGGTATTGTTAGCACTAACTTTTTTTTTAAAGATTTGTTGGTCGAATGGCCTAAGGTGTCACTCTTGTTTAAGGCTGGCCTTTTGATGGTATTGGGGTTCGAATCGTGGTTGGTTCTATTAAGGGTGGTTTTTCCTAAATGCTTTCCCACTCTTCCACATGAATGGGGGCAGATTATCTCTAAGTTTCTTCCTTCCTCATCCCTAGTCCATTAGGCTAATTATCATGTATGTGTAAAACCTGAACAGGTAGTAAGACCTTAATGAAAAAAAGTATTAATCCAGATATTTAACATTCATTGGAATGAAGGCATTTATACTATTTTTCTAAATATATTATCTCTCTTTAATGAAAATACAAATCTTAGGAAATCTCGCTCAGCCATTAATTAGCCCAACAATTCATTTAAACTTTGTTTATCCTGGAAGGTTGCACTTACCTTGAATAATTACACTATGGCACTATCTTATAAACTACACAATAGTGGAACCGATAAAGGCTACCTTTCATAGTAAATTAAGTGTACACACTTGCTTCTCGGAAGAAACAAAAATACTATTCTAATCTTTTACAGTGTGAATTTAAGTCCTTACATCTAGCCTCTTGAATATGTTTCTTTTATTATACTATGCAAAAGCGTTACAGCTATATTGCTGACCCAAAACCTCTGAGAAACTAGTTTTAGTCCTGGCTTGGAAGAAACTTTATTTGGTGCAAAATCATTCAAAGTAGAAGTCTTCAAAGTTAATTACAACTATAATTATAATTCCATGCATCAATAACCCCCACCTATGTTAACTTGTAAGGGAATGTACACTAGTAGTTAGTCAATTTTGCTTGGTTGGCTATTATTTAAATTCCATGTTTAATAAGTGTAAACAATTTTCAATTGCTAACTTTTTTATCAGTAGTAAATTAGTTTGACTTGAAATTGAATCAATATATTTTTGTGTTGTCTTATTTAATACACCTTTGTCACCCTCTTCGGTGGCTGCGTGGTCTAATGCACTAGTCTCACAATAGAATATACTCCCAATGATGGGGAGATCGTGGTTCAATTCAGGTTGGGTGTGCTGAAGGTGTTTTTACCTTAATGGTTTCCCACTCTCCACACATGCGGGCACATTTCTTCTAAATTCAACCTTCCTCATAATTAACCTTGAAGAATTAATAAGTAAGCTTTTAACCCGAATGTGCAGTAAGATTCAGTGCTAGGAAAAAAAAAACTTTTGTCCAAGTTCTAGGTTTTCAAATTATGTTCTAGCACAGTACAATTTTAGGGAGACCAAAATATTTTAAACATAACTTAGAAAATTATTTTAATATAAAATGTTTTTCTTGATTTGAGTTCAATTTTTCCCATTGTAAACTTTTCCTTAGGAACACCAATTAGACTTTTATAGTTCACAGTAGAAATGTTTGCTTTTGGTTAAGGTGGTGTTGGGATTGATTGTTCTGTAAGTGTACAAACATAGTGATTTTTATTAATAAAAGAAGCAGCACTATGAACTAAACAAATACACAGTGGGAAATACATTTTGACTATAGTTTGTAGTTACACGTAGTTTGAAATTAAGCATTCATTGCATAAACAAGGCTTCCACTAGGAAAATAGTTTTATTTTTAGATTCCCTGGCACCTGAGCTCCTTAAAGCAAAGATTTTACTTGTTGATTTAAGTAAAAGGCACACGCAAAGCTTGTTTATAGTTATACCGGGAATTGACATTAAACTTTTTTTTGTTGTTGTTGACCGCATTGAATTTTCTTATCCGCTTTTTCTCTTTAGTTGAATATTACCATAGGGATTTAAAAACCATCATTATTTTATTTCTTAAATACTACAGTTTAGTATTGGTTCTAGTGTCTAAGAACAAAAACATATACAATTAAATAAGATGTAATTGAGAAATTCCCCTGGATATGATAATCTAACACAGGAACTTTTACTGAGTGTGCTACTGCTCTTTCACTGAGCTATTAGTAAATAATGTTCTACCCAGTGCACAAACAAGGATATACCAGATACTCAGTCTAACGGAAGTTTAGCTGCGCTCCTTGAGCGAGGTTGAGTCCATCAACACTGGGGTTTGCTAGTGTCATTGTACAGTCAAAAAAGCATTTCCATATGTGCAGTTGTTTAAACAACTCACTTTTAACATGTTTGTCACAAAGTGACCATTTTAATCGTAATGGACAGTCGGCATAGGCTCTTTGTAAGGTAGGATTAAAGGGGGTTGGGTCAATACTTCAACCTAGCTTTGAGGAAGCTGGCCAATTGACTGGAGATATATATTAATTTGTGCTTTCTCTTTAGTGAAACTATGTTAAAAAAATTTTTTTACTCTCTCACGGAGCACGGCCGTTTTAACCTGGAGGTTGAGAGTCTGTTGTATGTTTGTCTGTGGACTGGCATCAATCTTAGTCATAGCTTAAGGCAGAGTATGTGATGGACATGTGAATTAATCGTAAACTTGTAGTTATTGAAACGCATCCACCGGCAACCCGGGGTAAATGCTTATGCTGTTACTGGTAAAGGCTTAGTTTTACGGGAGTGGTGATATACTAGAGTTGTCAAGCACCTGGGAAACTGGGAAAAAACAGGATATTGTTTGTGAAAAAATCCAAGAATTTTACCAAAAACTACTGGAATATTAGAGAAATAAACTGCAATCCTTAAATAATAAGTGTTTGAAGAAAAGGCAAACTGAAAAACGTAGCACACGGATTAAAACATGTTTAAACCCTCCCACCCCCTTTTTACTTTCCCATGATCCCTAGGCTAGATTAAATATTGTGATCGTTAAAAAAATTAAATTAAAAATTCTTCTTGATGTCAGCGTTTAGCGACTTGAAAAGGTGATTTTTGGTATGCTGTGTGTCTTATTTGGCCTATAGCCAAAACCATTTTATTAACTTGTCTAAAACTTGGTATGGTTTTCAAAAAGTTCACACTTAAATAAAGTTAGAAAGTTTCCAAAAGGTTTTTTTTCCCCTAACAACCCTATAGTTTTTAGTTTAATTAGTAGACAAAAAGGTGTGAAAATGTGACACTAGCTCATTTTCACCGACATTTAAACATATTTGTGGAACTGAGACCAGGCTTGATGAAAAGGGCTCCAGGCTTAACCTTCCTCTAACAAATACAGTATTTTTTTTATATTCTGACAACATGAAATTCTAAGATATTTTAGAATTGTCTCACAACATAAAATTTTAAGATATTTTAGAATTGTATCACAACAGAAAATTTAAGACATTTGAGAATTAGCAGCGAAATATAAAGTTTCACAGCTTTCTTTCCTTTATTTCTTCGTGATGACAAAAGAGTAGTTGATAGTGAAGGGTGAAAGTATAAGCTTGGACGGAATAAATAAGTATTCCCAGAAAACTACACAGACCTCTCTATTTTAAGCCATGTGGCCTGACATTGATTAATATTTTCTCGCTGACCGAGGTGGCTGTGTTAAAGTGAGATTGTAAGGAATGTGAAAAAAGGTGTTTTTGCAGTTTCTATATAAAACATTTTGGTTAAAAATAGATAAAATATTGCTCCAGTAGAAACATAATTTAATTTTCTTAATATAATGACCTTGAATATCTGTTGAAGGCGTTGTGGAATTTTATGATAAGTTTTTCTCTTAATTTAAAAAGTTAATTTTATGTAGCTATACTTATGTCAGATATATAAAAACTCTTGATATCACCATGTGAAGAAAATCTCTTTCTACTGGAGCAATATTTTTATTATTTTCGGGGAAAATAATGTTTTTCTCTAAAAACTGAAAAAATCCCCACCTTTTCTCGCATCTATTACATTCCCACCTTAAGGGTGAGAAGAAAGAATTTTATGTTCTTGAAATGGACTCTATTTTGATTAAAATTCGTATCCAAGCACACTTTAGTATTAAAAACAATTTCATTAATTGATATATCTAATTCTTTGAGATACAATATGAGTTATTTAAAAGTTGTAGGAGAGATACACATCTTTTATTTAAAATATATTTGTATAAATCCACTATTTCCCTAGCTCTAAGCAAATACACTTTTAATTAGAGATAAAAATAGGAGTTGAAAATTTACATAACTAATACACTCCAGAATCAGAAAATTCTTGAAATTAACCAGGAAACAAGGTGGATTCTTGAAATTTACAAAATTAGTAAAAATAATAAACTATTTCTTGGTGTAATAAAAAATGTCAGTTTGGTATAAATAAGAGACTTATAAAAAAAATCTTGAAATGAACAAACACCAAAATCAAATACCTTTGAGAAGTGGAGGAGTTAGTGAAGTGATTACATAATTAAAAATTGAGAGTTAAACTAGCACCTAATTAGTGGTGACAGTACAATTAAAATAAACAGCTCTTTATATAGTGCAGTGAACTGTTATGCTCTTTGTTGAACTGTATGTTCCTTTTTTCTATTTGATTCTTTAATTGTATATTATTTCATTTATTCTCTTAAATGAATTGCGATGCTCTTTTTTTCCCCATTTATGTTTCTGTAACAATTTCTTAACTCGTTTCACTTATCTTAAGAGTTGTCTTCTTTATTTTTAAGTAAAGGAGCGAGAAAGTTTGTACAATGTATTATACTATTTATTTTTATCCTTGAAATATTTGTTTAGATATCAAATGCATATATTTCCCCATCAAGGTCATATCCTTTATTGAAAATTAACTTCATGCCTTTACACTAGTCATTTTTAATTAAATGAAATTTAATTCCTCTATGCTACTCTATAAAGCAGTGGTTTACAACCTTTTTTCAGCTGACGGGTCCCCCACCCTATATCTTTTGAGGTGATTATAAAATAAATCTTAGTTTTATTTTATTTCACGTTATAAAATAAATTTTTATTTTATTTTATTTCACGCTATAAAATAAATTTTAGTTTTATTTTATTTCACTAATTTTTCATACCAAATCATTGTGACACTTGAAATATAATGGTACAAAAAACACCTTAAAATTAGTGTGATTTTGGAGACTGTTTTGTTTACTTTAGTTTTTGAATATTGGGTCTTAAGTTTGACAGAGCACATAGCAAATTGCTTTCCACTTCAAGTCTACATCACTCTTTAATACATTTTTCAGAATTAGTTTAAAATTCAGTGCTGCACATGGCCGCAATGGTAGCTGAGGGGGTGGTTAGAAAGGAGAATTGGGGGCAAATTAATGCTTGTGGGCATGAAAATAAACATGTTCATGAGCCTTAAATTTGGCTGGTCACATAGATAAATTACAACTTGTAAGCAATGGTGCCAATACCGCAAGGAAATAATAATCTTACTCTGTGGAAAAGGGATTGAAATAAAAAATGACTTAAATTCTTAATTTATTTTTAAAGTTATTTTCCAAGTGTTTTACAACCCACTACCCCCTCTCGCCTTCAGTCCACCAAAATTGCTTCACACTACCCAGGTTGGGAACTGCAAAAGTGTTTTGCAAGATGGGCATTTCTGGAAAAATTAAAATCTAGAGAATCTAGTTTTTTTCATAGAGTTGGGTCGAATCCACTATTTTACTAATACGAATCACCAATTTACCTTCAAATCTCGATTTCGAATCTTGCAAAAAATTATGAACTTAGCACTGAGGAAATTTAAATGTAATAGAATAATATAAAATACAAATAGTAACTAAAATGTTAACATTCATTCTTATTATCCAATCATTATAATATTTTTACATTCGGTTAAGTTCTAATGGGTACAACCTGAACAGTTAGTAGAATGTGGTGCTAGAAAAAATTAGTGTTAAATTACTGATCTGGGGCTTTTTAATTTCATCCAATAATTATAATTGGCTCTGAACCACTAAACAACGGAATAGAGCTTTAAAACAAAATTCACTTGGAAAATAACCTTTTTATAAAATGCATTTTTGAGTCCTGAATCTGAAATTTTCTCAAGTCTCTAATATCCTTTAGGATTTGATGGTTTCATCCATACTATTAAGAAAATAGTAGAAGCCGTGTATTCGCAATATTAAATGAAAGTTATCTTTGGTTATTGATATAAATTGTACACTGCAACTGCAGTAGATTTAAATTAAATATATAAAATGACACCTGGGCACTTAAATCAAACTCTGGATCTCAGTGCGCCATTGCTCGACAACAGAGCTATCAAGTTAGTGCCCTGTTCTTGTATAAGAGGCAACATAAATGCAGATCCCAAGTCACCAGTGGCTGTATTTCAATGGTAACTAAAGTAGCCAATGAATTAACAGACTCTGCCATGAGGGAAGAATGACCGTGAGCATGAGATGAATAACGGTTAGCTCACCGGCACATTAAGCCAAAGATCCTAGGTTTTCTCGTTTAATTTTTCAACTAACGTTAATTTGATTTAAAGCTGTAAGATAGTGCACGGTTTTCCTAATAAATCAAATGCTAATTTACTGTAAGAAAAAATTATGATGTTATGAATAAACACTAAATTTTTTAATCATTCTTTATTTTAATTATAATTGCATTTGAATGATAAATCATAGCAAAATTGGCTAGTCATTTTTATAAGCTGTGTTTAAGAAATTACGGATATTACCCCAATACAACTATCAAAGTGAACCATGATTATGCAGCAGTGTATTTATGATTACATGAACGGCATTAAATGTGTCGATTCTTTAGTACTCTGTTATTATCAAGGCTCTCTCACATGAAAGTGGCTGTCTTATATTGATACATAGTTGTAACAGTACCGATTTGTTGTTAATGTAGTCTTATAGTTGGTTTTTAAATGGTATCCTATGTGTGAGTAATGCAGAATTTTTCTTAGGACATAACTTTCAATTTACAAAGTAAAAAAAAAAGATAAATTTTACTTAAAATTTAATCAACACTTCTTTTATAGAAAACGTTGCATATTTTTACTGTAAAATAAAGCAAGGTACTAAATGCTTGCAATGAAACTATTGATACTTGAATGTAATTATCTATACCTTATATATTTACATTTTCATAATGGCTCATTAACAATATAATAGATAACTCATACGATTTCCTGGTGTGGTCCCTATTAACCTATTATCCAGTA
This sequence comes from Timema bartmani, assembly GCA_902151455.1. Taxonomy (NCBI): domain Eukaryota; kingdom Metazoa; phylum Arthropoda; class Insecta; order Phasmatodea; family Timematidae; genus Timema; species Timema bartmani. Next base: position 44,438 of record CABFWB010000242.1, read on the forward strand.
GCAGGTTGTCTCTTAGATGGCTAAGGATTGATTTAATTTTGATTTTGCATGAAGCTTTAGAATACAATGTTATAGAAAGTTGCCTGTACATACATCAACTTCCAAAAATATTTGAAATAGGGATAAACATCCACTATTGGTGTTTCATTTATGTGACAATTTCTACATAATTTCTTTTATTTTAAATAGAAATAAACATCTGCAATTTATATTGCAGTAATTATATATCAAATAGGGTTTAACACACAGTTATTTGTGTTTCATTTTTTCAAAAAAATGTATATACCTATTTAAAAGATTTCCAATTTCCACAAAATTTTTGCTTGTTAGATTGTTTGAATCTTAACAGATTTCAAGGAATGTAAAACTCAGAATATTAAAGCAATTTTACCGGCTATCTATGGGTGTGAAATGTGGTCTCTTACCTTATATGATGAAAACAAGGTGCTTAGGAAGATATTTGATCCAAAAAGGGATGAAGGTACTGGTGAGTGTAGGTTACATAATGATGAGTTACATAACCTACACTCATCTCAAGACATTGTTAGGAAAATCAAGTCTCTAAGATTATGGTGGGCAGGACAAGCATTGTGAATGAGAGAATTTAGAATCATGTTCGGGATACTAAGTGGCAAACCCAATGGGAAGAGACCATTTGGTAGACATAGACGCAGATGGGAAAATAACATAATGGACCTGAAAGAGAAAGGGTTTAATGAGGACTGACTAGAGCTAGCTCAAGATAGGGATAGATAATGTACTTTTGTAAGAGCGGCAATGAACTTTCGAGTTCCTAATGCCATAAAGTAATTAACTAAGTTAGTATTCTGTAGAACAGTTCGTTCCGACCTTGTTAAGAATTGGCTCTCAAAAGCATATTTTTTATGCCCATACCACCATATATGCTAAATAAACTTTAGGGAAATGATTTGACGACTGACAAATAATTTTTATAACCCTAGTTTTATTTATTTGTTAGTAGAATACTTCATTAGAGTATTTAAATAGTTTACAACTACCTTGAAACATCAATATAGTTTTGTATATGACTCACCTCCTTTTTGACTCAGTTTGCTGTAATAATATTTAATGTTGTGGTAAATTCATTTTGGATTAACATTGTCATTGATTTGTAAACAAGGATGTTTTTTTTAAACATCTTAAACTCACTAACACTTATTTGGGGTAACCATATTAAAGATCTATATATTTTTTACACGGTATCCTTACAACTACTCTGGGATGTATACAAATTAACTGTTGATATCATCATGTTAACAAAGCAATATTTTATTTATTTTGGCAAAAAATAAAGGTTTTGCTTTAAAAACTGCAAAAGCACTGCCCTTTTCTCACGTTCCCAACATCCCCACCTTAATTACGCCAATGGGGTGATATAAGCAAGTTAACCATAAAAGGAAATGTATCCGCTGGTGGTAGAATGAGAAACCATCTTAAGATAAATCCACCCTACTGGCATTTGAACCCCAATCTCCTTGTATTAAGCAAATCAGACAAGCTGAACTTATCAATCCTTATGCCCATTCATGTGTCTTAAGTAGCTGCTACAAATTGTGTTGGTGTTAGAAAAACTTTAAAAAAAAACTACATGACATTAGCAATCACAACAAATTAAAATTAGATACCAAAGTATTGTAACGTAGTCAAAACATTTGATATATAATTACTCCAAATAATGCACGGTAAACAACTGTTACTGTAAAGGATTAAATCAGAAATTCTCTTAAGTGGCAATCTGATGCCTACACTTGTAAGGGCAATGAACTTAAATTTAATATTTTTGTGGCACTCAATCAAAAGCAACATCTTTAAAGTTTTGTCAACCTAGCTCAACCTTTTATACACGTCTTACTAAGATACTAAGATTAGAATTAATTTAAATATTGATATACACTTTTCTCTTCCCAAGGGAAATAAATCAACTCTGAGCTTTCCCCCAATTTCAAAAATTGTTTTCTGTTTCCAAAAGGGTAGGCTTGATTTCTTGAGTGGTGATTTCTCAGACTGACTCCACAGTTAAATATCTAAACAAATAGTCTGAATGTGTTTCTTTGAAGTCATTAAGTTGTCCCTCTTTCCCTTTATTAAGCTATTATTATCATCATCATCGTTTATTATTATTATTAATATTATTATTATTATTATTATTATTATTATTACAACAACACATTTTGATCATATTTTAAGCTGAATTGAGCCATATTCAAATGGTTTTGAGCCATCTCCTCCACTTTTTACTAAACCCTAGGACCCATTAAAAAAAAAAGGCTAGAAGAGAGAATGCAATGTTTAAATATTGAAATTACATAGTACAATTCTTGTTTTCGGCTTGTTTAATGCTTGAATAAATCATATTAAACTCAATTTGAGTCGCCATTTCCATCAAAACATTTAATGAGGTGATACATTAATTGAATAGTGCATATTTTGCTGTGCAAGTGTGTAATCTTATGAAGACAAATCCATATAAACCCAAAAATACAAGCTTTCTGGCTGAAGCCATTTGTTAAAATATGTTAAGAAAATATATACACAAGATTATTCAGATCTCCAGGTAAAAATGGGGTTTGTAAGGTGTGACAAGGCAAGTATATCCATGCAGATAACTTGAGGTCAGTGACAGAAACAGTGGCACTACTATATGTCAAGTTGTCACTTTATGCACTATGGAGGGGTGTAGGCAACACATCACACAAATCAACATGGGTACTCCCTCCTCAGACATACACTCTAAATAAGAAGGGAATCCACTCTTAGTATCGGCTCTCGTCAGGATTAACAACCATATCCTAAAAAAATCCTTAATAGTACTTGTTGTCAGGCATTATTTCCATGCCTGTTACTGGTCATAATTTACATCACACTCTTGTTATATGCTGAAGCTCGACAAGTTACCAACTACACAGGTGCATACAGCTCCAACTTTGACATCTCATAGCACCACCATTTGGTGTCGACGACCCCAAGTTATCTGTGTGGAAATACTTGTCTTTCATGTCACCTCATACAACGTGTGTACATTTAAAAAAAAATCAGATCTGATAGAGCTAGAATAGCTTCTAACCAGATTCACTGCATTCACATTATTTGTGCGTGAGCTGAGCATAAGAAAGCAGACTCGTTATAGAGGTTTCAAAATATCAGTAAACACAAATGGTAAACTGATATTTAAAAATGATGCTTGCAAACCTTAAATAGATTCCTTTAGTGGTAAGTCTCTACTGTTATTGGTAAGCATATCAAAAGGGAACTTGTGGGGATTTTAGTAAAATTATTTTAATGATAGAATGGTATTTTTGTTTTAATTATGGGCGAGGGACTAGATTCCTTCCCTTCATTTGTAAAATAGTATTTTGTTTGACTACCAAAGTAGACAAGTTATGTATAGGAACACGATTAAAAAAAAAGTCTTGCTGTATTTTTATAGTGCCATTTAAGTTTGTTAATATTTCCAAAGTATTAAGTCAAGAGTTGTAAAAACAAAAGTTTGAAAATGAGAGGTATGTTTAGCTCTCATATTAAACCAAACTATAAGCGTGCCAAAGAAATGAGTGCGCTGTGGACCTAGTTTGGTTTCAGTTAAACACCTCTTGTACCTTATTTTATTCTCGTCTCTTCACTGCGGTATTATCCTGAAATGTTCTACAAGGTAAGGGACAGTTAATTAAAACTAAACTATATTTATTTCTTGTCAAATCTAATTAAATAAAGATGATTATTATTGGGAGACATTTTGTTTTAAACGAGGGTAATGGGTAATAGGTCTAAATCACACAATATATTTGTGATAGATTATAGGCTAGTTATAACAAGAATTTTTTTTTATAGATTAAAAGCTAGTTAAAACAGGTTTTTTTTTAAATATTTTAAAAATAAAACAACTCATTGCTGATTTAAATAATTACTACACAAAGTTAAAGGAAACAAACTTTAAAATGTGTATTCAACTGTACATAAAATAATTTTCAGGTTAATAAGCAACAATTTTCTTAAATACATAAATTGATTATTTTAAAGTTTGTTATAAATTATTTTGATCAAAAGTTGATAGTCAAATATTTCACTCTGAATTTTATTTTCTTAAATTAATAGCATTTTAAGTTAATGACTAAGGGATATAATGACATTGGGAGTTTAACTTAATAATATGATTCAAATAGGAATAGAACAAAGAGAAAAAAACAAAACAATCTAAATTGATTGCCAACAAATCTTCACTTAATTTAAGTTGACGCTAACCCATAAAATACAGTATATTTGCCAACAAAGTTTCACTTAATTTTAGTTGATAACCCATAAGATTTTTTTTCCGGATAATTGCCAAGCAAATAGGTGAACTAATTTAGTGATCTAACAAATTAAATAAAATACTTGGGTATTCCCATCATTATTTCTATTTTAATATTTTGCTTTATAGCTTTCTCCCTTGATTTGATTTTACAACTGTTTCAGGGGAATATATTTAATCATTTCCCCCCGACTTGTATGGTGAATTTTAAATATTATGAGAGTTACTTATGCTTTTGAAATTTTTACATTTAAATTGGGGCTTCTGAAACATACTTTTCACATTTTCACACCAACATTTGAATATTTTTGGAAATACTATTAAAAAAATATATGGTTAAGGTGCCGCCGAAGAGAGTGCAAGTATTTTTACAGTTTTTATAGAATTGACATTTTTTGGCCAAAATAAATTAAATATTTATCCAGTAGCAACATAGAGTTTAGTTTTCTGTACATGCTAATATCAACAGCTCTTGAATATCTGTCAAGGGTTTCCTGGAATTTTGTCAAAACTATTTAAATAAAGAGAAAAAGTTTTGACAAAATTCCAGGACACCCTTGACAGATATTCCTGATCTGTTTATATTAGCATGTGCAAAAAATTAATTAAACTCTATGTTGCTACTGGATAAATATATGATTTATTTTCGCCAAAAAAATGTAATGCTATAAAAACTGTAAAATAACATTACAATGTTTTATAAGTGCAAGAAAGATTTTAGTTAATATTTATTTATCAGCCTGTTATATTGCAATTAATTACTCCACACTATGTAGTAAAATGGTATTAAAACCACTTTAATTTTTAAGGAGTTATTGATAAAATTTTTTATATAACTAATTTTTTTGTTAGACTTTTAATTCTACTTTTAATTTAAATTTAAATACAATTTTTTTTTTTCAAATCTTCATTTTCCTTTGTTAAACTTTTAAATTACCTCATCACATAAGTTTAATCTTTTATATTAATAATTCTACCACTCATTGTGGAGCAATTATGTTTGCAATATGATAGGCTGACACACATTAATTTCAATCTTCCTTATTGTTTTGGCAAGCTGAATTAAAATAATAGGTTTAAAAAAAACTCTGGGGACCAGTTTTGCTATTTAAAATATAACACATTTAATATTGTGTGCGAGACAGAATTATAGAAAAACATAAAGACAAAACATTCAATTCTTCACAATCATAAACATAATACAAAGCACCACCAAAACAATATAATACATAATGTTCAAATAAACAAAACAGTTTTCTTAATATACAAAATTAGAGCTAACCTAGTTGAATTTTTTTTTTCATAAGTTTGATTTGAGACAAACAGAAACTACTATGCCATTCAGTTCTTGAGACAAACAGAAACTACTATGCCATTCAGTTCTTGAGACAAACAGAAACTACTATGCCATTCAGTTCTTGGTAAGCATTCTCGTATCAGTGGTGAATTTTACTTTATTTGTTATGACAGGTAAGAACCATGTTTATAACCATGATCCTTGAGCACTATTTCGTTCAATATTTCTTGAAATTATTTTTTATTTATAATAAATTATTTAAAATTGGCTACATATAATTGCTAGGAATAGTTTACCTAACCTAAATAAAATTGATAGGGAATTTATACAAAATGAATCAATTTTTATAAAATACTGAGAAATAAGTTCAAAAGAGGAAAAAAAACCGGATCTTTGTAACATCCTTGTCTTAAAAGACAGGATTGATTTATTCACCATCACAGTGTAAACATTCTTATAATTTACTAATTTGCGTTCATTGTCTAAAATTCAAATTATTTCTTTAATAAATTAATAATGAACACTAAATTCATCTACTGAGTAGCGCCCTAAGGTGTTCTCTTATATATAATAATTGTACTTTCTGAACTGACTGACACACTATTTACTAACTTATAAAACTGACACAATACCCAGTCCGCTGGATGTAAATTTATTACTGAAAAGTGTAAGCTTGAATTTCCAATTACATATTTTCAAACATACCAAGAATCAACCCCCAAAGATACACACACTAACAAATAAGTTAAAGTAGTTTATATAATCACTGTAATTAGTGTAATCACTTAACTCAACACACTCAACTTGATTTTTCTTAATAAACAATTAATTTTTAAATAGTATAACTTACCATATTTGTATTTAGGAGTTTTGAAAGAACTTTCTTTTAATAAATACTTTTTAAATGCACTGGATGGCTATAGTTTTGTCTTGAGCTTATCATTCTCAACAAGACAATAGTTGTACATGCTTCCTCGTGTAATCTATTGAAGAAGTATCAACATTAGAAAAAAAGGATCATCACTAAACTAACTTTCCTGGGATTAACATAAATTAAGAATGTTTAGTTGCGAGCTTTAAGTAGAAATATTAGTCTATGTTTGACATTTTCACTCGTGAAATATTAAATGCGTGCATATCTGTGTCGATAAGTATTCTAAAACCCACATCGGTGGCTGCATGATCTAACACGCTACTCTCGCTGTAGAATAGACTGCTGATGACAAAAAGATCGAGGTTTAAATCTCGGTCAAGTGTACTGAAGGTGGTTTTCCTAAAATGGTTTTTCACTTTCCCCACCATGCAAATGTGGGTTCACTTCCTATAAATATAATCTTCCTAAACATATAAACCATTACTCAATAAAACTTTCTAGCACATTAAAAACCGCCCACATTCATTTATTTAGAAGTATTTTTAAGAGACAGTTATTTAATTATTGTATCATCACAAATCAACATTACTTTGATATAATGCTTGTGTGCATTTAAATTTGGAACTTTGAGAATGCTTTAATAAAATGGGAATAGTCTCATTGGCAATTTTTTTTAATGTCAAGTTTTTGGTCATTATAACCTGTTAATATATTTTAAAATTTATAGTTCTCTATTTTGTTGGTTGAAATTGCACATTTAAAAAACTCATTTTTGTGTTGGTTTTGGTTTTTGGAAATTTAAAAAAAATTTTCTAAAAGTAAATCAACTTCACCTCAAATTGAGCCCTTAGCTACTATGAAGCTATACTTTTTCAAAGTTATTTAATTTTGTATTTTAGGAATGGAATATGGTAATTCAACTCTTATTATCTAAAACATCATTCAAAACAATTTCCATAATACTGAAGGGGTTCTTCTACCATTGAAAAATGAGTTAATCATTTGTGTAGACATTATTTTGATTAATTTTTCTTGCAATAATTGTAAATACCTTTTCGCTAATTTATCCATAGATTCTACATCATTTTAGTTGGGCCGACTTTTTAAATTCACCATTTGACGCGTCGACTTTGCTTGAGGGAATCTGCTTTGGGGCTTAAGTATTTTGCGTAGAATATGTTAGTTCCACTAACTTGGCATTTACTTTTTTCTAATTTTTTTTTTTGTTTTAATTTTTTGGCTTTGTGTGTTTGTTGCCTTGTTAAAAACCAACTGAATGTGTGAGGCCCTTGTTTGTGTTACCTGACTGACTAGGTGTGGTGATAGTTGATGACCAGCCAGAAGTGACATTGGAAGAAGAGCGTTTCAATTTTGATGCAGACAATGGTTTCCAAGAAGTACGGAGCAAGAAGAATGTGAAGGAATCGCGTCAGAAGTCATTTGAAGAACAGAAGAGCTCGTCCTTGCCGAGCAACGGGCGAGAGAAAGATCGTGATCGTGAGAGGAAAGGAAGCAGCAAGGTCATTGGAGCCCCCCAGTTGGTGCCAACCTCTTCTGGTGGGAGCATGTCATCGATTCCCGGTGCCATGTTGGGGGGACCCAGCAAGCCCCCCTTTGAACGCCCTAGGCAGAGCAAGCTACCGCCCCGTCTGGCCAGGGCGCGCGAGACCAACAGGCTGCAGAAAGCACAGCAACAGCAACATCAACACGGCATGCACAATGATGTCTCAGAGATGAACAAGATCAACCAGAGTATCGGCCTTTTTCCTGGTAAAGATACTTTATTATTCAGGCATCTAAGTAAACTTCAAGTCTAATTCATTGCCTTTTTGTTAACAATGTATGAAAAATATGATATATACATATATATTATAAACTCAAAATTGGAGAATACTTTTACACATGTTTTTTTTTACCTATGCACTAATATTAAAGTTTTGAAAGGTGTTAGTATATTATTTTCTGAAAAGGAGAGCCTTGGCCTTAGTGACGCAAAACTAATTGTATTATTGTTTATAAAACATAATGAAGCTCGGGTACTGTGTGTCAATAGACCCATCATTGCCTGCTCCGCCCCCATCGGTAAATGCATGGGACAAGCCGATCACTTCTAGCTTGAGACCAAACTCTCCCAGCAGTAACACTGCAGGCGGTTTACAATTGGGAACCACACTCACAAGCTCGACAGACGGCTGGTAATGTGACTGAAAATATATATTTAAAAATCTATAATTTCAAAAGAGATATATAATTATAAGATTAGAGACAAATACAAATAAAATAAAAACAAAAGTTCTCTCTTAACACCTTTTCCATAGGTCATGGAAATGAAACAAAACCTAGTTGAGGGATTTGATAATAATTACTAAGTTTCAAGCTTAAACCATTATTCTTTGTTCATTGGCAGTAGTGTTGAGTGTGAACTGTGTTATTTTACTATTGACACCATATTGTGTTTGTTTTACTGATTCTTATCTCTTTCTAGTACCATTTTTCATAACATAAAATATTAATGTTTGAGTATAAGCAGCTGATACAAAAAAAAAAAAACTCAGTCATCTTGCTAAATCTTGATACATTTTATTCCTGCCAATTTTAATTTCTCTACTGTCCATTTAGTAAAAATATTATTAGTACTTTTTTGAAGACTCCCATAGCAATCACTCATTAATTGGCTATGTTTTGATGACAGTGTAATGGAAATGAATGATCAACCACACTCGGGAGCTAGTAGCCAGAGAAGTACACCCAGTGGAGAAAAAACAAAACTCGGCCGAGAGGTAGGCTAGCACTTTTGTTGCATTTTGAAAGTTACTAATATATATATATATATATAAAATAAGCCTTTCAATTGTTTTGATCTTTGATTGTTACAAATTCTAACACTAAAACAGCATTTTTCACAGAAACAGTAAAATTAAATTCCTACTAAGCTTTGTGCCTTTTTACTGCAGGTAGTGGAGAAAACGGTTTTGGACGGAACATCTCCACCAGTTCAAACCATCATTTTTGAGAACACAAATTACAAAACGGGTCCTTCTGATTTGGCAATGAAAGCAAAGATTGCAAACCACTTGAAGAATCAGCGGATTGACAAAAGCAGAGGTAATTAGTAACTTTACATCTTAGCTATGTATTGGTTTTTCTTTTTTAAATAAGATTCATATAACTAAATTTTAAAAAATTAGAAAAGAATGTCTTATGAGATACAACACAATTTTGTTTACTTTCTAAGGACATTGTCTTATATGTGAGTAAATAGATTATTTTATTCAACAACTTTTTCCTTAGAGACTAATGTTTGTTTTAAATTCTCCATGGGTTATTCTTTTTAAAGTTGAAAAATGTTTCATTTAGTACTTCCATCAATATTGATTTTCTTTCATATCATAGATCGCAAGTTAACTGAAGATGTGGAGGACATGGCTTTAGGATTTACCAACAAGACTCCAGTAAACTTGTCAGAGCTGGGAAAGGGGCCAGATAGTAAATCTGATCCCATTCAAATGCCACTTAGTTTCAACAAGGTTAGTAATTTGCTTTATTATTAAAACAGTTCCCCACCACTATAGTGGCAGACACAATCCGAGTCTGACATGAAGAAACTTTTTGACAGTAACTAAAGCTTCCAACACATTGTTTATTACTTGTACATCAAGCCACATGATCTTTGTCTTATCACTTTTAATAGCTTTTATTAATACCTAGGTGCCAATTTTTGACGAATGTAATTTTTTTTCTTTTGGCCAATCATAAGGCAATGCTAATTTTTTGTGTTTATTCTAAACCTTTACACGCACAATGCACTAAAGTTATTTGCCTGTATATCGTGCTGATGGTTACTTGAATCTTAATATCCCTAAAATTCTGATCAGTTTTCAAAACTAAACATCTATCTGAATTTTATTTATTCTCTAACCTTGTAATCAAAGTACATGACTGGACCTAACCATACCAAAATGTGTTAGATAATGTAAAGAGGATATTCTTATAAATATTATTCACTAGTTGATGTACAGACGGGGAATCTATAAAGTAGTTTTGTTATTTTTAGTATATAAAATAAAGCACAGGGAAAAGTAACCAAATCTTAAATTGTGATACAAAACATGAAAGTAAGCTGACTAATTAATACACAGTGTAAAAATAGATACGAGGTGTGGCTATTAAATAACCCGACTGAAGTCATAACACTTTTTATTCTTGGTCTTCCACAAATTGGGTCTTCGTCTTTTTACATGCTCACGTAGGGCTGTCAGAACCTCGATGTAGAAATGTTGATTGACCGTCTGACCCTCGGGTACCCAGTGAACGTAGACAATGCCACGAATGTCGAAAAAGACAATCATCATTGCTTTGAATTTGGATTTGCTCATCCTGGCTTTTTTTTGCCTTGGTGAGCTTGGGCTCTTCCAATGCATGGATTGCCTCTTTGTTTCGGGATCGTAAGATAAGAACCACGACTCATCACAAGTAATCACCTTGTCTAACAAATTTGGATCAGTGGTGATGTTGTTTAGGATGTCAGTACAAATTTTCTATCTTAATTCCTTTTGCTTGGGAGTGAGGAGTTTTGGCACCATTTTTGCGCAAAACTTCCGCATGTTAAAGGATTCATGCAAAATCTGTCTAACACTTTCTTTGTCGATTCCTGTCATTTCAGCAAGCCCTCGGGTGCTCAGACGACAATCAGCGCGGATTAATTTACCAATTTTTTTCAATGTTTTCGTCCGTTTTTGACGTTGAGGGTCGTCCTGGGCGCCGATCGTTTTCGGTCGTTTCACGCCCTTTAAACCGTTTAAACCACTCAAAAACTTGTGTGCGGGATAAACATTCATTCCCTTAGACTTCTTTCAACATTGCACAAGCTTCTGTGGCATTTTTTCCTAGTTTAACAAGAAACTTGAGCTTAACCCGTTGATCCATCTGACCACTTGGCATTTTTCCGACGCACCACTAGTGCGTAGACTAATTCAATCTACTGCTACATTCAAACTAAGCGACCTGCTGGCTTGTCTAACGAGCTCAGGGTGGGGGAAGGACCATCAGACACAGTCATGTTCAAACATGTCGCGGCACGCTCGCAGTTTGCTGGGAGCAGCATCAGTCCGGTTATTTAATAGCCACACCTCGTATATAATCTGAACATGTGTAAAAGCTGACATTTCTTTTGAAGTTAAGTTATAACTTATCTATACACAATACATTGAGCTATTGCCTTTAGGTGCTAATAATAAAGAAAGAATAGTGTCACAACACAACAAATTGGCTGTTAAAGGGTAGTAATTAAATCAAATGTATTTTAGCACTATTTTTTTTAGACCACATTCACCCCGTTTACCATTTTGCCCTTTTTAAATCTTTGAAACCTTGTTACCCTAAAGTAATATCCTTTTGATCTTATTAGCCTATTTACCACACTATTTACCTTTTCTTTTTACCCTCTTTACCCTTAACAACCCATATGATTTTTACCTTGCTAACCACTTCGCCATTTTTTCCTCCCCTTTCCCCCTTATTGGCCCTTTTGTAGATTTTTAATCTCTATACTCTTTTTTTATTATTAACTTATTTACATTTTGCCTTTTTACAAATTTTGCTCAATTATGCACTTTTTTCTGGTTTTGACAGTTTGGTCATTTCTAGGCATCTTTGCAATTTTGCCCTTTTTGATGTTATTGCTCTTTTTGATTAGATTTAATCTCTACTAATATTTTGCCTATATGCTTTTTTCTACCTCTTTTATTATTAACTACTGAAGAAATATTTTAGGGTAAAAAGTTCAAAAAGTTATAAAAAGAGTGTAGGGTATAAATAGTATAAGGTAAAAAGGCTTACATGTCAAAACTTATTAATACATAAAAGCTGTTAGAAATCACAATGTCAAGCAATTAATATATCATGGCGACATGAGAAGAAGAGATTGTTGTAGATACCAAACTCTTCTTGCCATACTCAACAGTCAACACTAACCTTGCTAAACAAAATTTTGTATAGTTTTATTTACAAAACTTAAAAATAAATTAATGTAAACATTTTATGCGGTTTTTTGTTTCCTTTAAACAATTCTACAAGATTACAGAATTTAAATGTACTGTTACGACCTACAAATTGCAACCTAATCAATTTTTTTGTATCTTTTCCCAACCCTCTTCAGAATCAAATGGCCCTAAAAGTTCTAATTTTATCATCACAAAAAAAAAGTTTGAGTGAATATGAATGGAATGAATAGGAAAGCTAAGCTTAGACAAAACTTAAAATTTGAAAAATAAATACAGGCCCAAAGTACAAAATTTTTAAATTTTTTCTTGTTCTTGTGGGAAATTTACATTTCTCGCTCAAATCTCCTGGACTCAAAATATCATTCCTGGACAGGCTTAATGAAAATATAATATACTAAGCCTACAATTAAACTCTTATTACATAAGTATTATTAGCAGCATAAAGCCACAAACAAGTCGCTGATGACTGATATCTATGATAGCTTTTAATAGCCGATAATATTAATACGTCCATCACAGACTTTGCCTTAAATTATGGGTGAAAAAGGGCCCTGAACATGGGACAATCCTCAGATAGCTCGAGGGTAGAGCATTGGTGCGCAAAGCCAAAGGTCCCGGGCTTGACTCCTCTGTCCAGGTGTCATTTTAATTTATTCAAGCTTATCTCAAGGTAAAGAGGAAAGCTTGCTTCTATTTCTCAAATATCTTGGAATTTTCAAGTGAGCCCATAAAAAATGTTTTATTTAGAAGAAGACTAAAACTAAAACCCTTTTTCATCACGCCTAGTCTAATAGCTCTGCAAATATGCTTAAAAAGTCGTTGAGAATGAATTAATGTTGCATTCTCCCACATTTTTGTCTATTAATTAAACTCGAAATAAAGTGTTCCGGAAAAAGAGCCGTGTTGGAATTTTTTGACTTTATTTTGGTGTGAATCATATTTTGGAATAACACATTGTAGAATTAAATATAACATTAGAGCTGAGGGTCTTTATGACACTTTTTCACTTGCCGAAGTAGTCCCCTTAATCATATATAACAGGCAGATATAGAAAATAATTTCTCAATTTTAAAAACTATTTAATCTAAGCTTGGACAAAATTTAGAATTCAAACCTGAATCTTTGTAAGATTTGGGTTTGGGCCAAAATTTTGAATCTTAAGATCGAAAGATTCAAGTTCATTTCAGAATTTCAAATCTAAAATTTCATATTCGGATTCGATGGGCTTAGCTCAAAATTTAAATCTCTAATTCATACTTAATTAAATTAATATGGGGTGGGGCAGAAAGTGTTGACACATTTAATAACAGTATATCTTTAGTAATTCACTGTATGATCAGACTGGATATCATTTTCTTGGTAGATTGTAAAGAGAAATTAACTTGAGTTCAGGTCATAAAGGAATAACGTGGGGGATAATTGTTTGTGACTGTGAATATCTTGTACTTTGATTAAAAAAGTGGTGTGACCTTTCTATTTGATTTTTCACTTAAGTACTATTTTTTTAATAAGTCTAAAATGTTTATAAATTTTTTTTTAAATTATTGGATTGGAATCGGAAACTTAACATAGTAAAATATTTAACACAGATTTGATTTGAAACAAAAAATAAACTAATCGATTTAGATTTAAACTTTAAAATAAAATATTTGATCATTATTTAAGCATCAAATTCAATTTGTATTAAACCTGAACATTTTTTTTAGGCATGAGATTCGATTGAGAGACTACTCAAAATTTTTCATAATCTTGAGATTTGATTCTAATTAAATTCGAGTAAGTTAGCCATGACTAGATTCGATTTGAAATTGAAAATGATATATTCACACAGGGGTAGTTCAATCTTTTTTTTTTTAAACTTAATATTAATTGTAAATGAGGATTTCCTACTACCTTGAAAACATTTTCAAGAAATTATAATGTGTATAACCTAAACAAGTAGTAAGGTGGGCTTAAGAAAATTACTTTGTCTACAAAATGAAAGATTCAACTGTTCGATTCTCAAATTTGGACTTTGGTTCATGATAATCAAAACATAAGTAACCTAAATTGTGAATCTAAGTTTTCAGCTTCTGTTTGCCTGATGTTTGTTTAGTTTTAACTTTCAGTTTATTTTTCATCTTTATAGAATGAAGATAGTGCTGATATGAAACTAGACTTCACTTTTGATGCCGATTTGTCCCAGTTGACTGAGGATAAGAACAACAAGGTCATGGGTCTACCACGTTCTATGCATATGACCACAGGAGTGCAATCAACCATCTCTCCTTCAACAGCAGATCTTAACTTCAAGATTGCCTCCGTCAAAAAGGTACAATTGTTCTGTTTTGTTTATGAATTAGTTTTTTATTTCCTATAGTGATTATATGATATAGCTTCATCAGGAGGTAATCAAATTGATTTAAAAGAAAATTATTCTTTAAAAGCTTTTTATAACTCCTTTAGGGCATTAAATATTTGGATTTAGTTAAGTAAACTTTTTCCCCGTGTGAAAGGGATAGGTAATAGTAGAGATTTTAAGAATTCTATATAAATGTTTAACACCTCGACTAAAATTAAAGTAATTAGTGCCATGAATATAAAAATTAGGGCTATAATTCTCCTGTATCTTTAATATTTGGGCTTGGTCACAATATAACCCATTAACAACCAGTTCATACTGGGGGACGAGGGTGAACACAAGACAATTATGCAAAAACAAATAGAAATATTGGAATATTAGCTGATTTGAGACATTAACTGAAAGCTTTAAATAATAGCTCTTTGGGTGGATGAAAAAGTGAGCTGAAGAATTAAGCACGCTGAATCAAACATGTCTTATCATCCCTTAATCAAGGGTTTTGAATGAATATGATGCAGTTCCCTATCAATCTTAAATCATGATGTTTGAAACAAAAGCAACATGATTTCACGTTTAGTCATTTTGATGTCAAAAAAAATTATTACTCTTTTCTTCAATCCTTCTGGGAAATCAAAACATGAAATTTTGTAGCAAGAAAATGGTGGCAACCCTCATTGAAATTGGTGAATATGTATAGTAGATTTGCGACTTTTTTGGTGCAGACTGACAGCTATGAAAAGTTAACAGACCAAATTATGTATCCCTACACACCGAACCATATGACCTGCAAAAACATATGTTTAGCAGCTGTCACTTTTGACAATCAAAATTTAGGTCTATTCAAGAAACATATGACAGTTTTATTTATCTTTTAGTTTTTATTGTTGACCTTGATGGGTTGATGCAAGGCCTAGTATTAATTATTTCTACAACATCTAAAACTTAAGCATTTAATCCCATATTAGTTTCTCTTATTATCATTAAATTATTTTTACTAACAAATTTTTTTTCAAAATAATTATTTGTTAGTAGTAGTATCATTATTAACATTATAAATGTGAAAAATCTGAGCAGGTAGTATTACACAGAAAAAAACCCCGTCATAAACCTTTTTAACGCTATTATTACAAATAAGTCATATTTGTTATGAGCTGGCTTGTACCTTTAAGTGTTTTCCAACAGGGTTGTAGGAAACCCTTCCACATCACATCATTTCTGTAGGGCCTACTGACATATAAAAAGCTATCCTAATTTAAAAAAATCTATTTTAGATTCTCTCCTCTTAAACATTTAACTAAGTTTCTTATAAAACTACAATAACTATCACTTGAAGTCTTAGCCTGATATTTATTTAATGAACACTGATAAAAGACTTGCTAATATTTTTTATTACACTCCAGAGTTTCTTCAAATACTATAAAAATGGTAAAACTTTAGGTTTAGCATAGTGGTCAACACAACACAATCTTGGGGTTAAAAGATTTATTTCATATTCTTGATACACAGACTTGAATTTTCGAATAATTTATATTGATCACTGAAAAACACGATTTTTTTTTATCACACGCTTCAATATAATCTTGGAAATATAATTATTTAAAGATCACCAAAAAACCGTTTATTTACCAAGGATAACACACACACCAAACTAATATTCACAAAAGAAGACACGGATAACTAACTTACCGAATTAATATTCAAAAAAGACACTGTATTATTAAAATTTTTGTAATAAAATTATAAACACGCCTAAATACTTATTAATATAGTAACTGTGTGCCTAGGTGTGGGAGAGTATGCCAGTCAGCATGCCAACTGTGATGGAGCAACACGAAGATGGTAGTGTCACATCCACAGCCTCGTCCTTCACACCAACATTTGGCAATTCTGTCGATGCTGGTATGGACCCCTCTGCATTTGGGAAGGGTGTCGATGGGCCCGGAGACGATGGTTCATCTCTCAACTCTGAGGTGGTGTACAGCCCGGGACCAGCCATGCAAGGGGTTCCAAACAGCTATAGTGGAGGAGTCTGTGTGAAGACTGACTCTACATCCACTTCCAGCAATGTGTGTAAGGTAAACTTTCTTTATTAATAAGTATATTAGTCTTTAGTTTTTTAGTGAGTTTGACAGTATTATTACTAATCACTATATTGTGATTATGTAACCAATATTTTGATAGTGTTTGCCAAGTAAGAAACCATTCTAGGTAGTTATTTATCTCAATGTACATAGTATTCATCATATCATCATCATCATCATCAATTGGTTCCAGTCTGTAGACGGGTGAATTAAGTAAAATGCCGCCGTCTTCCTTTTTCCTTCCACTATTCTTTCTCTTTGAATTGTTTCCATTCTTTTAATCTTACTTGCTCACTTTCTGCTAAATGCATCTATCACTTGGTCGTTCTTGGTTATTTTTCTTACATATTTTATGTCATTCTCTCTAGTACTCTATCCTTTACCATTCTCATTACATGACCATACCATCTCAATCTTGCTTCCTCTACTTCATGTACTCCCTGTACCCCCACTCTTGCCCGGATAAATTCATTCCTAATACTGCTTTTACTCATGACACCTAACATGATCCTCATAAACTTAATTCCCATGGCCTTTACTTTCCTTGTCTCTCTTACAGTCCGTGTTCATGTTTCTAATGCATATGTGACTATGGTTACAAAGTACATGTATACAGCACATTCTTACACTCGAAAGTCGCTTATCTTCTCCATACCAGCAGGGCTATTATGACCACGACGCAAAACGAATCTGCTTTCGTTAGCATAGAGAGGCTAGACTTTGCGTCAAAAGTTATTATGGCCGACCACTTTGCGAGCGCAAATATTTTCTTAGTAGCATGACACTTAAGTTGTACAGACATTTTACTTGTCCTTTGGTTTGCGTTAAGAGGTTAGGTTGGCTAGTTTTTGTAATTTATTAGGTGTTTCGTGCTACATGATTTAAACTTGCCATCTCATTAGCCCAATATAATAATCTCAAAACACTTTTGTATGTTTTTAACATAATCTAACTTTTAATAGGCCTATATAATAATGTAAGCCAAGAATGGGGATAGTACGCTTACACAGAATGTTAGAAGAATATTTTCTTTGAAACATAATACTATAAAAATGCATTATTATTTTACATGCGGTTTGGTTTAGGCCTAGGTTTTTTTAATCATAAAAGGTTTACTAAATTTATCTGAAACCGATAATTAGTTAGACCTAGTTATCCTGAAGTGAATAAATTGCAAACAACTCATTATAAGGAAATATAATATACTTATATTCTTAATCACATAACTAAATTCTCAAGAATTCCCTTTAAATAAAAGATGAATTTTATAATTTTTAACCATCCAAACCACCCTCTCATTCACTTTATTTTTAATGTAGTAGGGCGACTGGGTATAAATGCCCATTGTTTTGACATTGTTGTTGTCAATATTCAGTGTAAACACTATTTTTGGAAGTTCTTAAATGCTTTCATCAACTTTAAATAACTAGTTTTATTTGCCAAGACCTTCACATAATACATTTTATTCAATCTTAAAAATGAGAACCTTTTTGACACTGTAAATTAACAAAACTAGCACATAGGCCTATGTATGTTCAAGTTGAGTATCACATAGATAGGTTTTCTTTATCTAACTCAACTCAATCAAACAAAAAAAAAATTAAAACACCTTACTTTAAGCCTATAGCTATAAACTTTCACTTTTTGGCTTGACAAAATCGAGAACGGTTTTAAAATAGGCCTACTAAGAAAGCCAAAATACAATATATTAATTTACTGTTTGATAAGTGTTGTTTTTGAAACAAAGTTTTATAAGGCATATTTTTTTTTGTTATAAAATATGGTTGCTTAAAAGATAACATCGAAAAAATCAAATCAAATCTAGGGCATAATATTTACATTATATATAAATATAATAGTCTTAAAGATTTTAAATAAAAATGAAAAAAACTAGTTTAAGGCTGTATTCATATCTTAGTTGCTAAGAGTTTGTGCATGGGGTTTGGAGAAGTTGCTAAATATATTTGTCAAACTAGTGTTGTAGCTTACAGCATCCTCAAAAACTAATGTGAGGCAGAACAAAACCATTTTGAATTAGTAGAAAAGTGAGATATTAATAGAAGTCAAGGGCTTATAAATATCTCGGGCTAAGGTTAACATAATTAACTCAGGACTAAACTAGTATTCTTAAAGGGTTTTTTCAACATTCTTTAATAGATTGACGCTGGCTGCCTCAAAAATTCTAGTTGTGGAACCTTGATATAGGAAAAGATAATCTGAGCAATTTTCTTCTCAACTAAAACCATCCTTTTCACAATACCATTACTACAAATAAGGTTGTTAAAGCAACTGTCCCATGGGTATTGAAATCAACCATATTTCATTGGGGGGAAAACTATGCAATCTAAGTAAAAAATATTAGATTTGGAAGAAGGTATAGGAAAGGTGGATAGAAACATAAAAAAGGGCCGAACACAGTATGGCTTTTACAATGAAAAAATGAACACAGTTCACACTTTACATTGCTGCCATTGGACAAAAAGGTAATGGTTGCCTCTTAAAGAAAATCGATCGTCACCGCCCAATCCCCCGACCTAGGTTTCATTCTTTCGGAACTCATAAGGGAGGAGTGTGAAACGCACAACGCAACTTCCTAAATGAGGAAACCAAAAAATCACAAAAGGGAGAAACTGGAAAATGGTAAAGAATGATAGGACACATAGATAGGAACATGTAAAAGGTATAAGTAGAAAATATATAATAACTAAATGCACCCAGCATTTAATTGGTGCTACCATCTAATGCTTGAACAAGCATTGTGTCCTACACATTGTGCATCTCTTTGGCAGTTTGCTACTACTATCAGATACACAACACATCAGGGCACAAGGTGTTTTGAATCAAGACAACATATGACTCTTGTAAACACCTTTATCCAGCTGCAGGTGTTTCCTTTGGCTCAAACACAAATTCATTGGTGTGTGATTGGAATCAAAAAGACAGTGAATAGTGATTTGGGGCATATTTGTTTACTCCATCCACATGAAAGTTTCCATTATTTCAACAGTTCTACTGCAATGCCACACAAGCGGTCCTTGTGAAAGATATCGTCTATCTTCCTTGACTCTCTTTTGCATTCACTGTCAGGTCATATCTTGAACTGTGAACCTAGTGCTGGATCTATCTTTAAATGCTTGGATAAGAAAACAAACCTGTCTTTTATTCGGGTTTAAAGTGCAACATAAAGCCTATTACGTGGTATGGTGTATTTAAATGTAGCAAGTAGAATGTTAAGATTCTCTTTAATGTAGTACAGTAGGGCCCCCAAATGCGCGGAAAATACGTTCCTAGATCAACCGCGTTTACGTGAAACCGCGAATATCACTGAACAATTATATAACGTGATATTCATGTAACATACATAATTCGGTAAAGTTTAATTGATAAATTATTCACAGTACAACATTACCAACATTAAATAAAGTACATTATAATGTGTACTGTACACTACAGCGTACTTAATATTTTACTCTCAGTTCTTCTTGTTGTGATGATCACTGTTGATGACTATGCTGCTAATGTTGATGACAATGATATGATAGCGTATATGCCCATGATGAGGAGATGAAATGGGGTGATGGTGTATTGTGACTTATAAATTATGTTTTTCTTTATTTAAAAATAAATAAAATTGGGCAGCTAAACCACGATACCGGCACTGAATCCGTGGCTGCGGGGGCCGTGCTGTACTGTCTATTTAGTTGTGTGTTGAAATATAACACCCATCATAAAACATATTTAAATATAAATATTCTTAAAAAAGAAATGCATTTGAGCTTAAGTCGATATTTTTTAAAAATAACATATTTACATAACTTTTGTTAGTATTTTGAAATTTTTTCACCATCATTTTAATTGCTACCTAAATTTCTGTTTATCACCAATACTATTCTCACATCCAAAATCACTTTCATTTACAATTTTGTACAAATAGTTTGCTATTTATTTCTCCTTTAAAACCATCTTCTGTAATACTTTAACAGACTGGCTGGTTTAAACTTCTCTTAGATGGGTATTAAAATACTTTATATTTCACAGATATAAACATGCAAACCAAGTTAAATGTGTATACAAAGATAACAAAACTTATCCAACATCTGATTGGTGCTGCCATCTAGATATTACAAGTCAAATCTTGTCAATGGTTTATTCTTGAATCAATCTCTTTGGTAGTTAGCTTGTATCACAACCTGCAATTCTATTATTTTCGAATTTTTCATATGAATATTAATTTGCAATGTATATATCAACTTGGAATGGTATAGTTAAAGATAAATAAGTAGTTTTGCTATCATTATTTTTATTGACAAAGTTTTGTTACGGTCAAAGCCAGATTTTTTTTTCTCAAGCCAACTCTAAAACTTAATGTTGGAAGCTAAATATTTCTTAAAGCGCATTTACCCATATGCTAATTTCACATACTTTGATTGTAAATAGCTTAGCACATTTAGAAATAATAAAATGAGTAGTTTTTGGTTGATATTGTTAAAAGCATGCTGGACTGTGTTACAAGTTAATTTGGGGGCCTGGTTAGTGGTGAAGGGATGGGAGGGAACATCTGGTATTGCAGTATTCTGAAGGAGGTGTATTCTCCCTGATGTGCAGCTGATTCCCCCGCAGGTGAAACCGCAGCCTGTGATGTCGTCGGGACCCTCACCCATAGGCCATCCTGGGGCAGGGGCTCTTTCACCCCCACCTTTCAATTCTTCTACAACACAGCAGACTGGACACATCAACTATCAGGTACTGCACTCATATTATTGTTATAAATTAATGTCCATAATACTTAAAATATTTACTACCGAACAAACATTTTAGTTTCTTTATTCATACTTGCATGCAAACCTACATTAATTAATTATAAATCAAGCAAGTGATTATAACTCGCCTACCTGATAATTTTTATGAACACATTAATAATAAGTCAAATTGTATCTTATGTTATCAGCCAACATTGGGTGGTACTGCGGCACAATTTGGTGGGATTTCTGCGATCCCATCTCCTCCAACAGTATTATATAATTCTTCTCAGTCAATGCAAGGTGGACTTTATGGAGCCTACCAAATAGATGGATCACAGGTAAATTATCCTATTGTTGGTTTCTAAAGGAAGGACTTCCTTGGAACTGTAGATATTTTTGACAAGTAGTGATGGTTTACTTTGCACTCGTTCCTCTAAAACATAGTGGGGATATTGTTGAGCCATTCTATAATATTTCGGTCACGGTTTGTGAAGAAAATACTTTTTTGCTAATCTTTTATTGTTAAAATAATGTCAGTCACCTTCCATTTTAATTTACAATGGAATTTGTGTTATTGTTTTATTATTTTGATTAGAAGAGGCTTGTGGCTAGATCTTTGCAAGGAAGACCATGATGACCAAAACAATATCCACAAGACCTTAATTCACTTCAGTGCCTGATTGCTGAACCTGATATACACATCTTTGGATACTATAATAAATCACAAAAACCCTTATCACATATAATTTAAATCACAATATTTTATATAATTCAAATGTTTGAGGAAAATATTAGAAATAAAATTCTTAAATAAACATAAATTTTAGAAATCGGCGAGATTCGAAAACATCTTGATTAAGATGAGAAAAAAAATCTCTTATCTTTTTTTAAAAGCCTAAAATAAATATAAAAATTTTGAGAAATTTGAAAATAATAAAAAAGCCAAGAATATTTTTATCTATAATAATACTGTAAATACCTGAAAATGAACCACACTTTCCTCCCCCCAAAAATGGCCTTAAATAATGTTTTGGTTATAAACACAATACCACAAGCTACACTGATGTTGCAATTTTTGGCCCATACCCTATAGCACACTTCTAGCCTGCTGACACATTTGCATTTCACATACAAATTTTACATTAATAAATCCCTCAACAATGTTTTCTTCACCATAAATATTGCACGTGTGCTACAAGAAATGAAATGTGGAAATAAACAAGCGCTACTATTATGATTTAGAAGCTGGTAATTGACAGGTCTCAAAACTAGCACCAGATGTCAGAGGCGCACAGGAATGCTAGTATGAAAAATTCAGCGTTCTAACTCTCTTGTGGCTATTCCCGACTATCTCAGCAAAGGTAGATAAAGCCTACATGTCATGGGGGTAAAGTCGATTTCTGCAGTCAATGGCTATAATGCTGAGATCGAATATATCCAATTAACGCAGCAGAAGGGCTAAAGGTTGCTTGTAGTATATAATCGACATGCATGGATAAAAAGCCGAACCAGGACATGACTTGTATTTCCTGAATTAGGAAGGGAGGCCAGTCTTCCTTATTCTTGGATAACCAAAGAGCTACCCACCACTGCAATATTCCAGGCATGATCAGTTTTGTGCCCTGAAACACTTATGCCTAACTTATTTTAGTACTTGACTTAAACAAAAGGCCGATGCTTTATACGGGAATATTACTTTTTCATTAATGTCTCTTGAAAAATAAATATTTCCGAAAATTCAAAACAATGTGCAACTGTGTATGTTTGAATAAGTGGGAAATGTAAAAAGTGTAGAAAGAAAATAGAGGAGTGTGTTTGTTTATATCTAGCAAAGTGTCTACCATCCGGGAAAATCAGGGAAAACGGGAATTAGCCGGGAATTTTAAGTGATCGGGAAAAAACGGGAATAAGCCGGGAATTTGGTAAATTACAATAAAAATCTGGGAAAATGTGGTTTTACTCAAAATATGAAATATAATAATCATTTAAACAGTAAATAATAATGTTATTCAAACTGTAGTTTTTTTGTAGCTGTGTAATAAATTTATAACTCCTAATAAACAATGTTAATACAAATTTTAAAAATAAGTTTATTTAAAATTTAAAACTTATTATTATTCATAAAAAAGATTAATAGAAAAATGAGGGGGGAGGTGGGGGAATTAGAAGGATGTGACATACCTTTTAGTCGGGAATTTTAGGAAATGATCAGGGGAAATCAGGGAAAAAGTCGGGAATTTCAATGGTCAAGTTGAGTAGACACCATGTCTAGGCCTAATCTAAATATCCTTTCAGGTTGGCTTCCTTCTCTATCACTTTACATTATTATAGTGTGTTTCTACACTGCCTTGATAAAAAGTTAATAAAACCGACATTTTAATAGGCTAATATTTCCCCAAAATATGCTTCAGTAACTTAATTTACCGTATAAGAAAACGTAAAACATAAGAATCATAAGCGATTTGGAATTGGAAGTGTTTTGTATTTTGTTTATTATTCCTTAGTTTAATCGTGCATGATCACGTCTTCTGTTTCATTTCCATTCCTTTATGCGCAGTTGCACATGCGTGTTTCTCGTTAAACATTATTTTATTGAGAAATGTACTTAATTCTGTTTTTAATGCTTAAAAAAGTTGATGCTGATACTTTAAAATTAAAAATAACATGTCTAAAATAATATTTCTAGCAAACAATATAAAATAGTAAATGCTTTTTTAATTTAAATGTGGTAAGTTTGGTAAAATATGTATTGCAATAAATAAGATCAACATTTATTTTAAACAGGTTAACCAACATAATTCTTTAACTAAATAGTAACTAAACTAGAGCTAGTTTTGTAGTTAAACATATTAATTGTTATGAGTTTTAAATATCTTAAGTTTGAAAACATTTAAGATAATAATATATTCTTGATATTACATTTTTAATTTAACATAAATTATTATTTTAGAAATGGACCAGGTAAAAATAGTAAAAAGAATCATTAATTTATTTAATAATCTTCTTAGCTATTTTTATTTTCATTGCTTTGTCATGTAAATACAAGTAAACAACTTCAATCAAGTATAATTCAAAATGGAGGAAAACATTGAATAAATCTACCGGTCAAAAGTGGTTTTTAAGTTCTATTACGTTATTAATGTGAAAATTGAAAATAATTTTTAACAATTTGCTAAGTAACCAAATGATTTATAAGTGGAAATGCTGATATTATCTCAATTAAATAGACTGTGCTTACTAATGCGTTTTAAAAATTGATTATTAAGTACATCAAGTGGAAGCTCGAAAATGACGAGCCTACAAAACTTCCGATCTGATCTCGAGCTTAAGCGTCGAGCTCGGCTCGAAGCTCAGAATACAAGTACTCGCAGAGCCCTAAAATGAGCACTACATCTTGTGTTACCGCCCACACAATTTAATTATCTTAATGGGGTGGTAACCAGAAAGGTAACATTTAGAGTAAATGCACTCCATATTTGTGTGGAAGGAAAGAAGAAAATAATAAAAATAACCCTCACCTCACCTTGCCAGCATTCGAGCCCTAACCTCTTCGTCACTAGTAAAACAGATTTGATGAGCCTGACATATAGTCCAGATGCCCACCATTATGGGTAGTGAGACACTGACGGGCTATTTCCCATAATTTTTGCTGTGATGGGCTACCTATACTCCATTCACAATAGGAATATCTCTCTGTAAGGTCTTTTTTCCTACCAAAATAGCTTTTTGGTAGGGAAAAAGGCCTTTCAGAAAACAATTCCTATGCTGAATAGACTTTAGTTTATTGTCAAGTGATAAAAGTACCCTGTAAGGGTAACACAGATTTATACCAGGGTCCTTAAATCTCAACAAATAACTCTGCCACTTTTATAGCCTAGGATATGGGATATAATAAAATCACCAAACCTAAAACTTGGGTTGACTACTGTTCTTTCCTGCTAACTAGAACATCCTTTACTAACCATCATTATAAGCAATACAAAAAATGTATATCAAACATAATTCCTTATGGCCTAGTTCTACCTTGAATCATTTTGGAAATCAAAATTTTAATCTTAACATCTCATTCTAATCTTCTGGAGAAGCCATCTGTGGCGAGTGAAATCTAGTGCTTGTGTGTTTGTGAGTTGGCTTAGCAACTATTTACTCCACCATAACCTAAGTGTGCTGGTTATTCCTGCTACTTTTTTTAAAAAACTGTTATTAATTATAAATAGCTTCTTGTTTTTTTAATTTTTTCAGATAGTTAAATACATAAAATTTATTTTTAACTTTTGATTAAAAGGTGTCTCAAGTCTTGAGTGGTCAGGCGCGGTCTCAGTTCTCACAGTTTCCTGCGTATGGCCTGTCTCAAGGTTTGAGTCAGACTTCTGCATTTAACCAGCAGTCGATGTATCTACAGACTGCTCCTCATCCTCCTCCCAACGCAGTACATGATATGAATATGTCACAATTTCGCATTCAGGTGAGTTTTGGCATTGGTGTGACTACAAAATTGTCTTCCTCTTCTAACGGTTTCTTTCAATGTTCTTAAGCGGAAACATGTCTCTGATAAATAAAAGTGTTATTGTTTGAAAATAGTGAAGTATTATACCACACTTTCCTGAAGAAACATTTACTTTAAAGGATATACAATTCACTTTTATAGGTAATGCTGTAGAAATACGAATAAAATCTTTAACCTCTTTAAATATGTAGTTAACATCAATGCTGTTTATAGTCTGCCACGACTATACTTAAATTGAAAGTTGGTTATTAGCTTGTATATTGGTTTCAGAAACCATATTATATTGAAAGTTTGATAAATATAATGAATAAGGTATCTTAAAACTTGATTACACTTGTTTGAATGACAGACTTTGTATAGTTGCCATACATTCACACTATAACTTAGGTTATAGGCTTGTGGAAAGTATTATTATAATATCTTTTTTTTTAAGTCACTCATATATTTCAGAAACCATATTATCTTGAAAGTTTGATAACTGTAAATAAACAAGTTAACTAAAAACTGTTGCATTTGTTTGAATGACATACTTTGTGTAGAAGTCTTATGTTCAAATGATAATTTAGGCTATAGGCTTGTAGGAAGTACAGTATCTTCTAAACCCTAATTTTAATAATAATCCCTATCTGTAAGGCTTTATTTCGTGCCAGAATACTATCATATGTATAATATTTTGGTAGGATAAAGCCATTTAGAACGGAAGTAGAAATTTCCTTCTAGAAGGTCTTTTATCCTAACTAAACACAACTATATGGTAGGATTTTGGTACGAGATAAAGCCTTACAAGCGAGCTTCCTTCAAAAATCATCGTATATATTAGGCTACATCAACTTGTTTAAAGAAAAAACTAACCAGTTTCGAACTTTGATATGCTCTTCAAAGCTTTTACTAATATATTAATTTAATTTAACTACTCACACATTGATGTATCTCATATATTCAATCAAATTAATGAACGGTGTCAAAATTCCACATTGCCTTGTATGAGTGTAAGAGAGAAAGAGATAACAGAAAGTTTTCTTCTCTCTTATACAATGATATGTAGACGACAGCTCGAAAATTTCTGTCACAGATGTCCATCCAGTTATATTATAGAGATCAATACTTTAATCAAGTACAATTCAAATTGGACGACAATATTGAATAAATTTACCTGTGGAAAGTGGTTTTAAAGCTATATTAAATTATTAATGTAAAAATTGAAATTAATTTTTAACAATTTGTTAAGTAACCAAATGATATATAAGTGGAAATGCTGATATTATCTTAATTAAATAGACTATGCTTACAATTGCGTTTTAAAAATTTATTATTAAGTATATCAAGTGGAAGCTCGAAAATAACGAGCCTACAAAACTTTTGATCCCGATCTCGAGCTTAAGCTACGAGCTCGGCTCGAAGCTAGGAATACAAGAACTCGCAGAGCCCTAAAAAGAATGAATGGGAAGCCCAAAGGCTAAGTTTAGACTAAAATTACGTCTGAAATATAAATATAATCTTACAGTGAATTTTTTCCCCCTCATTTCTTGTATTGTTCCCTGGGACATTGAAATTTCCTGCCAAAAAATTTCCCAAACTCAAAATGCACAGTCCTAATATATTTCAATTTAGCTTTATCGAATCCAAGAAATACATTTCACAGGCTTCTAATAATATATTGTAAAGTCATTACTAATCTAAGACCGTTTAAATGATTGTGTAGGCAAGCCAGAATCCATTTGGGCAAAACCAGACTATGGGCAACAACCCCAACACTGTTTTGATATCATCATCGTCCAACTCCCTGATGTCTGCGAGTGTGAAACCCTCATCTCAGCAGATTGGGGCCATAGGCACCAAGGGTGCCAGCCCATATCAGCAGCAAAGCGCGCTACAGTCTGCTCCTCAGCCTTCACAGTTGTACATTCAGTATGACCCTAGCCAGGTGTTGAATGTGAACCAAAGCTATTTATCCAGCTCACAGATGGTTCAGAGACCCGGACCAGTACAGAGCAACGTGGTTCCTACCATTCCTCCATCGTCATCATTCTACTCTGGATCTTCAGGTAATAACAACCATTACAACTTTGAGATGTTTACATTGTTCACTCATTCTTTGGTATGGTTGGGAAGATTTTCTTATTTTTGCCCCTTAAGTTTATACAGGGTTGGGTTGATTCCCAAATCTCAAATCTGAATCCGAGAACAAATTCTGAACATATGAAATAGAATATAATAATAAAGAATACAAATAGTAACTAAATATTGCCATCCTTTATTATAATATATTCATTATAAATTTCAGTTAAGTGTTAAATTACTTGTCTGTAGCCTGGTTGTTAAGTTAATAATTATCATTATATTGGTTTTGAACCACCACTAAGCAGTATTAAACTCTAAAGCAAATTTCACTTAAAAAAATCTTTTTTCTAAAGATTTGAGTCTTAAATCTGAAATTTTCTCATATCCTCAAATCTAGAATATCCTTAAGGGCTTGCGAGCTTTAAGGGCCCATCCCTAAGTTTAACACTTTACTAAGTTCCCTGACTGTCAATTCAAAGTGAAAGGTAAATCTCATATTAACCAATGCATTTTTTGGCTGTGACTTTAATTGAGCCTGAGACCCTTTGTTTATTAGGTGGAGGCATTACCGAGCGAGTCAGTGTGTCATAACTTTTTGGTAGAGGTAAAAACTGTTGCAATATATGTGTTTTATTGTGGACAGGAGGACAGACAGGCTTTTATCAACCCACAAATTCATCACTGCAAGCTGTACAGCAGCAAGCCCCGTCTGCACAGCAATTACATCAAACTGGCTCTCATTACGGCCTCCCAGCCTATGGCACTCAGTCAGGAACAGGCACGCCAGTTGGATTGCAGGGGTTTAGCTCTCAGGTAAATAGTCGAGCCTAATTCAGTAACTAATTTAATATATTTATGGTAATCTTGTACCTCTACTTTATGAAATCAGTTTCAAACTTTCATCTTGTGTATGCATTGAAGTGTTTTTGTTTTGATTTTTGCAATACATTTTGTGAGTGAATTTTGTTGTTAGCTAGTTCTCTGGATTTTAAATTTCTTCCATTCTCTGTTTAGCGTACCTAACAGTATTTCATTGGCCGAGTTATTTCTCCTTGTATTTTGGTTATTACTCGACACTAAAGCAAGTATTCTTTATTCTTGATAGTATATAGTAGTTGGCACTCGATGCAATGGGGTGAGATATAAATGTTTAGTCTCTGAAGATGTGCAGCTAAACGATCAAGTCCACTGGTTAATCGGAATAGAGCTACAGCTTTTATTCGTGGGAAATTGAGAATAAAATTTCTATTTTCAATAATTATCCTCCATTTTTTTGCCTGCACAATTGTTTTTGAACTATTCAGTCAGTTTAGTCTTAAATTTGTGTTTGATCCATAGTGTTGAAGAATGATATGTCATGTTTTTGCCTCTCATTTGTTTAATTTGGGTAGGTGTATGTGAAGACCACTATTAAGTTAACATTGAGTATATTTATCTAACATCAAACTAAATATTAGATTTATTGTTTCTTATCACTAATATTTGTAGCTTATTGCCAACATATAAATGTTATATTCACTTTACCTTTGTATTAAAAACACTTTAAATGTACAGCCTGAGTGGGTAGTTAAAAAACATGCATTTGCTTTAATTTCATTGGATTTTCTTTGCATGGTGTTTTACTAACCTTTCACACATAAGATACAAATTGACAAAACATCTTGTTAATGGACGTTCAAGAACCAGAACAACGTTATAGAAAAATAAGAGTTAAAGTTAATTCAGCGGTGCGTTTATAGGTTTGAGAATTCGTATGTTAAATTTTTTTATTTTTTCTGTTTTACAAATCAACAAGTAAGCTTTTAATTTTATTATTTCCATTTAAATCTTGCCATGTGAATTAAATAGTTATCTATAGCCAATCTCGAAAATAATACGACCTTGATGATAATAATTTTACTCATAAATCAATTCTGCACGTAATCTGTATAAAATAAGAATTTTTTTGTAGATTTAATTTAATTTGATTTTTAGTAAAAAATATCAAATTTTATCTAAATTAAAAGCAATTTTCGTTTATAAGTACTCACCATTTTCGTACTTTTTTAAAAATAATTTAAGGAATGTCATGTTCCTCGCACGTGTGCTCAACTATCTTTCAAGTCTGCCGCTAGCCTACACATTAAAAAGAATTTGAATTTAACATACTGATTCATGTAGTAAACAACTGAAATGGCTGCATTTATGAATTTTAGACTATTAAAAAATATTTTCAATATTCAAGAAACACTTCAAAAGTATAATCAAACACACTGGAAATTAAAAAAAAAAAAAAATAATTTTAATCTACACTTTCAAGAGGAATAAATTCATCTTCAGTTGGTACCAATCAATGTTTGTGATCAAGGGGGTTACAGGTTTAATGTTTTGGGTGTCTTGAAATTCAAAGTTTTAGTGGAAATTTTCCAAGTTCCACCAAGAAAATAAAGTAAACTGGTTCCAAATCTCAAAACCGGTGAAAATATATATTATTTCTTGGGATAATTTTAGTTAATTTTTATTCGATGTAAAATATAAGTGTAATATAATCACTAGACTTTGAATAAACACGAAGCCAAACATGCAGGGTGTCCAGCAACCTGGAAAACCTGGAAAACAGGGAAAAGTCAGGGAATTTGCTTGGTCAGGGAAAAGTCATGGAAAAGTCAGGGAATTTAATTAAATTTCTGGAATTTTCACATAGTAATTTTAAAAAAAACTAAAATTTTATTTATACTAGTCAAAATTACATTTTTTTACGATTTAATACATACCATAATCTCTTTTAACACATTTTAACATACTATTTTTAATTCTCAACGTCAACATGGGATTTCTGTGTGTCATCCATCTTTCCATTCTTCTACTTCGCATCTTTATTCTTTAAATCATATTTGTGCAAAGCACTATTTTAATGTTTCAATATGATCTCACTGAAATTTAACTCGGATCGCTCTACCCAAGAGCTCATCACTTTAGGCTGTAGAGTGTCACAATTTCAGAGTGTGGATGTGTTTAGAAATATTATTGTATCAAGTTTTGATCTTAATAAAATAGTGTTTGTAATATAGGGACTGGAAAAGTTGTAAATTGGCTCTGGAAAACCTGGAAAAGTCAGGGAATTTTAAAATATAGTTTGGCTGGACACCCTGACATGGGTTTGAATCGAATACGAAGTACAACCAAATTTGCTTTGGCTTCAAATTTTTCGAAGCTTCGCGCAACCCTAGTATCTTTCTTTGTTAATATATCAGCTTATTCATTTCCTTCAATACTGACATGAGATGGTATCCATTGAAAGGTTATTTGTTTTCCAAGGTTTTGCAGTAAATTCAATGTATGATGTATTTCTTTTATATGGTTTCAAATATTGGTTGTTTAGTATGAATCTCTTGACGGACCCTTTCATGTTAAATTTTATCTCCTTGTTTTAAACCATTATTCTTAGTAGGGGTGTACCAATGTGGATACCGATGAATTGTTATTGGGCGATTAAAAGTAAAATCTAAATCAAAATTTTCTAGTTTGGAGTTTAGTGATCAAAATCACAACAAATAAATCAACACTTATATACACACTGCATTTGGGTTGTGGGCTATTCAAAGATTACAAAACCAGATAAAGAAATTTAAGTTCATACTGTTGATAAAACTAACACTTTAGTTCCAACTTTCGCCGTTTATGCATAAAATATTGTTTTGTATGCAACCAATCTTTTTGTATTAATTACACTAAATGTTATCATTCTCTTAAGCATATTTCCCTATAGTTATTAATAAATAATTGATAATCTGGATTAATCGGTGTAAATAACTGTAGCAAGAATAATTATTTTAAACAATTGGTATCGGTAATCGGTTTTAATGAATCGGTACACCTCTAATTCTTAGGAACTTGATTTCTGCCGCCCGCAGTTTGTTTTTATTCCTTCTTGTAGTGGTATTGGTAGTGGTACGGGTTTCAAGGCTGTGGGTTGTTATAGACTTATTATAACACCACCCTAGTGCTTGGTTTTGGACTGGTTAAATTTTGTTGAGTTTAGATGGGGTTGCTGTTAATAATGCTTCACTACCCAAATATTGGTTTAAAATTACCTATTTATGTTGTGTTGAGGGTATTTTTTTAGCATCCCCACTTACTGCTAGCTAATCTCTTCAATATAGTTAGTCTTTGTTGTGCTTTTCTTGTGATTGTTTTTATATGTTTTTTTCCATGTTAATTTATAATTAAAAAACTCCTAAATACTTGCAGTTTTCTGTTTGTTCTTATGTTCATTGTTGACTAATATGGTGAGTGGGGGTGGGGAATGGCACAAATAAAAAATTGATAATTTGTTTTGGTTTTATTTACTGTTATTTTATTATCTTGGCACCATTCAGATTTATTTCGGTCCTCCAAATTCTTGTGTTTTTTGTTTGGTGTTGATGTCCAAATCACAAGATCGGCTGCATATAGATAACATTAATTTTAAAGTCTTGTACAATGAAGCTCATGATGAGTCCCAAAGTATGATTGATTTATTGATTTCAACATACTACACAATACCTACATGTAAAATAAGTTAATTTGCTTAAAAACCAATAACAAAGTAAAGTTTTATGTTTGTTATCCATTCATAAAGACTTAATGAAAATATTAGAGATGGGCCACTCGGATCTTCGAATCCACCGAATCCTGACAAGTATTCGAGATTTGAGGATTCAGTGTTTTACTGGATTCGATGGTCGAATCTTTCCCCTCCTAAACAAACATAATATTTTGAATTCAAAAATTACTTAGTTAGGCCTATTTGAAAAGCACAACTCAATCTGTAATCTTTATTTTGTCAGACTAAAGAGATTAGCATGAATAAAATCATTATTTAAAAAATAATAATTGTTAGGTGTGGATAATTTTATGTGCTTATGTGCGAAACTTGGACTCGACCGTTTCTGCACATGCTTACTTCTATAACTTTCACCTCACGAACACTCTTGTAAATATTTAAATGAACACATTAAAACTCTTAGAAAACTGAAAATCAAAACTAGAATTACAAATAAATTCGAAATAAATGAAACAAATTATGGCTTTGTTTAACAGTAATAATAACACATTACACATGATACAAAGTTAGCCGCCATTACACACGATACAAAGTCGGCCGCCATGCCATATATTATGTTTACTTGTGAGAGTGATGATTAAAATAAAGATACTGTAAAGTGTTACTACCCAACTGGTTTTAACTATCTACAACTGTGCAAAGAATCCCAATTTATTGCATACGATACTTAAGTTAAACATTTTGTTGGATTTCATGAATAATAAATAATGTCAACATTCAGACATCAATAAGACTGTTTATTTATGCCACTTAGTAAGCGCTCTCGAATTTTAGGAATTAAATAACGACTTGCTAACTCATAATTTGTTTTTAAATTGATTTTAACTAAGAGTTTATTATTTTTTTAAATATGTTATTGAAGTAATTGTAAAAATATGCAAACGTAGTCCTTCCTAATAAAATGTGATTGAACATATTTAAGTCGAAAATATGTTTGTGTTTTAAATAGAATGTATTCTCAGAAATCGATATATCACAAGAATCGAATATATTTCTTTTTTTCTATGCGAAGATAGATAATGGATATATAATAAAATAATAATAAAACACACTTAGGCTTTATTGAGTTGACTATTTCCAATGTATATTTAACTGTTAAGCATGTAGTCTTTATTAAAATTACATGTTTGTATTTTTATTTTTGCTTTCTTATTTAACTTATTCTAACAACACTTTTAAAAATAACTAAAAGACAATCAAATTTTGATTGATTTGATTTTCAAACAATAATATGCGTCTAGATTTTTTCTAGATTTGGTATTGATTTGTAATGTATGTAATGGCTCAGAATAGCATAATTGAACACACATTGAGTATTTTAGTTGACAATACTTGTATTGGTGAAGCTTCATTATTGCCGAATCCAGATTTTTAAAATATTTGTCTTGAAACCAAGTTGAAGTTTTTATTTATTTGGAAGCCAAGTCAAGTTTCAAAGCTTCGCAAACCCCTACTCCCAAGATTGAATTATGGGCATCTTAATAATAAAATTCAAACCAGGTTTTGCATCCTAATGCAATTTTCTGTATTTTTAGTGGTAAGTATAATCATGATGATATAAATAATTATACCACATTAAAACATTCAACAAAAATATAAATAAATTTTTAGATGAAAGAATTTCTTTTCGTTTTCTCAGTTTTTCAAGCTAAGATTAGAATAAATTGCAACCCATTACACTATCTACCGGTTGAAGCATGGTTTTTTATTGATTAAAGAGTTGGGTTGAATCACTTTTTTTACATATCTGAATCTCTAATCCCAATCTCCACTTTACATTAAAATCTCAAATCAGAATCTTGGAAAAAATTATGAACTTAGGATGCAATAAAATATAGGATAGTAGAAAATACAAAGAGTAACTAAATGTTAACATTCGTTCTTATGATCCATTCATTATAACATTTAAACATTCAGTTAAGTGTTAAATTACTGGTCTGGGGCCTGGTTGTTAAGTTCATCCTATAATTATAATTGGTTCTGAACCATCAATAAGCAGTATTAGAGCTCTAAAATAAATTTCACTTGAAAATATGAGAGAGATAAAACATTTTTTAAAGGATTTGAGTTTTGAATCAGAATATTTCTTGAATCCTCATATCTCAAATATTCTTAAGTATTCAAGGGCCCATCCATAATTAATTACTTCTTTAATTAGCCACGGGATAGCTTTACAAATGTTTTAATTGGTTAATGTCACTGGACTAGATGTTTAAACTCTACAATATATATTCATCTGGAAATATAGTATAAAATCCGACAACATAATACTTTTTTATATTCATTACAATTTCCAGCATGTGTCCTGGGTTAATTTTTCATTCAAGCCATATATTTTTCCACTACCAGCTGCTAGGCCTGCCGTAGTTTCATATTCCTTATAATCCAACTTAAGACTAGGTGAGGCCCAACATCCAGTCCTCGACTGTTAGTTCATCCCTGTGAAAGGGTAAACCCTCATTTCACCAATGATAAATTTTTCGGACTTGCCGGGAACCAGACCTAGGACCCTTAGCTCAGTAGACAGACACGCTACCAACTGAACTAAGCTGTCAGATAGACAACATAATACTACTTTTCTTTTGAGTTGGTAACAAAATATGGTATTAATTTGATTTGATTTAATTTAGTAAAAAATGATTTACTATTTAAATAGTGCTTCGTTTCTGAATCATACTATCAAAGTAAAGCTGTAAACATATTGTTTGAAGTGTGTTTATTTCCTTCCTTTGCTTCAAGTAAGAAAAACCTGATCATTATTTCCACAAATCCTGTATTGTGTCTTCTCTCGTAATATCCTGCTTACTATGGAGTTAGGGCTGACCCTCTGGAACTGTGTTGGCAGTTTCTTTCATCTCCGTTGCAGATGGCTCAACAGTATCGCAACACAGGACATCCCGGACCAACCTTTTTAAAGTCTGGTGTGCAACACCAGTCAGATCATGGGTCCTCATCCAATGGTCGAGCCCAGCTCAAATCCCCATCCAGCAGCCAACCTGATGTACTTTCATCTGTTTTTTCAGGTGAGTAATAGGCCCGTCTCAGCTATATTGGTTAATAATTTGTTCGGACTCGTTTTTGTGTAAGTACAAGCCACTATGCATATAATAAATATTTATGAGGAAAACCTCTTTTCCCTTTATAAGGTAATTGTATAGTATTTAGAAAAATGAACAGGAAAAGTGGATAGAAACATATAAAATGATTCTTTACAAATTTCCCTTTTGTCTTTTTGGTTTCCCTTTTTAGGAAGTTGCATTTCACACTCTCTCCTGGTTCCAATATAATAAAACCTAAGTTGAAGTAACAATAGATTTTCTTCAAGATGAACCCACTACCTTTTTGTCCGGTACCAGCAATGTTAAGTGTGAATCGTGTTCTTTTTACTATAAAAGTCATATTGTGTCTGCTCTTTTTATATGTTTCTATGTATATAATAGAAATTACATTAGGGCTGTGTGATTCTAGCACTCCCCCTCCCCCCCTTCCCACCAGGCTGATTTTAAGTATTGAAACCCCTTATTATTTCTAATTTATTTTAGATATGATAATAAACCAATACATTTAATATACTATACCCCAATAACCTTAGATATATTTTAGAAATGGCTGGTTATGGAATTTTTATAAAGAATCTTTCTAAATATTTGTTTCTCTTAAGGTCCAACCCAACTATTCTTTCGGATTGGTCCTTCTCCATCACATTATTTTACAGTGTTTTCATTCTGTTTATATATTTCTATAATTATTTTGACATAAATACAATGATGTTGAATGTTTCTGTTCCTTTTAAAGGGTTTGATTCCCTAAATAGTCTCCACCCGGGGATCCAAATGAGGTAATATTTTGACTTAGGAATGTTTTACTTTGGGACTCATCGTTATCCTCAGCGTAGACATTTAGCGGTACCAAGGATGCACCGCGGGGAGGCAGCTACTTTATGCCCCATGTTAAATGTACTGTATTGTTTGTATTGCATATTCTTAACTAAAGTTAATAAATCTTGCGCAAACACACATCTCCACAGAAGTAAGAAACTAAAGAACTTTATTTTACTACAGTATTTCACATACAAAATATCGTCACAGCATAGGTTCTTGTGTTCAAACTTACTTTTTGTGAAAAGGTGTATATATTACATTTACATATTGTTTATTAAGGTTGGTAAATCTTACATAATAACATGTTTCCACACAAAAATGAACTCAAAAACTTTAATTTATTGGGGTATTTCACACTTAAAAACATAAACAAAACTCCAACATTACTTTGCCTTTTGGTCATAGAAGTACAGCAGCGATGTGGTACTCTGACATTACGTTTGAACGATCTTTTAAGAACTGATCTCGAGAGAACTCAGTGAGCAATCGAATGAGCAAATCTTTGAGCGCACAGTAAGAGATGATGCTGCTGTGTAGCTGCATAAAACAGCGTTCATTAATAGTGGGTTTCTTTTCTTCATGGTGCATGACATCAGCAGTTATCTGGCTTATTACAGTATAGTTTCATATCTTCCAAAGGCACAAGATAGCATAGAAAAAGTGGCATATCGTCAAAACCAATAAACAACGGCAAAAAGACCCAGTAACTATGTGTGCTTCAAGGTTGCAGTTGCAAGACATGCTATGCAAACAAACAAATCAGTGGCGGTACGACGTTACGGCTAATTTACTCCACTGGAAGAAAGATTTTCCCAAGCTGCAATATTGCAATTCAACATGTCAGGCATTTTGTGGCCTCCCACAAATAGACCTCACAAAGGATTGGAAGCAAATGTTACCCAGTTTGTAAGGGAGAAGCAAAAGGTGTGCCCATATCAAAATAAATCTTTCGTTTGAAAGCCCTTGAGTGGCTTGGTAAATGAATGTGTCGTGGTAGTCTTTTAGAACCAGTATCAGTTGGGTTAAAAGACCGATGGCGAGAAGTGGATTTTCTTTGACGGTGGATAACAATAGCTTAGAGATTGCCAGCTTACTATGAAGATAAGCTTTTAGCTTTCCAGAAAAACACTACCAGGCTAAAACAGGCCAACAATTACCTCACAATTCAGATCGAAAATTGTGACCAAACACCATTGTTTTCTGACCTGCCATCTAACACTACTGTTCACCTGAAAGGAGAGAAGACTGTAATAATCCGGACCACAAGCAATGAAAAATAAAGGATAATAGTAATTTTTACCTGTCTTGCAGATGGTTCTAAACTCCCACACTATGTAATTCTGAAAAGGAAGACTGTCACCAGAAAAATTCTCCAAAGGAATTCATGTCAGAGTCTAAGAGAATGGGTGGGTGACTGAAGATATAATGAGAGATTAGCTGAATCTAGTATGGAATAGGCGCCCTGGAGCTGCACTTGGTAAGAGAAGCGTGCTTGCACTAGATGCTTTTCGTGGTCATCTCACTGACACCGAAAACTACTGCCACATGAATGAAAAATGACTTAATTGTGATACCAAGAGAAATGACAGCCAGCTTAAAGTTCGGGATGTAGTGGTTAGTAGGGCATTTAAAAACAACCTGAAGAAGGAATACAACATTTGGCTCCTGGAAGGAAACTGTGTGCTGGCCCCAACAGGCAAGATAAAGAGAGTGTTACCAAGCCTGATAATCGAGTCGATCCTCTCATCGTGGCAACAGATCTCACAGGACTCCAATATAGCAGGACTCAAGAAATGCTTCACTGGATGGGTCGGGGGATGATCTGCTTTGGGGAGCCCCAGGCGGAACCCTCAGAGTGGGACCAAGGAAGGTCAATTAAAACATTCAATTATTAAAACTTTAAATAGGCAATAAATGGAAGAATTAGAGCTTCAACATGAGGTATGAGAATAACCTTATATTTATCACCATTTTTCTTCTATTAATTATTATTGAGCCATGGAGAAAATAGGGTAGGGGTCATCTTTCATTTGAGGTCATTTTATTTTATTTTTTTATCTACCCAAGGGTAAAATAGGGGCGTCGTCTTATATTTAAGGTTGTGTTTTACTTGTGCCAATATGCTAATAGAAATATTTAAGGGTTAGTTTACCTTCTGATTTCACTACTGCTCAAAAGTTTTTGGATATATTTTATTACAGAGATTTTAAAATTTATTGATCAAATGTCTTTATTCTTGGTAGAGAAATACTTTTTTTATTTCTAAATTAGCATTTTTCAACTTGAGGCACACTAAACAAGGTTCTAGAATGGTCAGACCATTAGTAGAGAAATACTTAAGATCTTTTTAAATAAGCATTTTTCAACTTGCAGCACACTAGACAAGGTGCTAAGATTGTCAGACTATCATTTTTTTTAAGAAGCTGTTTTATAATTTTAAAAAAGTATTAAGATTTTGTTTTTAAAATTTCAGTAGTTAAAATTCTAATTATTTAGCTATTAAAAAAAAAAAAGCTAATCAGCTATTTCTAAAGATCTTTATTTCTTTTTACTAGCTTTTTTTTTTAAATATCTTCCCTCGAATTCCTACGGACACCCGCTGAATCTTCATGGCACACAGGTTGAAAAATGTATTTACAAATGAGTTACATATTTGACCAACTTACCACAATTAACATTATTTTAAACATGTTTGAAAAAAAAANCTTGTTAAGACTTCATGGCTGTTATCACTTTCAAAGGTAAAAAAGTATTACATTATTATCTAAGTGGGTGATTATGGTTCGTTCTAAGGTCTGACCAAGAGCCGGTTTTTTTGGGGGGGCAGAGGGGGGATAAATACCCGCCTCGGTGGCTTTAGCTAACGCGCCAGTCGTGTTGAGCACTGAGGACGGGGAGATCGAGGTTCGTATCTCAGTTGGGTGAACTGGGGGTGGTTTTTCCTAAATGTTTTTCCACACTCCCTCCACGCAAATGCGGGTTCACTTCCTCTATATTCAACCCTCACAACTCCTAATACATTAGTGTAATTAGTACTTAAGCGTATAACCCGAACGGGTAGTAAGATGATATGCTAAATAATAATAATACATTTTTGGGGATAAATGACTAGCCTATTTTTTAGTCAATACAGTAGGCTATTGTTAGTTCTTAGTATTAATCAAGTGAATCACTAAAATTGTTCAAAATATAATTTAGCATTTTGTCAAAAACTTGCATAATCTTACTTAAAACTAATTCAAGGCTTTTTTTAAATATGAATAAATAAACTTTGAACCTATTGATCCATACTCTGTGAGTTCCTTTTAGCATGTACAGCAACATAACTTACCATCTTTATCACTATATTCATAACAAAACTATTTTATATAAAAACATCAAATCAAAATAAATGTTGGTGTTCGGTCTGGGTCGTGATAAATTAAAACTGTATTTTATGTGTGTTAGTTGGCAAGGCAGATCCTATTTCAAGCTTTCTCCACTGCCAAGGCATTTAATAAAATTTCTTATCGGTGTGAACAAAAGTGTAAGGTATTTGTCAAAAAGTTTCTAGAAAGTTTTAGCCTTTTTCTAGTGTTTTGTTGTTTTCTAGAGAATGTTTTGCATACTTTAGGGTGGCCTGCCACTCATTGAGAAACCAAAAATTATGCTTTAGTGTTTAACATTGTTAAACATCTCTAGAAATATTCCTGAAATTTTATTTCTGTCGGGGAATTTGAAAATATTAAGAGCCTTTATGCAAATGTGTGAACATGAATTTTTCTAAACATGGTATTAAATTTCTAGAAAAATCACTACTTGACATTTTTAACTGCGCAAATTCTAGTCTAATTAATCAAATGGTGGTCAGCATGCAAACCGTACTATCATTCATACATGAACACAATTCTTTGACAGCTACAACATTTAATAAAACAATATTAAGATTTAAATGTCAAGTTGTATGATTGCAGCTGTCACTTTTGATAGACTGTATCAATGCTTATAAAATAGCACTAATAATATAGTAAAATATCAATGTTTACTGTAAAAAGGTTTGTATTTTATAAAAGTTTATTTCAACCAGAATCCTAATGTAGCTGTTTTTGTGCCGCCATTGTGAGATGTAGTCGGTGCTTACACAAAAATAAAAACTATCATTAGTCAAATTTCTCAACAGCTGTATTATATATTGAGCTAAAGTTAACAGCAATTTCTTTAATGTGTGGCTAAAAGGGGAATATACGTAGCCAACCAATTAAATCCTCTTGAATGAGTGGGAGGAGAATATTTTTCCTAAATTAAATAGTGTAGCTTTCCAATCTGAACCATTTAGAATGCAACCTGTCTAAGCAACAGGAAAGATTACAGGCGCTTCAAAACTAGATCATGTATGTGGTACTTCTGTACACCACCTTTAAAGTTACAAATTTAGTTAAGATAAAGTCCATCAAACATTTTAAACAATTTTACTAATCAATTTGAGCTATTATATTTATCTACCAGCTTTGATGGTTACTTACATCCCTTTCACAATAGACTGGACTGGCGATGATTGGGATATCAGTGTTTGAATCTCTGTCGGGTGTACTGAAGGTGGGTTTTCCTCTCTCCCTCAATACAAATATGTACATCTAAATTTGCCTCCCTAGCCCTTAACACGCATAATTAGTACATATGCATTTAACCCAAATAAAAGCATCTGTTTAAATTTGGCCTGAAAACTTAATTTGAAAAATTAATTTCATCTGCGCACTAAACATGTGTGGATCCAAGCTTTTATATTCCAAATCTATTTACTAACTTTAACCACTTGCCTGTTGGGCTTAAAAAAAATTACACTGAAAATGTAATTTTAAAAAAACCTTATTTGTATAGTTAGAAAAAACAAATAACATCATTGCACATTTTACACTTTTTTGAGGGTAATATTTATATAAAATAAAATAAATTTAAAAACAAAAATGGTGCACATAGATTAGTTTGCTCATTTATAAATGCACTTAGGTCATCACCAATAAATGCCTCAAAATATTGAAGAGTTGCTTCACCCTTTAAATGAATTGCAGGTAAAGCAGTAAAAGGAAACCTTGTAGGTGGTGGTCCAGGTTCATGATTGGGATGGATTAGACACCAAACTCTTGAATCTAGTAATTGAGCATTTACTTCATCAATATCAGAAAAAAGTCTGTACTTCTTCGGAATCACTCTAATCAAGTCACACATCGTATATATATATATATATGTGTGTGTGTGTGTGTATATATATATATATACTCATAAAACTCGTACTAAATATGACATACCACACAGCAAATGGTGAAGTTCAAGTAATAAAAATAAAACTAGAATATTGAAATAATAATACTCTTCTTCAAAACAACAGAAACAAGTAAAGAATTTAATTTTTTAGCATTATACTTCAAAACAACTGAAACAAGTAAATAATTTAATTGTTGGCATTATATAAATAAAGTAATTTAGTTACAATAAGTCAAACCTGATGCCACTACTTTTTAGTAGTATGCGACATCTGTTAGGTAAAAAATAATTTCTACAATTATTTACAATAAGCTACACCTGATATCACTAAGTAAGTGGTATGCGAGAGACATCTATTGAGTAAAAAATAACTTTTACTAGAATAACGTCGGAAAAACACCGCCAAATCAAGGCTGAAGCGTCGGAGATTATGTTGCCCGAGCTAGACACGGGCAAGTCAATATTGGTAAGCAGAGGCTACCCATGTCAGACACGGGCAAATTAGGCGAGAGGTTAAATTGTTTACGAAATAAATATCATGCTTTGAAAATGATTAAATCACAATCAACTTATGAAAATCTTTTTGAGGCATGGTGTTTATTTGCAGTAGAAGGCACATAAAAGAGGGATGGAAATGCACACAAGGGAAATAACACAATATGGCTTTTATAATGAAAAGAACAACACAGTTCCCACTTTACATTGCTGCCACTGGACAGAGGCGTATTTGCACTACTGGTACCAACATTTGGTTGTTTTGGAGGACGAGATATTTTAGTTAAGTAAATGCGTAAATACAGTGGAAGAAGATTTATTTGAACTTATTTCACTTCCTCTACCAACCACCATTGTAATTTTCTTGAATTCACGTTGGTTATATGGTCTAAAGCTTTAGTCTCGCAATAGACTGGAGTGCTGGTGATGGGGTGATAGGGGTTTGAATTTCAGCTGAGTATACTGAGTGATTTTTCCTATATGATTACATACTTCCTCGCCATACAAATGCAGGTTCATTTAATCCAAATGCTATCTTACTTATCCTTAATGAAGGTAGAAGTGTGTTTTTCTATCTAGGCCTAACCTAACTATTCTTTCAGGTTGGCTTACTTCACTATCATTTACTTTACATTATTGTACAGTGTTTTTACACTATCTTACTGTACATTTCCAAGCCTTTAGGCACTAATTCATTTTATTATCCTTAGTGTTAATATGCGGATAGCCCTAACAGGTACTAAGATTCACTCAGTGCACACAACAAATAACTTAAGTCTTGACATTCTCTATACCATGAAAAAAAAACTGTATAGGTAGGCCAGTGATCTGGCCTTTTCAAATTCAAATTATTTTTCCCCAGGATTTCAAGATTCACTGGCCACCCTGTCATGACTCTTGCTTGATCCCAGGGTGGTACATCAACATAATTCTGTTCGAGGCATTGAAGAATACTCTGTTTTTCTAAATATACCTTTCTTTACTATTGCGTTAGGCACCACTGGTTGTCAAGCCAGCATATCACTCACTATGGGTCTACAAAGATTCGATAATATTGATATTGATTTGAATTGTAGATTATTTTGTTTCATCTTGCAGCCGCTGGTACTGTTGGTAAAGATTTGCCATA
This sequence comes from Timema bartmani, assembly GCA_902151455.1. NCBI lineage: Eukaryota > Metazoa > Arthropoda > Insecta > Phasmatodea > Timematidae > Timema > Timema bartmani. Next base: position 87,983 of record CABFWB010000242.1, read on the forward strand.
TCACATTACTTTTTTGCCTGTTTGTTAGTTACTTTGTGCTGGCATAAAATAAATATTTTTTCAGTTTTATCTGTTAGATTTCTTGTGGAAATACGCTGAAGGCTCTTTTGCAACAGGCTTAGATAATTTTGTAAAATATAAGGTTTGCTTTGATTAACCGATTATAATGTAGTAGTGAAGTTAAATGGTGGTGAGCTACCACTTGTTGGCTGGGAGTTGAGTAACCGTAGTTGGTTGTATGGCGATGTTCAGGTTAATCGTGTGGTTGGTTGATGTGGTGTGTTTGTGAGACTCTTGTGAGCATCTTTAGAGATATGCGTTATGGGATGTGTTAAGTTACCTGTTCTTAGCAAGTCAATATCTTGAGGTTGGAGAGTGAATGCTCAGGTATATGACTTCCACAGGAAGGTTATCATTTTTTTAGCTATTGGCTTGCGTTATAAAAAGTACTCTTTTTTTCATTAAAACTACAATAGTTTCAGGAGGACCTTGCTTTGTTGTGATCTATAGATCCAGGTGGAAAGTAGTGACTAGAACGTTTCTGGTTTTAGTGAATATTTGTTTCTTTTAAGCTTATTAGATGTAAATTAGATTTCAATCCTGGACGGACCCTCCTTCACCTTGTGTAATGAGCTACTGTACAAGTATACCCAGCTCATATACATATTGCTAGTGTGGATTTTGGAAAGTTATATATATTATTGGAGCTATTTTCTGAGAATTGCACTTGATTGGAGAAAAACTAGAATTGTTGACGATTGTGTTTAGTTGGGATTTCTTACTCGCTAGGTTTGAGTGAACTTTAAGAAAGAACAGAATTTGTGTTGGAAGGTAGGAAGTTTCCTGCTACACCAGCTTGTATTTGGAACAAATGCTATTTTTCATTGTTGGAAACTTACTCAGGAAATGTATCCTTCTGTCAATATTTGTACAATGTAACCCATAATAATTTATTTAGTTAGTTTGTTGCTACAAAACTGTATTTCACTGCAATTTATGGCTCAAGCATGATTGCAAATCTAGTATATTTTCCCAACCAGCTGTGAGATGACCACTCCAAGTGCCTTCCTAATTAAAGTAAAGGCCATACTCTTTATAAACTGTTATTAATCCATTCAAATGGTCAAAGCAGACTTAATACTTTTAACAATTATAATTTCCACTGTCAGTAGTTTAAAGCTCTACTAAGTCTATTGTAGCAATCTTGCATTGAAAGTTGTGCTAAAACACATTGACACATCTAGATATATAATAATAATAATAATAATAATAATAATAATCCCTTTCATTCATTTTGGTGTGCATACATGGGAATTAAGAGAAATTAAATTTGTGTATAATTCACCAATTGAATAAAGTTAGGTGCATACTATTTTTCTAAAACTATGAATTTCATCAATTATTGATGCTTTACTTATATTTGGTAAACTCAGTATTCACAAAGTCATGTACATTTTGTGAGCCAAAATCCAATGTTGGCTCTTGAAAGTTTGTACAAACATTATTAATTGTTTATAGAAGTTTATTTTAAACTTTTCATTTTGTCAATTATGTCTGACATATTCCCATTTAGCTAGCTAGTATGACGGAATATTACATGTTTAAAGCATTGTTGGTTTTAATTATTCCATTTAATGGGAAAACATTGTGAAACAAGTCATTATTTAAATTCAAACTAGGTTAAAGACTACTTATATTTGACACCAAAAAAACTTGGTTTGAATTTTTTCAACATACAGGGTGGAGAACACTATAAAGCATTTGAGAGAACTCTCTAATATAAAACATTTTATGTGCATTTATAAAGTATTCTTTCCACAAAAAAATAAATTTCCCCTATTTGTAAATTGGACCTCTAGTCTTAACTAGGCTTAGAAAAAGTATCACATTAATCTCTTTAATCACAGCACAGCACAAAACTACGCAGCAGTGAATGTAAATTCTGCCCGTACCGATGTTTGTTATTTGTTGGGGGTTCACTATAAATTAATTTTTACGGGAGTTTCCCCATTTAACTCAACTATATATTAATAAACCTAATGAGGTTTTGTGCCCTGGGGTGTTTTATAAAATAATGTTCTTAGAAGACTGTCGCTCTTGCCTCCGTTGTAAGTAAACTATTATAAAAACATTGTGCCGCATCATTTGATGTATTTGGAATTGGTATTTACATTGAACATCATGTGTAATCTCTTGAATTGTTGATTTTAATTAAATATAAAGAAAATTGAATGCTAGGAATTATAGTTTTACCTCTCACATCAGCCATTAATTCACTACAAATTAATTACAACCTCAATCACATCAATATGTAAAACAATGTCTAGTTGTTTAACCGGGCTGAAATTATTGATTTAAGATGCCATTAGTTAACACTTAATTTAATATCAAATAAAAAATTGATTCAGTGTAAATATCTAAAAACTGGCCCGAATTTGGGTATTTATTCACTATTCAATTATTTTTATTAGTTAATTTTTTGTAGATGGCATCTTAAAGACTAGAATAGTTTTTCCCTTACATTAAAATATGTGCATATCAAAACTCTTACTTAACATTTATAGAGGTACAAATCCTTTTTAAAGAAATGAAACAGATTTCTGATGCAAAGAACGATGTTGGCACAATCCCTTCTCACATCTCAGGGAGGACAGGCAGTAATGGCTCATAAGTGAGTTGCTTTGAATAAGATTTCCTAAAGAAGCTTGTGCTGAAACTTTCCTTTACAACTTTGTCAATATTAATTTTTTTAGCCCCCCAAATTCCATCGCCTAAATCGCGCAACTGTAAGCAACAGCAACCGCAGCAACAAAGTCCAACTCAACAGCAGCAACAACAGCAGCAGCATCATAAGTTTAACCCTTATCAAGGAGTGAATCAGTCAGCACAAGCACAAATGGTATGTTCTATAAAACGCTGATAGAAGTTATGTCACTGCTAACAATAGTGTAAAATTTGTGGACTCCTATAATCACTGGATTTGTTTGATACATGAATCAATTAGTGTGTTATTAGGCATATAAAAAATTGCACTATTGGTTGCAGCCTCCTAACAATAGTTTGGAAAAATAATCCCTTTATAAAAATATTTTCTTGAAAAATATTAAGTTTTCCTCGAGTGCTAAGAACATGTGATGCATCGGGAGCTCAGCAACTTGAGTCAACACATGCTCTGTTGCCAGATCCATTGCACATCAATAAGGAAATTAACATACCACAGCCCTACATCTGATTACAAAAAGCATTATTTGAATGTTAAATTCTCCCATCTCATGTACATAAACTAATCCAGTCATTTTTATAAGAACCGGTGGTATGAAAGTACTTACCATAGTTCTTTCTTGAAACACACTAATTTCATATGTGTTATTCATCCAAGCTCACATGCATGAATTGTTTAAGGTGACAAAACAATATCTGCATTTCATCAGTGTATCCTACCCTTATTAATAAAACCATTTAGTAGTAAGATATCTATTTTATTCAAAAAACATTAAACATGTCAACAGAAACATTATAAATTGGCATAATAAACCAAGTACTGTGATAACTGGGGTCTAATTATTTTCACAAACTAGCGGTAGCAGAACTTCTCATTCACATTATATTCTCATTATTCCTCAAGTCTTATAGTGTGACTCAATCATTCACTTAGGCTTTCTTTATTTATACATTATTATTATTATTATTATTATTATTATTACCACGTCTTACTACCTTTTCCGGTCATACTCTGATAGGATAGGGATGAGGAAGGAACAGTGTGTCCAGCAACCTGTAAAACCTGGAAAACAGGGAATTTTAAAATATAGTTTGGCTGGACACCCTGAAGGAAGCATTTTGGAGGTAATCTATACCTGCATTTGTGTGGAATGATATTAGGAAACTGTTTAGGAAAAACCACCGTTAGTAGACTCGACCGGGATTCAAACCCCAATCTCTCCGTGATTAATAGGCCAGTATAATGCGGGGATGACACCTTAGACTATTTGGCCATTGAAACGGGCTTCCTCTTGTATTTTATTTATTTAGCACCGCGTCTTACTACCTGTTCAGGTTATACACTTAAATATTAATTACACTAATGGGCTAGGAATTGGGAAGGTTGAATATAGAGGAAGTAAACCCACATTCGCATGGAAGGAGGGGGGAAAACCATTTAGGGAAAACCCCTCTCAGTTCACCTGAGCGAGATTTGAACCTTGATTTATCAGTCCTCGGCAGTCTCTCTCAGCACGAAACTAGTGCGTTAGCTAACTACTTCACCAAGGCAGGTCTTCCTCTTGTAATTTGATAGGAAAAATATGTCTTGTTAGGAGTTATATAATTTCTCTGCAATGCAATACATCATTTCATGAAAAGAACCACTGCAACTGCATAGTTATTGTTGGTTTTCACTTTGTAAGTAAATTTTAGCACCAAAGGCAATCTCAGCAGTTTATTTCCACTTTAAATTCATTTAGATATCGGAAACTTTCAAACGTCTGTTGAATATGAACTGACTATAAATGGAGGACAAAGGCTGCACATCTAACTTAAAAACTTGAGGTTCATAGAATTAAGTAATTTTCAGGGCTAATCTGAGCTCCTTCCTCAGCAGAGTAAGTTGAACACAAAACCGGCTTTAAGGTAATAACTGTAGTTTGAATTCTATATTTGCCATTTAAAACTCGAGGTCACTGTGTGTAGAATTTGGAATCATTTCGTCTGTAGTTATATGTGTAAACTTGTCTTTAAAATGTAGAAAGATTTTAAAGCAGTCTTTCCTTTTTATTTTTTTATATTTTATCTTTTAGTAACTTCATTTTTTAAATTATGTGCACAACGTCTTACTGCCTATTTGGGCAATTCACATATCTACACTATTAGTGTAGGGATGAGGGAGGAAATATTGAGAGGGGAAGTGTTCTCACAATTGGGTGGTAGTAGCATGAGGAATTATTTAGGTAAAACTACCCTCAATATACCTAGCGGGGATTCAAACTTCACTCTCCCCTTCACAAGTAATCAAGTCTATTTTGTGAGTTGACATTTTAGACGGTGCAAACACTTATGTTTCAAACTCATATTAATTAATATGCAAGCTTTCAGCAGCAAAACTTAAAGATCCCATTTATTTAAGATATTGATCCTCTATTGCTCTGTTACCGCAACTTTTTGGGAGATCTTGTTTTACTCTAGTACTGTACCATGGGCCAAAGTCCAAATTGCCTGTTGAGTACTAAGTTCTTCTAATTTATTTGGGTTACTGTTCTGTCAAGGCAATGTCTTAACTGCTCCTGTACTGAAGCTGAAATACAGTGGCTTACATTGCTACTTGTAAATTAAATTTGTTCTGTGGCATATGTTTTTACCTTTTGTGTGATTTTCTTCTTCTGTGAGTTTGCTGTTTGTTGTATGATGTGGAATGTTGGTGAATTTTGCAGGTGGTGTATTTTGTTGTGTGGTTTAGGTTTGTCAATGTTTGTGTTTGGTGTGTCAAGCTGTTGAGGGAGGGATTGAACACAGTTCTATAAACCACAGTGTTCATTCAGCCTTTGTTATTTTCACCTCGTTTCTCCACTCCTGAAGAAAGGGCCTAGTTTGCCCTAAATATTTCTCACTTTTATTATGTCTGTGATTTGATGTTATTCTGTGGATCTTTCAAATTTTTCTAGTAAATGCAAACCTTATTTTAGTGTTGAATAAATTTAGCCGTTTGTTGCCCTTATGTCTATTAAACAAAAATAATTAGATATGGGCTCCTTGAATTTTGTGGACACCAATCATAATTCTGTAGCCCTGCAGTCGGTAACTGAATTATTTTACATTTCTAATTAATACTTGTATAAACATTATATTATATCTCTTTAAGGAGAACCTCTTTTTTTTTTTTTTTTTTTTTTTTTTTTTTTTTTTTT
>CABFWB010000242.1:106439-120170 GCA_902151455.1 Timema bartmani
ATATATATATATATATATTTAAGTTAAATGTTTGAGAATTTTGAGCAAACAGGTATTATTTATGCTGCTCTTAGAGAGTTGTTCTATACCAACTTAACAATCCAAACACTCCATTATTTTAAAATTTATTCTCTCAACTTGTAAGAAAGATATATGTATAGCAGTTCTCCAAATATAATGTGTTGTAGATGTCATTATCTAGGCTAACCATTTTTTTTAAATGTCTCACACCTAAAAATTGATTAATTACTTTCCAAGTTAATTCATTTGATTGATTCTTATAGTCTCATCTGTATTATGTATATTTTGGGAAAGTTGGCAGCTATGATGTTAGTTCATGCTTTTTCAAAAATATAACGAGTCTCTAAAAGAGGTAAACAGTAGTAGTCTCATGTTTTGACAGTCTGTTAGTAAAATGCAAAATTTCTACTTTCTTGTATATCATTCCTTTTACTTTATCAATAAAACCAAAATATATATTTATGTTGTGGTCATGAAAAAAAATCCATCATAACATGTTAACAAGGAAGAACATTTTAAGTAAACCAGAGTTTCAGAAAAAAAAAGTGATTTTTAAATAGCATATTTATGCAGATTCGCTATAAAATACTGCATAGGTCAAATTCTTCCAAAACCAATTTCCCAGGATTTTTCTTTTTTTCTTTGACCTTTTCTTCACAAATACATTCGTATGTGGTAATTGTTTTAATTAAGCTTGGTGTATTATGACATTCAAAAATTGTGTACATGCTAACAGGGGTGTATTTAGTCTTTCCTCTTCACATGTTAACTATGGACACACGTATCCACACAAAAGCTTCCCTCCCACTTGTTAGGCGGCAAAGGAGTCCATTTTGTCCTCTTAGTTCTTTCTTTCAGCAACTCGGATGTATAATAAAACATCACTATTTTATCCAGCCTAACTTTTCTGATATGGACTCTGCTTGATCTTTTGCATAAAAATGTTTCTATAAAAGAGGTGAGGAAAATATGGCCTGCCAAACTAGATAAATTCATATTTATAAACATTAGTTGAGTTACAAAAAAACACGTATTTTTCTAGTGCTGGACCAAGCAATAAAAACACTCATCCTTTGTGAGAACATATTGTCGCTACTCATTGTTGAATACCAGACAAACTGTAAACCTCTTTCACTAGGCTTGACACACCTTATGTCTTGCTTTGAATCAATGTCATGATAAGCGCTCTCAGCACAGCTGTCAGTGGCAACTGTTTGTGAAAGTATTGCAGTGATGATTCTAAATTGGATGCGTGTTGATTTATTTTGCGCCAGTATGCTACGTCTATATTTATAATATATCTCATCTACATCCATTGTATAGTGATTCTACAATGAATGTATCAAATGAGAACAATATTGGTGTGGACTACTCTATATAAAAATCTGACAATTAAAAATGTTGGGTTACTGTTACTTAAAATAATTCAAGATAAGTCATTGAAACAAATGCTGACCATAATGTAATTTTTTTACACTTTATTATCTACAAATAAGTCTTCTATAAGAGTGTGTGAACGGAAAGATAAAACTGACATTTCTGTGGAAATGAAATCATAGTTAGGTTTTTCCACAAATAAATGCTAATGACCGGTTTTCTAAGTTTGCATTTTCTGTATTTTTCACAAGAGTGTTATGCAGGGTCAAGGCATGTATAGCAAAGCTATTACAAGTAATGGAAATATTAATAAGTATTCATTGTTACTGGACAATTTACATACCAAATTTAATCGACAATTTCATATTAATTGAAAATGGCATGTCCTCAGTTTCCTCTTCTTTGTCATAATATGTTGATAAGGCCACAGTCAGCTTTCAACTCAAGATCCTTGACCTGTAATGTTATCCATGGCTTTTAGAGCAATATGAGCCAATACTGCTTTTTAAGGTTTTATGCTTTCCTTAATAATTGCACACATTATAAACTAATGGATCAAGCTTATTTTTGCTGCATGGATAAATAGATATTTTCTGTAATGAAAGTAAATATATTAAAACAGATCTGTGGTGACCAATGACCACAGTGGACCAAACAAGGAGAAAACAGTTTTGTTGACTTATATTCACTCTTTCACTCTTCCTGATGACTGACCTCTTTTAATTAAGTTTTGTGTACTTAAATGTGTGTATCGAATAATGGTCAGATTAGTAGTATTTTTTGCTCTATAACCTAATATCTAATTGTATAAAACATAATAGCTTTTTCTATAAGTGAATAGCTAATATTAAACAAAAATATTAGATAAAATATGAAGTCTCTGAAGATGAAATACAATGATGCGGCCTTTGAGCCAAAATAATTTGCCCGATTCTGCTCTAAGACACCAATATGAGTTTTAAAGGATATTATGATATGATCTAACTTTGTTTTTACAATTGTTCTTGAAATTAGTTCAGCACATATGTATATTACGAAGAGAAAAAGAATATTGTTTGGACAGTAGTAAAAAGGAGTTGGTTTAAAGAACACACTTTCTCGTATCACTTCAGTCTAACTTTGTTTAGCCTATATGGTCTTTTACCTGATGTAAAATTATTCAATCCAACTGGAAATACAGTTAAGAACTTTTTAATCAATTTATAGGCCAATTAAATTATATTATTTACCGATAAGCTGACAATATGATTTCACATTACAGAGTAGAATTGGCACATATTTATATATGTACACACACACACACACAATAGCTAAGTTCCTCAAGGTCAAACTCAACATACAGTCCAAGTTTCATTGAAAGAGCCTTTTAGAAAATACAAACTTTTTTGTGGCCAAAATTGATAACATATTGTATATTTTATAAGTTTTGATAATATCTATCAAAAGTGACAGTTGCAGATCACATGACTTAACATATGAATACGTAGCACTCAGTTACATTCCTATGAAAATTGGACTGTGGGTGCCTTTATTTCTGGAATACCTTGTTTGATTATTATTATTATGGAAATATAGCAAAGTTGTGTACAAATTGGTTTGAGGACCATCCAAGGTTTTGCTACAAGTAACTTGGATATGACACAAGTAGGTATGCAAAAACACACACAAAAATAGCAATTAAATAAGATACTGCACATATCATGAATAGGTTGCTATAAACAAACTTAAATTTGTATGGAAATACCATAAATACCGGTATCATCAGGGAGGTTGTATGATAAAATAAATATTCACATACATTATAAAGTGGACAAATTTTACCTATCACAGCCGCACAAAAAATTATAAAATAGTATCATAATGTAAAATTAAAATACAACGAAAAGGGTATTAATTTGCATTCCCATTTTGTAAAAATCTAGGATGTAATAGAAAAGATATATAAAAAACACAAAATGAAGGCTATAATTCCTTTTTTTAATCAATAAAATAAAATAGAAAAACATTGATTTCCGGTACTATGCTATAAAGTTATGCACATTAAATAGAGTACATAATTTTATCTCATAGATATATTAATAAAATATTAAAATAATGTATTTGAGCCTTTTCCCTATTCCATACATAGACAGACATTGTCTAGTTATATATTTTTTAAATTGATCAGTTATGGTGACCAAACTTTTTACACACATAGGATCCAGCATGGACAAATACAATCTGTGTATAATGTTATTCTATCTACTGTGTGACTTCATTCTGGTATTAGGTATGTCCAAAATTAAAATAACACAATTTGTCTTATCGGTTTTGTTGCTCAAATATCATCTTATAAACTAATTACAATTTTCAATGGTTTTAATCTATAGCCTAAAATGCATGCTAAGCTTTGTACATACATATTTATTTATCTTTACCACAGGTGAGGCTTGGTATGAAACTCTTAAAGAGGTGTGCACATGTACTGACAAGTTGATTTATTATTATTAATATTATTTTGCACCACAGCTTACTACCTGCTTGGGTTATACGCTTAAGTACTAATTACGCTATTAGGTTAGGATTAGGGAAGGTTGAGTTTAGAAGAAGTGAACCCACATTTGCGTGGAGGGAGCGTGGAAAGCCATTTAGGGGAAAACCACCCCAAATTCACCTGAAGGAGATTAGAACCTCGATCTTCCCACCCTCGGCAGTCTAGGTCAAAACAATACCAGCACATTAGCTAACTAAGCCACTGAGGTGGGTGACAAGTTATAGGTGAAAGAAAGATGACCCTTATGTGGGGAGTCATGACTAAGCCCGTGGTCTTAAATTTGTCTGTTCAAAAAAACACTCATTTACAGTTTAGTTTGTTCTAAAACTTAACAGCATGGAAGAGATTTTGGGCTAGTAGTAAATATGTTTTTCTATGGTAGTAGAAAAACATGTTATACCCAAAAGAGACAAATAAATATTCTATTGCTTTCTTTCCTCTACCCAAACTACAGTTCTACCCCTTTCCTCTCCTAGAGGCAACAAAGTTCCATATTTAAACTCACCAGCAGTACAATAATTTTGGTATGTAAAGTGACGTGAAGTATTGATATACACTGATATTAAAACAATTCTTTGGAATAGGATAAAGGCTTCATTGTTTGCATTCATCAAACTGCTTGCTAGTTAAATTTTAATTGGGCTTTTATTAAATACTAGCAATCCCGCACGGTATTGCCCGTGACCCACTGTGGTATAAGCCCCCTCCCCATGGTGCCTGATTTCAAATGAAAACGTTATCTCTGAAACGTAATTCTAAACAAGATTAAAAATATTTTCTTAAAAAACTTGTTAAAAATAGTTTAATTAAAAAGCTAATTAAAAATTTAAAAATCCGGCTTTGAGGTATGTCCACTTATGTTAAAAATTTCAGATCTCTGCGTGCTGTAGATTTGGCTGGGCATTGCGCACACACACAAACACTCCCTTTTATTATTATAGATGCCAAGAGTATTAAAATACTGGTCTTGAAACCTTATAACAGAGAGGTTTGAATGTATTCTGTAAACTTCAAGTAGGGGCAATAGCAAAACCCAAATTAAAAAAAGTCAAACTATATTTAATATATAAGACCACCAATCTGGGGAAAAAAAAGGAATTCTTTAATTTTTTATTGACCTTTATGAACATATAAAACATTTTCTTTGCTGACAAATTGTGAGCGTAATGTTTTATTATATTTAGGTCTAGCTGTTTTTTATAGAGAATTTGCAATTATAAAAATTAACAACTATGTATCCTATCAACTAAACTATTATGTTGAATTATATTTTTGATCTTAGAAAGGTTTTTCTCTACTTTGGAGTAATATACGTTCCAATAATTTACAAATTAATACATTATTGCTGAATTTTAGCTGTACAGAAAAAATCAATGCAAGTGACATGAAAATAAAGATAATTCATACAAAGAGAAGCTAACGTGAAATTTGTCAACTTTTCAATTTAATGTCATTGAAGATTATGAAAGGAAAAATGGAGTTGGCTTTTACTCCTTTCTCATAGCCATTTACCCGACCTAGAACTGAACAGACAACAGGGCTAGACAAAGGAAATAGCTATAGTAGGTAGGGATGTGGTATCTAAAGAAAATTATCGATACTGTACTCATTAAAAGTATCGGAAGAAAAATATTGGTATCGTACTAGTATCGAAAGAAAAGTATTGATAATAGTATGTATCGGTATCAAAACACACAAACTTTTATGTTTCATCTGCTTAGGGCACCCTTGAGTTAAGTGAGTTCATTAAGCTTTATAAAAAGTTTAGTTTTTGATGACTGTGCTCAGTGATAAAGGAAGGGACTGGATGTATTGTTGATAAATAAAGATGAAAGAACAGGTCTATGAATTATGATGAACTAAAAGAGATTTAATGCTAGCATTGTTTCTTGCTTGCCATGCAGAAAATGAGTGAGAATTAAGAAAGAGTGTCATTTGTTCTTCCTCCACAGTCCACTCTAGTAAACATTTAAACCTAGCATGAGTGAAGATAACAAAAAAGTTGTTTCTTTCTATACTGATCTAATACCGGAGTGCGAGTACTAATATCAGAAAAAGTATCAGAAAAAAATTATAGAGTAAAAAAATTCTAGTATCGAGAGGAAAATATTGATATTAGTAAAGAATCAATACTTTTTTTCACATCCCTAACAGTAGGTACTCTAAACTTGAAGGTAGTTTGCATGTTCGATGTAAGTTTTTTCATAATAATGGTACAGTACTTAGTATTAAGTATTACCTAATGGAGTTTTTAAGAGATTCGTTTTCAAATTTCATTTAAGGACTTCAAATAGAAATTCACCAGTTAGGATAAAGTGATTCAGAATATTTTATAAACCAAAACCAAATATTTCAAGCACTAATAAGAAATAAGTTTATCATATGGTGTTGCTATTTATCTGAATAAATAAATAAATACAATATAAATGTTTAGTGTAAATTTTGACTGTCATATTAACTAACTACTACTTACCTATTTGAGGATACATGCATAAAGAACACTCCAATACGGTTTGTTGATTTTTCTTGGATGGTTTGCTTCTTGTTTATATCTATAAAGTCTGTACATGCGTAAGCTTTTACTCACTCTTCAGGTAAAAACATTTTACAGTCAAAAATGGAGGAAAAAAAACACCTGTACATGGTGATGGATAGATAGGTACATTAATGCAAATACAATTAACTATACATTACTCTTTAATTTTATTTTTACTAGCTGAAGATTTGCGGCTCGAGTTGTCCAAGGAATGAACTGTGTGAGTACTTATGTGCTTGAATAAGTTGTGTTTGCGATTAAATGCCTTTAAACACAATGGGCATGAGAAAAGTTTGATTGGATTGTGTATCTTGACATGTCGTGTTAGCTGGGTGTTTGAGTGAAACTTCTTAGAACAGATGTCACACTCAAATGGCTTGTCTCCTGAGTGTCCACGAGCGTGTATCTCCAAGGATTCTTTACGGGTGAAGGATTTATTACAGGTGGCGCAAGAAAACATTTTCTCTAGGTTGTGAATCTTCATGTGACGGGTGAGATGATGGCTAAGGGCAAATGATTTTGAACATAAACGACAAGGAAATGGTTTATTTCCTGCGTGTGTAACTAAATGTCTCATAAGTCCGGCATTTGTCTGAAATCTCTCACGGCAGTAATCACAAAGGTATCCTTTCTTTTTATTATGAAGTCTCACTTGATGTCTAATTAATGAATGTTTTGAAACGAAATCTTGGTTACAAAAGTCACAGACAAACAGTTTTTCCTTTTCATGACTTTTCAGATGGCGAGCAAAATCATCTGGAGCAAGATAGGTTTTATTACAAACACTACACACCAATCTCTCCTTATCTCGATGAATAGTTTCATGCCTCCTTAAAAGATTTTTTCTCGAGAATGCTTTGGTGCAGACAACACATACATAAGGTTTCTGAGTAGAATGAACAGTTTCGTGCTTGCGCAAATCACTACTAGTGTAAAATGACTTTTTGCATAATTTGCAAGTGAAATTTCTTTCTCTTGTATGGTTCCGCTCATGTAGAATTAATAGTTGCTCTAGAGGGAAAGACCTGTCACACATCTTACAAGGAAACACTCTCTCAATAGAAGACACATCACAATAGGATGTTTCTGTTTCAATCATCAAGGGATTTACACTAATGACCAGATCTTCAGATTCCTCGGTTTTTATTTTTACCGTTTCTGGTTTAAGTAGAGATTCACTTGATCTCTGGATAGTAAATTGTGAACTTTCTAAGTATTCATCATCTTCTGAATTAAGAGTGGGTTCTTGTTTAATCGAAGAACTTGTAAATGAGTCATTTTTAACAGAAGTGGGACATTTTAATTTTTCTGATCTCATGTTTTTTTTGTTTTGTGCAGCTTTATGTTTTGACGACTTGATAACAGGTACTGGTGAAGAACAATCCAATTGTTCTGTTACATCAAAGGAATCATCTTGTTTTGATGAACAATTCATTAATGATTCTAATTTTTTTATTATTTTATCTTTGACATATGGTAGTGTTTCTTTGGGCGCAAGACTTTCCATTTTTGATAAAAAGTAAATTTAAGATAGTAAATAGTGAATGTAGATTAAACCAGTACCTGCAAAATTAAAGAGAGAATATCACTTAAAGTATACATAAATGTATTAATACAAATTATCCCAAAAATGAAAACCTAGTTCAAGATAGTTACACTAATGGGACCGAGAGATTAGTGGTCACAGGGGCCAAGCCCCCACCAACATTTTTTTGACATTTTTTAACATAAAATATATTTTTTCTTTCTTTCTATTCAATGAAATATTTTTGAAAAAACATGAAAAAAGTGGAACACCATTTTCTACATGCAGTGAATTATTGGATTTGTTTTACAGTATTCAAGTCAAAATTATTCATTCCTCGCTCCAAATGCCACACGACTGTACCTGTGTTCTAATGAATGAATATAGAAGCTAGGCAGGGCCAGCTCTGACATGCCCTCTCAAAGAAGCCACATCCAGGGTTAGGTGTCTCTCAAGGTCAATCCCCCTATCATTCGGTGCCAGCTTTACACTGGCAAATAGGTTCAGTCTGAGTGGGCCCGCTATATGATAAAAGTAGGTTTAGTTTGTTTTTGTGTGTATGTGTTTGTGTTTTATTATGTGATAAGACCCAAGAAAGAAGATCACATGTGAAAATGATTAAAATTAAAATGAATAAAGTTCTTTATCAAAACTGCAAGAAAAACTGGAACTTAAATGGTTAGGAGCACATCAGCTTAATGACTTTACATTCATGCAGGTAGATGGAAAGAAAAAAAATTACTTTTTCTAATGCTTTGTTCGGCAAACAATTGTTAACTGTTAGTGAAGAAAAATAGAGGTTATTTTATTTTTATTGTTTATTATTTGGTGGTGAGGGGTTGTGGACAGCGGTAGGCTGTAAGAATCTTAGACTTTAAAGTAAAAGAATTAAAAAAACATGAGGAATATGAAATTCATTTGGAAAATGCATTTAAGTTTAAAACATTCGGAATAGTAAATATTGAATCACAGATAGATTCCGTGGTCAAAATTTCAGTCCAAAAAGAAAATGAAAAGTTGTAAAAAAAATAGGCATATATTAGACAGATTAATATAATGCTTAAAATACTCTTGTACTTAGGAACTGTCATTAAGAGAAAGACTTTTGTACAAGTAATATCAACAGTTGGTAAGTTTAATTCAAAACCTGTATGCTTTCATTCTTTCTTTTTGTGGATTTGTTTAGTAATTTTGTATTATTCTAGTGATTAATGATTAGGAAAACTTAAAATAATTAAATTTAATATGTTAACACATGGGAAGAAAAGATCATTACCAGTAAGTTTATACCTGGCCCCACCAAAAATAAATATCATACTCCGCCACTGCGAGAGATTTGTAAAGTTATAACTATTGGCCTACAAGACTTGAAAACTGTACTAATAGATCACCACTCAGATAAGATGATACTTTAGTAAAAAAATGTGACATTTTAACACAAATGTTTTCAAAGATAATAAAGGTTGTTCAAAGATGTCAAGTAAGATGGTTTTAAGGCAATAACAGGCTTAGATACTCAATAAGATTACTTTTAACCTGCATTAAAAAAAACTCTGCAATTTTTCTGTGAACTATGTCACAAGCTGTGCAGGTCTACTTCTAATGTCTTATTTATTTAAACCCTCTAAGAGGAACATAATCTATGGAAGGAACAAAGTTCTTTCTTCCATTTATAATAACTTGAACAGTGACCTCTAAAAATAATTATTTTATATGGTGCCATATCAAACACATTTGTTTTAAAAGACTCACAAATAAATTGGGCTAGTTGACAAAATGCTACATCAGGCGGGAAACACTACGTTCATTCAATTAACTTAAGTTTATGTTGAGAAATGATACCTTGGCATGGGAATCGAGCCCAGGACCGATGAAAGTACCAAAGCTCTACCAGTGAACAATAAGCCTACATGTTAATCCTGTGCTCAGTCATGTTTACACACTAATTAAAAGAATAGTCGACATGAATCTATGAGATTGTCAGATACTTTATAGCTATGGCTATTTTGATATAAAAATACCTTTTGAAGAAAATACAATATTTGTTTACTGTCAACAATGATAACCAAAGTTGCCAGTATTTTCTTATTACAAAAGTCCATGAGTTTTTTCCAGGTCTTTTAGAAAGAGTTTTCATTTTTGCAGACAACTTAGATTTAAGTGTAGAGAAATAAAATTTACTGTTGTGCAGTCAAGAAATTGATGTTTAAATGCTAATGATTTGGTTTTAATAGGGAAATATATGCAATCATTACACAACCTAATGTTTCAAGAAGAAAAAGAGAAGATAACACATGCGTTTGAATCATCAGACCTAGTTTTTCAGTTTGATTTTACTTCTATGAAAAGGACTGCTTGCCTTTAAACCTCCAAATTTACAAATAGGCCTATTCCAATATTTTTACTACCAGTTTTTTTTGGTGATATTCCCTGAATTTATAATGTTTTTCCCCAGATAAAAAACATTCCCTGTGTTTTCCTGGTACTTCAGGTGTGTGGCAGCCCTGATACCATTTTAACATATTGGTTATTTTATATGGCAGCACTGATAATATTTTAATATACAGAAGGGTGCATAAGTAGGTATACAGTCATGGAAACAGCTTGTAATAAAATATAGTTTTATTAATTACAAATGAGGATAGTTTTATTAAGTACATATGAGGATCGCATACCACTTGCAATTACATTCCATCTCATGTGTTCAAATTGCTTGCCTTTAGCATCCACACACTCCTGTAGTCTGGAAGTCAGGCTCAAGCACACTCTGCTAAACAGTTCTTTATCTGTATCAATTTCCTGGCACACTTCTCTTATGAATTCACACATGTCAGCAACTGCGCATGGTCTTCTTGTTATACCTTATCTTTAATAACACCCCAAAAGAAGAAATCCATAGAGGTTAGGTCGGGAGACCTTGGTGGCCATTCAATTGACCCTCGTTGACCTATCTACCTATTGAAAAATTCTTTGTCAAGTAAGAAACATACAGTGGGCAGGCGCCATCTTGCTGAAAGTAGTACTACACATTACCTTGTTGTTGTCATAATTGTGGGATAACAGTATTCCTTAGCATATTAAGATACATGCGTTGGTCTACAGTTGTATTGAAAAAGACTGATCCAATGACGCCTTTACATGAAAGGCCTGACCATACTGTAAGTTTCCCAGGTTGATTAAACTGTTCATCATTGGTGAGATGGGAGTTTTCTGTGTAGTAGTAGACACAGTTGTGCCTATTACCGGTGACTGACAGTTTGAAATTTGCTTTGTCTGATCACACAATTGTTTGAACAATGCCATGACCTTCTCATTTTTCATTTAACATTATATCGCAGAATTGTAAACAGTGATCCAGATCGTCCTCTAATAATCCATGCACTAACCTTGGCCAATACACATTCAAAACTAAACGTTTCGTCAGACGAAAACTTACAAGATTGAATGTAATTGCAAGTGGTATGTGATCCTCATATGTACTTAATAAAACTATCCTAATTTGTAATTAATAAAACTATATTGTATTACAAGTTGTTTCTATGACTGTATACCTCCTTAGGCACCCTTCTATTATTGTTAGGCCTATTTTACAATATCTATCAAAAGTGACAAATAATGGTAATATGACTTGATGTAAAAATACATGAAAGTAGATTGAGTAATGTTTTTAGCTATCAGACAATTTTTTTTAGCACCCCGTCTTACAACCTATTTAGGTTTTACATAGACAACGTTCTTCCTATGATAGTTGGATAATATCTCTAAGCCCACAAAATTAATATGTTGTATACGTTATGTATAGATTCATCCCCTGAGCACTCAAAGCTTGTAATTAAGTAGGACAATTCCCACTATCACAAACTCCTCCCATAATATATTCCATTATATTATTATATTGTTAAATTATAACTTTCCTATTTCTGTCCTAAGAGTCACCCTTGTGGATTTCCTGTGAGTCTACCCTTCCCTTATATTTTGTTTAAAAGAAAAGATGACGTTATACATCGCAAAGGATCATGGGTCAACATTATAATGCAAATAACATATGTAAACACAAGAGTATGTCAGTATTTACATTCCTACGTTTCTCTTGAGATTTTAGTGAGTTTTGTTTTAATTTAGGGAAGCTTTTGTGAAACTAAAGAAGGACTGGGATTTAATACTACTCAGAAATTGATATTATCTATAAGTATGTTTGTTAGTGGTGAAAACATGCACGACAATATTATTTTGCTAACAACATGATTTAAGTACTGTCTTTTCCAATTCAGCATTTTACTTTATTTTCTCGGGTGTTTTGGTCAGTTTCGGCCACCGGCTTATTAAGCACGCCATGGTCTACACCTGATTAGCGAGGGCTGCCACTTATAGGTCCTAAAGTAAATCTACTTTTGGCGTTAGCTTTCCCTAACTGAGGCTATGGGTGCTGATGATGACTTAGCCCATCATCACCAACCACCAAGCTGGGTGCCAAATGGTTAGAACCTGTTAAAAGCTTGTTGATTTTGACCAGTCCCCTGTCTCTCATCTGCACCTGACATGGCTTCCATTGGGGTTTAACCCAACCTCCACTAGGTTGCTTAGGCTTCAGGGTACACCACTTGGCGATGAGATCAGGACTGAGTAAGAGAGGTTAAATTGAACCCACTAGGTAGGCTCGGTGTAGGTGTGTAAGAGACCTGCTATGGAGAAGATAAGTGCCTTTGAAATCTAAGGAAGTGCTGTACCCATTGTCACATATGCAGCAGACACATGGACAGTGAATGTAAGAGAGACTAGGAAAGTGGTGGCCATGAGAATAAAGTTAGTGAGGAGCATGTTAGCTGCCCTGAGGCGAAACAGGATAAGGAATGAAAATATCCAGTAAAGAGTGGGAGTATAGAGAGTACATGAGATAGTAGAGAAAGCAAGACCGAGATGGTATGGCCCAATGTAATGATGATGGAAAAGACTGCAAGGGAGGCCAAGAGATGGGAGAAGCATATAAACAGAAAGTGTGCAAGTGAGAAGAGAAGAATGGCAGTAATTAAAGAAGGAAGGATAGAGGAAGATGGAGGCAGTTTACTAATTGCATTAGTAATATAAATTTATATTTTAATTTATTTTACCTTTCTATAATAAAAGAGATTTAAAAGAATAACATTCTAGCCAGGGCTGTGGAGCTATGGGTGGAGTCTAAGTTGGTTAAAATGTACCGACTCAGACTTAAAAATAAAAACTTATACTAATATAACAATATTTTATATACTTTTTTTCTATTTAAGACCAATATCTGTAGTTTTAATTTTGATTAATTATTACTTTATTGACCTGGAATGAAGCCCGACCTGTTGAAGATATTTGTGTCATTACAGATCAATTTCTTACAATTATATTATATATATTTTTTACTTTTTATTTGAGCCATTTACATTAAAACATGAGCAAAAGTAATCAATAATGTTATGTAACACTGTGATGTACTCACTTTCTGCCCATGTAACATTATGTAGATATTAGAGCTAACCCCTCCCTCCCAGTCAACAGCGTCTGGTGGTTCAGGGATGATTCCTAAGTGGAGAGGATGGTAGAACCAGTGATGTGAAAAAACTAGTTTGTGGTCAAGGGTTATCACCAGGGTATGGGCATTTTATTCAATGCCAAGTTTAATTTGATTTTTGACTATACTCTCTCCCCCCATCTGAAACAATCCTCTTTCTAACTCCTCTCTCTCATTGATTATGTATAACACTTGTCTCC
>CABFWB010000242.1:120397-142080 GCA_902151455.1 Timema bartmani
CCCCCCCCAACATTGCATACTACTATCAATATTATTATTAAAACAGCAGTAGTCTTGTTGAGATTACCACAAACAACAACCCAAGAAAGTTTAGTGGTAAACCCCATATATCAATCCCTTTGTTCTATTGTATAATTTATATAAACATAATGCTTAGGAAATAAAAACATAACCTAGCTAAGAGCTAAAAAGTTAAAAATTCAGGAAAAAAGCACACCTAATAAAATACCCAAATGTAACATACCCATATGTATATGTAAGTTACTGAAAAATAAACTGCAAATGCTGACTGGGAATTTTTGAATTACACAGGTTTAACTTTAAAAGTATATAGGTCAAAAACACGGAAATAATTTTACAAACATTGTGACCAACACATGTCTACACTCAACAGATATCCCCATACTTTATCGAAAAATTTCTTATATAATTCATAGTTTTTCTCAAATTCTGTAATTTATTCCAAAATAAGGAGAGTAGCAGGGAAAATTGGAGTTTTTTTTTTATAAATAATATATAGATAGAGAGTATTATAGATTCAGGTGGCTTGGGCGACTTAGTTTGGTTCGGGCTGTACATAATTTTTCAGTTTATCTACTTTATTTTGACTCAAAATGTGTTTAAAAAATTCAACGCAAAATATTGTAAGCAATATTATGTAAAATGAATAAAATATGCTAACAATATTCTTAACCAAGAAAAAGGGTTATTGTGTTGTGATCATTTTCAAACAAAATACCCATAGAAGAGTTTAGTTTTGATTTGCTTAGGATTTGCCTCAATTAAGGAATTCTCTGAAAAATTGGTGAATGAGCTCATATACCTTTTTCGCAAGATTTATTTTCTACATTATTTAATTCCTTAATCCTTCTACATAAATAATTGTGTAAAAAGATTAACTTCCGATATCATTTATAGATGGCAGTAAATTACAAGCTATGATTGCAAGCTACGAGTCATAGAAAAGGCCTTTCATTACATTTGAAACAAATGTGTGTTTCTCAGAACCAATATAATATGTCATGTCCTCATATTAAAGAGAGCTCCCAAGGCCGTAGCCAGCCAATAATTTCACAGGGGGTTTGGTGGGCACATCCTCCAATTGCCGGAGGCTAGAAAAAATTCTAAATGATAAACAGTTCTAGAAGCTATCTGAAGTGTTTTTATATGGCAACATAACCCCCTAACTACCAGAGGCTAAGAAAAATCTATATATTTAATCACCTCTAGAAGCTATCTGAAGTGTTTATTATGGCAACATAACAGCATAACTGTGAGAGGCTAGAAAAAATTCAAAATATTAAACACCTCTAGAAGCTCTCTGAAGTGCTACTTATGGTAACACAGCCCCTTAATTTGTATTTATAACTTAATTTTGATATTGTTTGAACCATAAATAAAGCCATATATTCTTTGTTTATAAAATTTCAGGGGGGGTTTGAACCCCCAAATCCCCCCTTGACTACGGCCTTGAGAGCTCCTGAATTTTTATTTAATGAAATTTCATCCCGACATGTTTAACATCCTTTAAACACTGTATTTATATTATAAGTGGAAATTATTTTCCTGTATGGTGCTATGAGATCACGAGAGACTCGTGTAGCTAATATACGATGCTTTATCTATTGAGTAGTAGATGATTAAGATATAGGAGCCCATTGTATGTAGATATACTTCACCTCTAAAACAAACAATACTAGATCCCAGTGGTGAACTAAAAAAGTTCGTTTGGGGAGAAGTATAAAGGACATACAATTAATATAATGGTACTAAAGTCAAAATTTGTATATCGTACATTTTCCTATTAATGGAAATTTTAGGGGAATTTTAATGTGTATAATAGTATCCGTTTAGACAGGGGCTCAGCTTAAGTTTGTGTTTATTTTAATAAACCTATACATTCCTAAAGTGATCAATACAAATCCAATCCAGCGTTATAAATACAATCCCCTAAAAGCTTTAAATATTCCCGCATCGTAACGAGAGATATGAACCTCATCGCTTCTGTTCAGTGATAGTACTATAGCCTTAACGTGCCTTTTTGATGTGTTTCTCGTCCGAGAGTCAAAATTTACGGTCTTTTTGCTTGATTTTTGGAGCAAGCTCCATTCCATCCGTGGGACCATGAGATCGTTAGCTGGGGTCAAGGTGGGGGGAACCCCTACCACCGCCCTCCAATAATCTGCTCAAGCTAGAAAATCTTAGAACTGGTAACGTTAAATAAACTAGACTAATTTTCAAATAGCATATTTGTTATTCAGTTAGTAGAAAATTAATATTTTTTTCTCTAATATAAAGTGAAGTTGGGATAGGGGTGAGAGGGTTTCAACCCCACTTCCCTCGAAAGTAAGATTAGTAATGTATTTTTGTGTTCCTCATCAATGTTTAAGTTCGTAGCTTATTGGAGTTTATAAAATGTAGGCCTATAGATGCCACAACCCGATTCATGCATTGAAACACTTTAAATTGTTTATTGAGGGATTTAATAATATAAATATTCTTGACAACTCCCGTTGCGAACATTTGGATCTGATGGTGTTAAAAAACGGGCTCCTCTAAAATATATTCTTTGAGAGTATATATTTGCTGCGGAGCTGTTAAAAGACATTTTGAATAAATTTATCTTTGTTCTTTTCCACCGAATACGACAACCCATTAGATACTTTAAGATACAGTAAGTATGCCCTATAAAGTCAATACACGATTTAATTTAATCTCATGTTTCCTTTCTGGGAAGCGTTACATCATGTATTCAGTAATAGATATAAACAGCACCGATGTTTCCACAATAGACTAAAAGGAAGATGGGTGTAATCTAAAGAAGATATAAAAAAGGTAAGACAGTAGCAAGATTTAAATCACAATATGAATAGTTTATTCAAGGTAACAACAATAGAAACGATAATTTACATGGCCTTATAGGTCCATCGGAGGTATGTTGAAAAACAAATACATAATAACATATATTTAGTTAAGCGCAGTACGATTATTAGAATGTTTCAAAACTTGAAACATATCCTTCAGTCAACCGGGACAGTCTGGCGTATCTGAAGACAAAGTAGACTATTGTATTCGACGCCTTCATGCGATATCCTGTCCAGGACTTGGATACTATCAGGATATATTTATTTTCATTGAACTACTTTAATATTGTTCTTGATATAGACTAAAACTGCCTTGCAGGAAGATGATTAGTCTCGATACTATTCGGAGCGGGTAACTACTCGACCAAACTACAATGTGTCAGATTCACAACAGTGAATATAGACAGAACGACCATAAACGTTGAAAATTAGGACAAATTATTACTCAATAAATATCGAGCCAGATATTTATACGACGACAAAAAAAAAGGGCCTAATGGGCATCTTTTAAATTGTTACAAAAGCGTCTGATTCACTACAGTGCATAAAGACCGAATAATTTAGTAAAGTTAAATTTAGTATAATTTAATACCACACAGATATTTCAAAGAACACAAGAGTTTGGCTTACAGACCTCAAGTCAAACTCCCGCGAGACTATTAAATGTCGACACAACTAAAGACGTTAACAAGATCCCTACTGGTTAATAATAAGTAATATAAGATACAAAAAAAGCCTAGTTATACCACCAGTAATTTCTATTAAATGATTTGGAAAATATTAAAGTCTAAATTAATCAATCAGCAAAACTTTACGTTACTTTAACATATAATACGTTACTTTAACATATAATTCAAATAATAATCAAATAAGGAAACATGATCAAAAAGGTAGTTTACAATTACTAGTAGCCACAATATTCAGACAATTTAAATTTAATACTTTAAGGAAAAATTAGTTCATAAATGTGGCAATCTAAAATATTCAAGTGACATAGCAGACACTAGCACTCAAATGGTGCCAGAAAACAATTGGTGTCCCATATCAAAATTTAATTCTTAAACAAATAACTTTTTGGTTATCATATTACGATACCTATTCCGGCTTACTCCAAATACTACTTTAATCTAGAGTCCAAAATTAAACAAGTTTAAGTCTTTAAACAATATAAAACAAGAATAAACTCCCTGCAATCACAAACTGTCCATGTACTTACCCTTTGTATCTTCTGGCTAAAACAACCTCCAAGACTGGATTATGCACGTCGCGTCCTAGATTAAAGAGTGGGACAAACAAGCCTTGGTGAGCCAGCAACTGATGTTCCGAGCGGGCTGGTCAAAGTTATACAAATGGGGGCAAACGGATATTTCACTCGAGAAGTAGACGGCGACTATCCTACCCTCTGGCGAACGAAACAGACTCAACCACCAAGACATCGCGTGATTGTGTACGTCACGAGTGAAGGAGTCAAAAAGAACACTATCAACAAATGGTGTACGTGATCAAGGCAGGGCAGCAAATCCTCAAACTTGATCGAGGTAGTACGTGTTCCTCTGCAAGCATCATAATGGCCGATGTGACGTCATTCTATTGGTTTTGAGATCTCCCACCTTTCCAAACCCAGCAACTAGTACCTATATAATCTTGGCGTATCTGAAGACAAGTAGACTATTGGATTCGACGCCTTCAGGAGATGTCCTGTACAGGACTTGGACACTATCAGGATATATTTATTTACATCGAACTACTTTAATATTGTTCTTGATATAGACTAGAATTGCCTTGCAGGAAGTTGATTAGTCTCGATACTATTCGGAGCAAGTAGTATGAATCTAAAAGAGAGTTTATGCGTGTAGGTTAATATGGGGTTGGGTAGTATGATGTAACAAAACGTTACACTATCTACAACACTAGTTCCCCTCCATTACCCCTTTGTACTCTAGATGGAGGTGGTGCTATCTGAAACACTAGTTTTCCTCCATTACCCATTTGTACTCTAGATGGAGGGGGTATTATCTGAAACACTAGTTCCCCTCCATTACCCCTTTGTACTCTAGATGGAGGTGGTGTTATCTGAAACACTAGTTCCCCTCCATTACCCCTTTGTACTTTAGATGGAGGTGGTGCTATCTTAAACACTAGTTTCCCTCTATTACGTCTTTGTACTCTAGATGGAGGGGGTGTTATCTGAAACACTAGTTCCCTCCATTACTTCTTCATACTATACTTGGTGGGGGTATTATTCGAAACAGTAGTTATCCTCCATATCCTTTGTACTCTAAATGGAGGTGGTGATATCTGAAACAGTAGTTACCCTCCATTACCCATTTTTACTCGAGATGGAGGGGGTATTATTTGAAACACTAGTCCCCCTCCATTACCTCTTTATACTCTACACGGAAGAGATATTATTTGAAATACTAGTTATCCTCCACTACCTCTTTATATTCTACTTGGAGGGGATATTATTTGAAATACTAGTTCTCCTCCATTACATCTTTAGACTCTACTTGGAGGGGGTATTATTTGAAACAGTAGTTAGCCTCCATTACCTCTCTGCACTAGACATGGAAATGGTGTTACCCAGGAATACTAGCTCCTCTCCATTAGAGTTTTAATTCGTACTCTTCAAAGAGTATCGAAATTACATACTCTTATTTTCCTATTTTGGTCTCATAGTGTACTTTTTTTTATGAACGTGACAATATAACAATTTCATGAGCAAAATGGTTTTTTAAGTTAATTTTAAATTCCAATCACTGCGTTAACCTTTGAGGGGAATCACCTACCCTCTGCATTTTACTATACACTCTCTTTGCGGGCGTGCATTACTATCAATATTGACCGCGAAAAAATATGTTTGTATTTTCCGGAAAGCTCCCAAAATGTCCATTCGTAAGAAAATATAAATGTACATATGACGTTTCATCTTTCTATGTTTATTGATTTTATAGTTCTAGCACATACAGGTACTCAAACACACAAACACACATTCTAATTTATTTTTATGATTGAAAGGCACAATTTAAGAATGACCCACAAATAGTTCGATAAGTGTTGTAGTCAAAGCTAGTAAAAGGAGCTCAATTCCTTTCACACTCCTTACAAATTATTATTTAAAAAATATATTTATTAGTTATTTGTCTTTTGTTCTTTTTAATGAAATTCCATAAATATAGTTTTTAGGATAGTATTCAAATCTCGTTCGAAAATTATAAATGTTTTTACTACCTTTTTTATGAGGTGTTAAAAATCTATAAAATAACATTTGGGATCCTTGTTTGGTGTTTATAATCTAAGGTCACATTTCACGTTACGTCTTTGTTACATAATACTAGTGTTAACAAGTAACCAAACTTAAGAAACAGTATAATATACCTGTTTTTTAAAATACTCTCCGCTAAAACATTTATTGAAACATTGTATTTCTAACACAATAACCAATAATAAAGCAATTACAATAGTACAGGTTGTAAAGGTAATTTAAAACAAAGCCAAGGGAACGTATTTAACTATCAATAAAGTAGTTCTGTGTATAGCTATTGTTCAGTTTCCAGCCCATTAACTTTTAGATGACCTATTCTGTACGCAGATTGCAAAACCATTTCTTAGCTAATTGTCAATAAATTGTAACAACGGGAACGTGTTTCGAAGACGGTGACATTCATAGTAGTTCTAGTCACAGACCAACATGAGCGAACACATTACAACTGTGAGGGTTGAATCGGTATAGGGGACAGTGAATTTAATGAAATGCAAACTTTGGATGGTTTTTTATATATTCTTTGTAGTGAAAGTGTGACATTGGAAAGCAGTAATGTCGCTTTTGTCAAAATAAAAAATAAAATATGAGAAGAGTAAAGAAATGGGTGGCTTGGAACTATTGCAGTGTAACTTTATTTGTTATCTTCACATTCACAGGTAAAATAATTTCAGTTTTGATTTCAATTCCCTTTTTCTAGTGCTGAACAACAGTAGCAGACCTATAACAGGCCAGCACTGAAAAGTACACAAGTACCTTAGCATAATAACATATTAAAAAAAAGACAAATAATGATACATACAGATAAATATTTACTAAATATAGGAAAAAATAATAATAAATAATTACTGATAAAAAATAAATTAGACAAATAAATAGTAGTAAAAGCATAGTCATTCAAAAAGCATTAATACCATTTAAAAATAAAAACAAAATTAAGTAAGTTTAAATATTTGAGGTAAAATAATGTTAGGGGAGATCCTTAAATAACTCTCTGAGTTTGGTTTTTCTTTTGCGATAAAAGTCCATTTCGACAAACCTAAAATTAGCGCTGTGGATACAACGGCAAATACCGACCCTGTAAGAGTTATTGAGAGCAATTTATTTTGGATTACGAGAGACCCGAGAAGGGACGTGAATGCCTACATGATCAAGGGTGAATACAAGAAATGTTGTTATTGAAAATATTAAAAACCAAAAGTGCATCACAATAAATTCTACGCAAAAAGAGAGTTTAGAGCCCTAATGAGTCTTAGAATTCTGCTACAAACATAATAAATCCAAAATCCTGTTAGTAAAGAAATTTATCATAGCAAACAGCAACAAATTTACGTTGAATGTTTTCCAATATGAGAGAGTCAGTTAAAGTAATGGAATTCCAAACAATACTTACATATTCAAGCTTAGATCTAGCCAAGGCATAGAACAGACATAAAATACAGTAAACTTTCTTAAATAAGGAGGAAATACATTTTATAAGTCCAAATAATTTTCAATGATTGAGATATTATATGGTCAACATGACAGTGGAAAGAGAGTTTGTTGTCCAGGAGAACACCTAGATCATTAATATAAAGTGAGTGAAATATGTTATCATTGACCAATTTATAAGTAAAAAAATATAGGATTAGTTTTTTCTTGCTTAAGATATAGATTTGGTCTTAGATTTATTAATTGACATTCCATTTTCAAGAAACCGTTGTAAAATACCATTTACGTCGTTTTGTAAATCTATACAATCTGCAATTGATTTGCTGATTTTAAATAGTTTTCTTTACATCATTCGCAAATCCGACACCTTAACTCAGTTGATAACATGTGTGTCTACTGAGCTAAGGGTCCCGGGTTCGATTCCCGGCATGGATGAAACGTTATCATTGGTGAAGTCTGGGTTTACGCCTTTATAGTGATAAATTAACGGCCGGGGACTGAATTTGGTGCCTGTCCTAGTCTTAAGTTAGATTATAAGGCAAATGAAGCTGTGACAGGTCTAGCAACCTGGTAGGGGAAAATATGTGGCTTTAATAAAAAAAAACTGACCCAGACCACAGGCTGGAAAAAGTAGTTAAAATAAAGTAACATCATCCGCAAAGAGTAAATAGCTAAATGAGTTTAAGTAATAAATAAACACATTAAAGAGAAAAGGCCCCTGAGCTATACAACAAAGGGCTACAAATCTCTTGAAGGCGTGCTAATCTATTTGATAGCAAATGATCTACAATTCAAATAACTGCTAAACCAATTTACACATGAGTGAAATAGGCAAAAATTACAAAGTTTCAAGAGAATAATACTATGCTGACAAGTCAAAAGCCTTACTTTGGTCAGTAATATTAATAATAATAACATCGGAAAACAACTATAGCTAAATAAGTAATTAATTAGTAAATTAAGAATAATAAAGGATACAGTGAGTAGGAGTAATTAAAATCAATCAACATTGCAGTTATTAACCCAGTAAAGAAGAATAATGTGTATTAAATATATTAAGGTAAAAATATATAAATACATAATATTACTTAAATAATGCTTTGAGTTTGGCTATTCTTTTGTGGTAGAAATAAAATTTCTACAAATTTTGAGTTATCGCTGTAAATCCAACGGTCACAGGGCTGAGCTTTTAAGATCTACAAAGCGAAAACAATTTTAGATTTTGTTCGCCGAAGAAGGGACATGTTCAAAGGCAAATTCCCAAGAAATATTGAAAATATTAAAAGTAAAAAAGGAATAATAATAATACTAATAATTTACTAATTGTTCCAACAATTATCCTTTTAATCGTTGGCCAGAATGAATACCAATAAACCCGTTGTCGACAGCGCTGAAATAGTTGTTCGCGTCTCAAATCCTAGCCGGGGCTTTATAATGGTTAGTGGTGACTCTGAGTCATCGTATTGCAATCAGAACTTTCAGACATTCTTGACTGACTAATGTATGTGTAGAATTGTACAGTGGCGTCGCCAATCACTTTTCAGGAGAGGCTTAAAGTCACCAAACTTAATTTATTACTTTCTTTCTTCCCTCCCCAAAATAAGGATTAAGCTAGGCGCTGTGTGTAGAAATATTTTCAAATTTTTAGTTTTCAAAATAAAGCAAGCCTTAGGGCTGTCTTTGTGGAAATGTAGCCACTTGGCCAACACCCGAGTAGTTTGCTATTTAGATCTTTCTCTCAGAAATTGGGTGACCTTGAACAATTAATATTATCTCTGCTTTCTTGTTGTACATTGCCAAACTAAGAACAAATCTAATTTGTTGTATTCAATTTGTAAAATTCAAATATTTATAAATTGTATAACAACAATACTATGATGTGTGTTTGTAACAATAATAATAATATGTTTTTGAGACCAATTATATTGGTCATCTAAAGATTCCCTTCCGATTTGCCTCTAAAAGCTGTAACTCTAACGTCACTCAGAGTATATTAAATCATACATTTTATGTTATATAAAACATATTAGTTATATACAGTATTAGGAATTTGGTAGGAAGGCATGCTAAAATGCAAAAATATATTATGTTTACGGTCAACGTAAGTAAAATTTACCTTAATAGTGGTATTATTTTATTGGTATTAATAATTTATATCAAAATCAACAGCTGAATATCACATAACCTTACGTATACATATCATATAAAAACTATTTTCTTCTTATCAAAATCGAAATGAATGTAGGATAAAAGTGTAACGGAACGCTTTTTATGATTTTAATTTATTTAAAATTGAGTGCGCTTAACCATGAAGTGGTAGTCAATAAGAAGATACAAAATATAATCAGAATATATATTGATGGTGGACCTACACCTTTACAAAATTTTATTTGTATTTAATTTATCAACTATTTCAAAATTAAAACTGAGTACACACATAAACAGTCATCACATTCATTTTGATGTCTCGTATAAAAAGTACTAGACCTTATTATCAGCACGACAAACGATTCAAAAGTTATTAATTCATGTGTATCACAAACTGATACGTGAAGGTTATCCACAGGATCAGTCCTGATAGAAGAATCGAATTCATTTAAGTGAAAAATGACAACCTGGACACAGGAATCGAACCCGGTACCTTTGGATTTGCGTTCCATTTGGATTCCCGTGTTCAGGTTGTCATTTTTCATTTAATTGAATAAAAAGTTGTTTCTGTAATACATTTTATTTTTAGGTTGCGACTATACTTTTGAATTGATATTTTGAAAATTGAACGATTTGCTTGAAATCTACTGTGTATATTAAGCCACATGTCCAGACATAAAGCAATTACTGTCGATGACCTTTCACAATGTTTCCATTGTTATATTAACGGTATTTTCCTGTTCATTGAGGTTTCACTGATATCTTAAACTCAAAACACCAATAATAATACGATCAAATTTGTTTTTAATAGGTTAAAGGAAACATTTATTTGAGTCCACACTAATATTAGTTAGAGGAATATGAATACGTAACAGATTAGTTTTCCATTAAAATATAACGTTCTAAACAAGGCCGAAGTCGGGGGGTGGGGCTGGGGGTTTAAACCCCCTACCGAAATTTTATGAACAAAATATATTTGGCTTTATTTATTGTTCAAACAATATCAAAATTAAGGTACAAGTACAAATTAGAGGGTTATGTTGCCATAAAAACACTTCAGATAGCTTCTAGAGGTGTTTAATATTAATAATTTTTTTCTAGCCTCCGGCAATTGGGGGATGTGCCCACCGAACCCCCCTGAAATTATTTGCTGGCTACGGCCTTGGTTCTAAAAATGATTTTAAAAGTGACAGGCAGAGCCTTAAAAATTTTTTTTACCATTATACACGTTTATTGTTTAATGATTCATTCTAAAAATACTTTCAATAATATAATCACAATAAATAAGTAGAACTTTTTAGATTAATATTTAGGGACACCTATTAGTCAGTAGTTGGTGAAACCTCCAAACCATTATTTGATTAAACATCCATACCATTATTTGATGAATCCCCCAATACATTATTTGGAGACACCTCTTAATCAGTAGTTGGTGAGACCTCCAAACCATTATTTGAAGAAACATTCATATCATTATTTGATGAAACCCCCAAGACATTATTTGGGGGAGCCTCTTAATCAGTATTTGGTGAAACCTCCAAACCATTATTTGATGAAACATCCAAACCATTATTTGATGAAACCCCCAAGCCATTATTTGGGGGAACCTCAGTATTTGGTGAGACTTCCAATCCATTATTTGGGGACACCTCTTAATCAGTATATGATGAGGGCTCCAAACCATTATTTGATTAAACCTCCAAGCCATTGTTTGGGGAAACCTCCTAGTCAATATTTGGTAATACCTCAGCCACTATTTAAGGAAACCTCTAAGCCTGTAGTTGATGAAACCTCCAAGTCATTATTATAAACCACAAAGCAATCATTTGAGGACCCTTTCAGGTCGTTATTTGGTAATAGCTTTTTGGCGGTATTTATTGAAACCTGTTAACATAATAATATTATTTTCAGGTGGTGGGGGCAGCGAAATAGTTCCTAAAACTAGTCAGAATATAAACACACAAACAAGAAGGTATTTCTTACCAAACTTCTTTGTAAGGTCAAATGAATTTCCAAGTTTGCCTATTAATGGTAAGTTCCCTTGTTTAGTATTTACATTTATAATATTAAAATTAGTGCATGCTATAGTTTATATTTAACTAGCATACTTGGAATAAGGTTGTAAGCCATTCTACTCATATCTTATATATATATATACATATACACCCTCAGTAAACTAAATCAGGATTCGAACCCTGATATCACTGTCGTCGTAAGTCTAGTCTATTGTGAAAGTGTCACCTTAGAACATGCAAACATCGAAGCGTGGCGTCTATTGTTACAAAGGAATATAAACAATAAAAACACACTTGGTATAGGCCTAGTTATTAATGTAATTGGTAAAAATCAATTTTTCTTCAAATCAGATTTTATTGTTACTTTAATTATTTCTTCTTTTACCATCCTTAATTATATATATATACATATATATATACATATATATATATGTATATATATGTATATATGTATATATATGTATATATATGTATATATATAATTAATGATGGTAAAAGAAGAAATAATTAAAGTAACAATAAAATCTGATTTGAAGAAAAATGGATTTTTACCAATTACATTAATAACTAGGCCTATACCAAGTGTGTTTTTATTGTTTATATTCCTTTGTAACAATAGACGCCACGCTTCGATGTTTGCATGTTCTAAGGTGACACTTTCACAATAGACTAGACTTACGACGACAGGGAGATCGGGGTTCGAATCCTGATTTAGTTTACTGAGGGTGTTTTTTTTCCTAAATAGTTTTCAAATTCCCTCCACGCAAGTGCGGGCACACTTTATATACATTTAACTATTCTCATTCCTAGCACATTAGCGTAATTAGTATATATGCGTATAACCTGAACAGTTAGTAAGACGTGGCGTTTAAAAAACCTGATAAATCAAGCTATAATTATAAAATGTAATGTAATTATTCTAAATTTTTGAAATGTGAACATTAATTTGTGATATCAACCTCATTGTTTTCGGGGTAAAGTGCTTGCCTCAGGACCCGATGTTCGTGGGATCAAACCCAGCCGGGGTCAACGGATTTTTCTTGAGCGATAAAAATCAGTCGCACACCTTTCTTTGGAAGGGCGTTAAAGCCGTCTTTGGACCCATGTCGATTGTGGCATGTAAAAGAACCCTGTGGCTATGTGACGGCAAAATTGGTAGGCCTTTCGCTCTCGTTCATAGAAATTTTCGTGTGCTGATATTATCAGTTGGTTCGGAAAGTGCACGCTAAATACCTCTAATAAATAGCTATTAACTTGTGATATACACATCGCTTACACTGAAAGATTGCAGTATCACCGTGATGTATTAGCCTACATTACGGAGTGACTTATAAGAGAGGATCATAGTGTATTAGCAGTAGTAGGCTACATAGCAGCACAAAATGACTTAAGTTGAATATAAATGTATATTTTAGCTTTCACTGTTTCTTTCGGTGAAGCTTACTGTTGAAACTAGTATTTCTATTTCGAGTCGAAGCTTCGCATAACCCTAACATAGACAGCGCTTAAAGCTTAAAGTAACATCTATGTTGACCAGTTCTTGCTATGCATGTAGCAGGATACGTCTTATACCAGACAAATACTATGTTGTGGGTGTGTTGATCATAATATACCTTGATTTTCTTAGGAAAGGGCGTTTGAAGAGTCTTTTTAAAAAAATACATATTTTTTGCGGTCAACGTTGATACTATTTCACTATATTATTATTATTATTATTATTATTATTATTATTATTATTATTATTATTATTATTATTATTATTATTATTATTAGCACCGCGTCTTACTACCCGTTCGGGCTATACGCACTTACGCTAATCTGTAATGGTAGGGTGATTGTGAGATGAAATGGAGGACCTACAGTTTAACGTGGAATCCGAACCACGGTGGAGGCTTGGCATTCCTCACATTCCCAAGTTTTCACTATATTATAAGTGTTGTTATATATGCAATATGTTCAGAAACTCATAGCCATTGCTCCGCATATAATTTGTTTGCACCAAAAATAATACAAAATCTCCATACACTTACATATGGAAAACTACTCTAATACCATTAAATTGTGTTCAAAGTTTCGGCGTTCAGCGCCTGGAGAACACAGCTACTCTAGCATGCGTGTACAACAGGTTGCATTTGAGCTAGGCGCGTGACACTACACACCTCGACATCTTGGAGCACGGCAGCAGAACATACCACAATTAATATTAAACAACACACCAGTCCATATAGAAATGCAAATAAGTTCTGTGGGTCATTATTAACGGTCCTACATCACAGAAAGTGCTTGCCACTTTTACATGTGTATAGCCGCGCGTCTAACTCCTATGCAACTTGTTGTACACACACGTGTTTGGCAGTTTGCTATCCCGGCGCTGTGCGCTGAAACATTGAACATGATTTAATGGTATTATCATAGGTTTCCGGATGTAATTGAATAGGGATTTTGTATTACTTTTGGTTCCAATATGCTATATGTGCAGTTTGGGCTATGAGTTTCTAAACACCCTATATATATTTTAAATATATTAAATATATAATTTTTGAAATATATATTAAAATAACAGCTGCAGATAGTATGATTTGACGTATAAATACGTGAAAATAGATCTAATAGCCTTTTCAGGTACCTATAAACTTAATTATGAGACCATCGCTGGTCAAATACTATTTTGTTTATGTTTGAGACTAAAAAAAGTAACATAAGGTTGACCAAAAGTAGATTCTAACGAAACTTTTTTTTAAAATTTCAGAAAACATTTAAAAATAATTAAATTAAGGAACGTTACAATACAAAATAATAAGACTAGAAAATTGATGTACTAGTAATATTTTAATGTAAAACATGGGCTAAATCAGTGAAAATGCATTCACAATTTATAAATAGATTTTACAAAAAAAGATTAAAGTCTGATAAAAGATTGACTAGTATTAGGATCTTTTTTTCTTTGTTTGGAAATATTTTTTGTGTGTGTGTTTGTCATGAAATAACGTTTTAAGAAATTCAGAAGAAAAAGAATACCCTATCAATAGTAAATAGATTAACCAATGTAGATTTATGTTAGAGTATATACGGGGTATAAGTTACCAAAGGCCCTAACTTTACTTCTGTAAACAATAAGAACACTGTAGGAAGAACATTTTTTTAAATAGAAAAAACAAATTTTAAAATGCTGCTGACAATGATAACACTTTATAATGTTATTATATATAGGGAGGCCCTATTAATACTATTTATCAAACGCGATAGTAGCAGATTGCATAGTTTGAATTTTATACATGAATTTGTTTATATATGAATATATGTGTACAATTTTAGCATCGCGTCTTACTTCCAGTTCGGGCTATACGCTTATGTACTAAATGCGCTAATGGTTTTTAGGTGTTAGAAGGTTATATCTAATAAAGTGTACCCGCATTTGCATGGAGTAGGAGGAGGGAAAAAACCCTCAGTACATCAGACCGAGATTCGAGCCTCGACCTCCCTGTCATCGACAGTCTAGTCCACTGTGAGAGTAGCGCGTTAGACCATGTGGCCACAGAAGCTGGCATATATATATATATTGGTATATATATTGGCATATATATATATGTGTGTGTGTGAAAGTAGTTTTAGTTTCATTTGTAAATGCCAGAGACTGTCCTTCCTAATGTGTCTTAACATGATTTACATTAGTATTTTTCTAGCATGTTATTACCATTATTTAGCCAAATGTTCTACTTTCATTCAATACCTTACTTATATCAACAAGCTAACAGCCCCCGTGAACAAATGATCAATGTTGGCCTTACTTGGCGCAGATTTTTAGAAAAAAGAATAATAAAACATTTTAACACTATTAATAAAATTGTTTCTCTAATATTTCAGAAGAGCAGCTTATAATTACTAACCACCCTAACATCATTGAAAAAATAAAAACACAAGTAAAAAATGGCCTTGAATTAAAATTAATTGTTTCTGCCATTGAAGGTCAGTATAAAATATAAATGTTTATTTTCTTATGTATATAAAGAGAGACAGAAGGAAAGGTTGAGTGAAAGAGGAGAATAGGCAGAAGGAGGATTCAAATATTATATGACTTCAAGGAAAGAAGAACATTCTGGAAGCTGAACTAGGACACAGAAGACAGGGCGCATTGTCGGCCTAAGTTCTCTGACATAAGGAACGGACCTGTCGTGAGACAGAACACCTAATAATAATAAAGATAGAAATGTGCACAAAGATTGAAAACTTTTATTTTTTGAGTTTTCCTAATTGTTTAAAAAATAATGAAGCTGATTCACACTGATCAGTTGTCAGTTGTATATTTTAAAATATCGATAATCTTAGACTAAAACTATACCCGTTGTTATTTCTTTAGCCACATTGATTTGAGAACCAACTTACAACTTTGTTGTAGCATTCTTGTGTTACAACCAGGTGAATAATATTTATTTTTGACTAAAAATGAGTTTAGTTTTTCAAAATTTTAATACGGTAGTAAAAGTAAGGTTTGGTTTATGTCTTGTCACTGATTCACTGATGGATCATCATTCCTGTGGATTCACATGGTGAGCTTAGTGCTAAACTAGTTTAGTACGGTAGTGATCCATGATCTAGCTAAGAGCTTCTTAAACAGTACTTATTATATTATTAAGAGTTAATAATGTAAAAATAACATACTGGTGGTCAAATGGTTAGGCGTCCCTCTCACAATCGACTGGACTGCCGATGACGAGTCCCGGTCGGGTGTACTGAGGGTGCTCTTAACTAAATCATTTTCCACTCTCCCTCCAGGCAAATGTGGGTGAACTTCTACCAAATTGAATGAGGTGTAGGGAGGCAGGATGGTAGGGAAGGAGAGTGAGTTAACAAAATTAGAGCATTCACTCTTGGGTGACATCTCAAGCTAATGTGATCAGGAACAGGAGGGGGAATAGGTTCTCTCTGAGTGATAATAAAGGGTATTTGATCATGGACAGGGGGAAGAGGTTCTCTCTGAGTGATAATAAAGGATATTTGATCAGGGACAAGGGGAAGAGGTTCTCTCTGAGTGATAATAAAGGGTATTTGATCATGGACAGGGGAGAAGAGGTTCCCTCTGAGTGATAATAAAGGGTATTTGATCATGGACAGGGGGAAGAGGTTCCCTCTGAGTGATAATAAAGGGTATTTGATCATGGGCAGGGGGAAGAGGTTCTCTCTGATTGATAATAAAGGGTATTTGATCATGGACAGGGGGGAAGAGGTTCCCTCTGAGTGATAATAAAGGGTATTTGATCAGGGACAGGGGGAAGAGGTTTTCTCTGAGTGATATCTGATGGTAATATTATCAAGGAGAAGCTGTAAGAGGTATGTCCTCTTTTTCAATAACTTAAAGCTAATTGACTCCCTATCATTAAGTCCTACACAAATTTACGCTCTTAATATATAGCTATAATTTTGCAAACTCTACTAATTTTATCAATATTTTTTTATTAATAGTCACCCTGTTAAAAAAGAAAGGAGGGGCCAATTGATCAGAGGGATAACCGACCTCTTTCCTCGTCCATGTGTCTCTTGGCAGCTACACTCCTGGTCACGGTTTTTCCAAATAGTTGTGTGTCATCCCTTACCAACATGATTTTATTATATCTTATGTTATTATATTATTTGTAAGATTAAGAGTTAATGAGCTTGTGTTACTAATGTCAATAGAAAATATCCTCCCGGAGGAAGAGAGAGAAAAAGAAGAAACGGAAGAGAAAGAAAAAGAAGAAACGGAAGAGAAAGAAAAAGAAGAAACGGAAGAGAAAGAAAAAGAAGAAACGGAAGCAGAGGATATAGTTCTCCCTGTTAAAAAATCTCTTCATGCTGTAGTGATGAGAAGCATTAGGTTCACCACAAGACTATATGACGTAATTATTTCACTAAAACAACTAACAATAATTAGATATATTACCCACTTCGGTGGTCACATGATCTAACGCTCGCCTCTAGCGGTAGAAAATACTGACGATGACGGTGATATCGAGGCTCGAATCTCAATCTGGTGTGCTGAGTTTTTTTTTTACAAAAATAGTTTTCCACCTTTCCTCCAAGAAAATGCTGGTACACTTCCTCTAAATATAACCTTCCTAAAACCATTAGCATAATTAGTACATAAGCGTATAACTCGCATCGGTAATAAGACATGGAGCTAAAAAAAAGTCTCCATTTTTAGATAAAGAAGAGAAAAAGTATCTGTGGTGCACCCAACCATTTATTTTAAAATTATATAGTTAAAATAAATTATGGTAATTTTTTTTACTAACTTCAAACAATGGATCATTAATTTTATTTAATCCTTGAATGCTTTACATTTTGTTAAAATGAAAAAGTTTATTGAGTTTTTAGTTATAAGGCCAATAAAAGTTTATTATATAACAGTATAGGTAAGGGTCATGGGTTCGATTCCCGGCATGGCAAAAAACATTTATCATTGGTAAATTGTGGGCTTACCATTTCGCAGTGATGAATTAACGGCTGGGGGCTGGATGTAGTGTCTGTTCTAGATTTAAGCTAGTTTATAATTCATGTACTATTATAATCAGTTGTTTCAGAAAGTGTACGTTAAATACCTCAAATAAATAAATATAAATCACTAATTTGATATCAATATTTCAGATAATTTATTTTGGAAATAGTAATATTGATTAAAGTATGTTTGAAAATAAAAATAGTTTAATAATCTAAGATAACTATTTATTACAGTCGAAATTTAGAGAATTCTGTAAATTACAATTAAAACACCAAGCATGATTGCATTTATTCAAGTTATTATAATTAGCGAACACACTCTACATTAGCTAAATAAATAGATATAAGTTTTATGGTTTATAGTGAGAAAAAGAAGCTCAAAATTCTACGTTTTAATCGTGTAGTGTAAATAAATTATTTAAAATAATAAATAAATTGCTCTTCATCCTTCCATGCTAAATTATAAAAGATTCTTTCTTGATAGTTTGGGAAGATATTTGGAAGCTATACAGTCAAAACGTTTGGTAAACAAAAAGGTACAAATTTTATTAGTACATTTCCATAATGCCCTTGAATCTGGGACTTTTTTTTATTTTTCCTATTCCATACATTTATTCCAATCCTATTCTTTTTTATTCTTTTCTTCAAACTGTTGTCTAGTAAGTATAATTATTAGAATTAAAATTAAAACCTTATTTACCTATTTAACCTTTTATATTAAAACAATATTTTTGTATAAAATAAACTATACAACCCTTTTACATTAAAATAAGTTGAAGTTTCTTAACAATGAAGTAACTCAATAAAATTTTGGAACCCACTTCGGTGGCCGCATGGTCTTACGCGCTACTCTAGCAGTAGTCTAGACTGCTGAGGACGGTGAGATCAAGGTTATTATCTTGGTCGGGTGAATTGAGGCTGTTTTTCTCAAGATGTTTTTCTATTCTGCCTTCATACAAATGTGGGTATATTTCCTCTAAATATGACCTTCCTAATACCTAACACTACTAGCGTAATTAGTACATAAGCGTATAACCCGAACGTGTAGTAAGACGCGGTACTAAAACAATATTGTCTAGATGGAACAGTGAGGTAAAGAGGGCGCAATGTTAAAAGAACCGGAGGCGGGATAGTGGAGGGGAGGCTCAACCTCTATGCTCGGCTCTGCTACGCTCTAAAACCTTCTCTTACCTTACATGACGAAAACAAATTTAGAATCTTTGAAAACAAGGTGCTTCGGAAGATGTTTGGCCCAAAAAAGGGATGTAGATACTGGGGAGTGGAGAAGGCTACATAATGATGATGAGCTACATACGTTATACTCATCACAAGACATTGTTAGGATAATCAAGTCTTGTAGATTACGGTGGGCAGGACATGCACCGCGAATGGTAGATTCTAGAACCTTGTTCAGGGTACTGACTGGCAAACCCAATGGGAAGAAACCATTGAGAAGACTTGGACGAGAATGGGAGGATAGCATTAGAATGGACCTGAAAGAGGTAGGGTGTAATGAGGTGGACTGGATAAAACTAGCTCACGATATGGGTAGGGTGTAACGAGCTGGACTTGATAGAACTAGCTCACGATATGGGTAGGGTGTAATGCGCTGGACTTGATAGAGCTAGCTCTAGATATAAATATGATGTAATGAGGTGGACTGGATAGAACTAGCTCACGATATGGGTAGGGTGTAATGCGCTGGACTTGATAGAGCTAGCTCTAGATATAAATAGGATGTAATGAGGTGGACTGGATAGAACTAGCTCACGATATGGGTAGGGTGTAATGAGGTGGACTGGATAGAACTATCTCAATATAGGGATATGTGGAGTGTTTTTGTTAAGTGCTGCAATGAATTTTCGAGCTACTAATGCCACAGAGTATGTAAGTAATGGGTGGTCGCATTATCTAACGTGTCAATCTCGTGTTAAACTGGATTGGTGATGACGGGGAGATCGAGGGTTGAATCCCGGTCGGGTGTATTTTCCTAAATGGCTTCCATTATTCCTCCACGCAAGTTTGGGTACATTTCCTCTAAAATTCTACCTTCCTAATGCCTATCCCATCAACTTTACTAATGTAAACACATAAACCTAACGGCTACTAAGATGCGGTGGGAATTTTTTTTGGTTTAGATATTACGGTATATGTCAGTCATGTTTTATATCTTCCTGCAGACTTTCCGCGACTTCGACAACGTGACAGCGTCCCCCCTTAGTGCAGAGCTTCTACTCACCTTGCTCTACCTGGGCTCCACAAACCACTCAGCCAAGGACGTGGCAACCACCCTTGACATTCCTGCCAACCGCTTGAACTGCCTGAACGGCTACAACCAGCTCACCGCTTTACTGCAGGTGTGCCCATTGATCATGGCTTCAGAAAAACACGTGACGAGAGTGCTCTGAAACAACGCGCTTCGGTGTGAGTGAGTGGTTAAGTGAGCTAGTGAGTTAATGACTTAGTGACTGAGTGAGTAATTGAGTGAGTAAGTGTGTGAGTGAGAGGGTGTGTCTGTGAGTGAGTGGAATGAGTGTTTGACTGTGTGGGTGTGTGAGTATGAGTGAGTGTGTAAGTGAGTGAGTGTGCAATTGAATGAGTGTGTATGAGAGTGAATGTGTGAGTGAATGAGTGGGCGAGGGAATGAGTTATTTCATGAGTGTGTGTCGAATGGTCTAAAGCGTTACTATCGCGTAAGACTAAACTGCCGATGACAGGGAGATCGGTTGGGTGTACTGAAGGTGGTTTTACATAAAATAATGGCTTTACACTCTATCTCTCTCTCCACAAAAATATGGGTACATTTTTTCTAAATCAAGCCTTCCTCATCCCTAACACGTTATAACAATTAGTAAATATGCGTCCAACCCGAACGGATAGTAAGACGCGGTGCTAAAATAAACCTTTGAGAAAACTAGAAGCGACATAATTCAAGATTTTACAAGCCAGCCATTTTTGTTTGAAGTGTAAGAACTTGACAACAAATATTTGATTAGAGCGAAGGTGGAATGGAAGGGAACATGCGCTAAATTCCGAATCCGTATATTTTGGATTGTCATGAAAAAAATAATATATATTTATATATATATATATATTGCCAAAATAAATCAAATATTGCTTCAGTAGCAATGTGGCTGTCATTGATGCCCTCCTCCCCCGGCCACACTCGAGGCCTTTATCCCTTCGCACCACCCCTTCTCCAACCTCTTTCTCCTCTCCACCTTCCCTACCCATCCACCCTCACTCTTGCATCCCCTCCCCCTATCCACCCCTCCTTCCTAACTCTATACTCCTTACCCCTTCCCCTATTTCCTTCCCCACCTCTCTATCCCCTTCCACCCACACACCCAGATCTCATAGCAGTAATCTCCCTATAAATGGTGTTGCAACTCTCCCTCTTTTCACCTCCTCATCGATGGTTCACCCCACTACATCCAGAACCCATAACTGTGAATTACCCTCTTATACCCCATATTCCCCCCCCCCCCC
>CABFWB010000242.1:157455-187003 GCA_902151455.1 Timema bartmani
GGGGGGGGGGGGGGGGGGGGGGAGAGATGTTCCACCGTAGGTGAAAAATAAATAAATAAATAAATGCTTCTAGAAGCTATTTGTAGCATTTATTAATGGCTACTAAGGCAGAAATTTCAAGAATTCACATAGAGCACAGCTAATTTCATCAGAATTGATTGATTCATAGCATGAAAAAAGTTTTAACATAATATTGATATAAAATCAATTAGTTAACTTAGAATTCCATAGTGTAAACATTTTCTAAAAAAATAAAATTATTTGGAATATTTTTCCATGAAAAGCAGTACTGGAACGGCGTATTCACCCCATTACACCCCTGTTTCTTATACAACTCCAAAATAAGCTTAGTGTTACGTTTAAACACATTCTTTGTGATGTTCTATTTTCCAGAGCCAGGGAAATCCAACTGCTGCGAACACTCGTTCTGGATACATCAAAAGAGTAAAGGTAATTTGGCAACACTGTACTCCTAGCAATATTGTTTTACACAATTGGGATGATAAACACCTGGTACTGTACTCATATTTTGAACTATGATTCACTCGTATATGCCCTGCTTGAATACCATGTTTAGATTTCATTTCAACTCAACCGGGTTTCGAACAAGTCTCTCAGACGTTGTTGATAAACTTTTGAAACTCAATGCCTTACTGAGTTTACATAATTACGTTTCCTATTAATGTATTCAACATTTTTTTAAATTTCAATTTATGATCAAGGTTACATTTATAGGTAGTGTACACACATTTGCGTGAAGGGAGAATATACAATCATTTTGTAAAAACCACTCTCTGTACACTCGACTGAGATTCGAACCTCGATCTCCCAGTCATCGGCAGGATCTACTGTGATAGTAGCGCCTTAGAACATGTAGGCGCCGAAGCGGGTATTAGGAATAGTATTTTTATTGTATCTTACTTTTTTTAATAATAATTTATATTTACAAGTAGGTATGTGTATCACTGAAACCTTCCCTATTATTATAAACGAATAATTAAATAAAATTAGGAAACCCCTATAGTTTTAATTTGATTTGAACAAAGCTTGTTACAGTCAAGGAGCCCTGGGAAGTATGGACCTATGGATTTTTATTTGATTTTTTTTTTTTACAAAAGTTTTTATATCCATCCTGAAAATCACTGATAATTTCAACTAATTTCTATTTTGTTTTCAGCAATTGTGATTAAGAACCGTATGATGCAGCCTTACGTCATGGACAACGATAAGAAGGTGCTCGTCTTCAAAGCTAACCATCCATTCTTGTTTTTCCTAAGAGACAAGTCTACCGGGATCATTCTCTTTGTTGGGAGATACATAAAACCGTAAATTGAGCAACATTTTGGCACGTTTCTACATCATTATAAAAAGGATATGTCACACGCCTCGCCCCGCTGGTGTCGAGGAAAGACAATAATAAACCAGTTTTATTTTTAAGAGCTCCGAGCCTTGGTTATTGTAATCGATAAAGACTCGCCTATACCTTGATTTTCATAGAGAGATCTACTTTCACGTATTACTTCTTCAAGTCATGTGATCTGCAGCTGTCGCATCTGATAGATATTATCAATACCTAAAAAATAAAACTAAGAATACAGTAAAATGTTCTCAATGTTGGCCGCAAACAAATATGTATGTAGTTTCTAAAAAGGACTTCCTCTGAAAATCAGAATATAGCTTTCAACGTTCATTATTTTCACTAGAAAACTGCTTGTACCAAATGAACTAAGCATTTTTTTTTTCTAAAATAGACGTTGTAAAGGGCCTTATTTAATATTTTCGTCGCTATATAAAGCTACTACAATGTTTATTAAAGTTAAAATAATTTGTTTTCAAAACCTCTAAAAAAACACGTTTAGAAACACGTTGAAGTGAATTTTAGAACAATAAAATGTTAGGAGACTCATACGTCATCAGTACATTACAAGTGGAGAGTGGTGTAAATTATTACTAGTAACCGACAACAGGTACCCATAATAAACCGCTGTGTAGTGGTGGGGATTCCTGTGTTGGTTTGCGTGGCGTGCTGTATATGTAGCCTACCCCCCCAGGTGCATACAGCGCCAACTTTGTGTCTCGTAGCGCCGACCTTAAGTTCATTACGTGGACATACTTGTAATGTCACTCCCTACAACTTGTATAATTCTTTTACCTAGAGATCTGAATAACTCTGTATAAATATAGCATTATTTCAGACATTAGTAATAAATTTGAATATCAATTTAAATAAAGATTTTGTTTTATTTGAAAATAAATAAATACATTATTCTATTGTGTTATAGTTTCAAGTATTAAAGGGGAAAACAATAACCCACAAATTCCTAAACTGAAGTAAAATGAACAAAAAAAGAGCTTTATAGAATTATTATTAGCAGTTCAATTGTTTAAAGTTATTTTAA
The DNA here is from genome assembly GCA_902151455.1 of Timema bartmani. Taxonomy (NCBI): domain Eukaryota; kingdom Metazoa; phylum Arthropoda; class Insecta; order Phasmatodea; family Timematidae; genus Timema; species Timema bartmani. Next base: position 159,855 of record CABFWB010000242.1, read on the forward strand.
GTTTTGTTCCTATAATTTATGTGTCTTGTAGAGAAGTTTAACGTACATATTTCAATGATAGCAATAAACCGTGAATTTGATGGTTTACCAGTGCAATGACTGTTACAGATAATATCGACAATCACATTGCTTATCTCGAAATTCAAAATTACACAATCTTCTGGAAGTGTTATTGAGCGATAGTTCACCTTTAATAGCAATAACCTTATATGACAAATATAAAAGTTACTAGATATACTTTTAAATATTCATTCTCAAGTGATGTGGCCTTCAGCGGTCACGTTTGATAGATATTATCAATACTTATAAAATAATATTAATAATATTGTTTTTTTATCTCCACGTCATACTACCCGTTCTGGTACTTATGTACTAATTACACTGATGGTTTGAGGGATTAGAAAGGTTTTATTTAGAGGAAGTGTACCTGCACTTTCGTGAAGGGAGAGTGGCATACCATTTTGGAAAAAAAAATACCCTTAATACACTCGACCGAAATTAGAACTTCAATTTTCCCGTCATCGGTCGCCTGGTCTACTTTGTGGTATTAATGGCATATAACATTTGATATAAACTAAAAGAGTGATTACAGCTACGGCCGTACTCAGGGAAAAGGTGAAAGAGGGTGTAGAATGGTTGAGGGTCTCAATGTCATCTCCTTTAATTATTTCTTATGTGGAACACAGGGTCTCAACAAAGCTTCGCCATTCAAGTCTATTCTCTGCCATACCTTTGAGTTATTCCCATGACTTTCCGGTTTTCTACCTTTTTCATCTACGTCCTCCACCAAAATTATCCTTGTCCTGACCCGAGGTCGGCGTCCTTGCGGTTTCCTGTCCAAGGCTTTAGGTCTCTCCGGTGAGTGTGGCCAATCCATCATCACCCCTTGCACCGTCTTATATCTAGTTTAATGAGCTTCTGGTTGGTTTTGTCTCACAGTTATTCATTTGACACTATGTTTGGCCACTATGTTCCGTAAGAATCTGTCGAACGTCTGCAGTATCTGGGTCAGGCGTCATCTGGTTGTTGCCCATGTCTCACATCCGTAAAGAAGGGCCTACTCCACGCTCATCTTAAAGATCCCCAGTTTGGTGATGGCATGTTCTAACGCATTAAGTTGGATTCACCTATGAAGCTACGTTACGCTATGCGAGGGAAATCGCGTACCGGATGATTCTTACATATTAATCGTGCTACATTTTTTTGTTGCACATGCGCATAACAGGCAACTACCTACTTCTTCCCATCTATATTCATATATATTCACACCGTAGTCTAGTCAGTGTGGCTGCGAAACGTGAGCTTTGTACATCTCACGGTGTGAAACGCATGAGATAAAATGTAGCATAGCATAACACAGCACAGCAGATCGTAACATAACATAGCATAGCGTAGCGTATCTTAGCATAGCATAACTTAGATTAATGTGTGAATCAGCCTTTACTATCGTGTCGTACTGTATTGCTGGTGGGTGACCTGGTGGTCTAGGGATAAGGTGTCAGACTTCTATGCTGAGGGTCCGGGGTTCAATCCTCGGTCCCAGGACAGATTTATCTGATTGCCAAACCCTTCCTTACCTCTGACAAGACGTGTATTAATCACAACTTGTGAATGTGTGGAATGCCAGGCCTCCACCGTGGTTCGGATCCCACGTTAAACTGTAGGTCCTCCATTTCATCTCACAATCACCCTACCATTACACATTAGCGTAAGTGCGTATAACTCGAACGCTGTTAATAATAATAATAATAATAATAATAATAATAATAATAATAATAATGATGATGATGATGTATTGCTGGTGATGACGAGATCAAGGTTTGAATATTGGTTGGGTGTCACCCCCCCACCCCCCTAGATCAGAGGTGTTAAACTCGTTTGATCACGAGGGCCACATTGAAAATTGGAAATTCTGAGGAGGCCGCATTTCATAAAATTCAATATTTTCTCCATGTAAGGTAAAATAAAAGCTCAGTTTTAAAATTATTAAAATCACAAAAAGAAAACTAATGATTAAATAAAATTTCAAGACTTAGCCTTTATTTCTTTATTTTTAGCAAAATATGAAACCTATTATTGAAAGCAATGATTAGAGTCTTATATAGAAATCATTTTCAAAATTGATCACAATTACGTGTCTGTAAAAAATAATATCTCTGATGTTTATTTAATTTAATAAGAAAACACAGACTGCTTGACTATTTATGTGCTGCCAAACATTACACATATTTGGTGCCGGGATTGAACTAATTTTGGGGATCAATCTCTGGTGAATGAAGAGTAAAAATCCGGTACACGAACCCTCTCTTGCTAGATTGTACCAAGTATTTCCCAAATTAAAAGGTCACTAACCCAAATGTATTTCTACAACTTTTATAAAAAGAAGAATCGGGTTGTATTTTATGTTTGTTCATCAGAAGGTTCGTGGGCCACACATAGCCATGGATAGGGCTGCATGCAGCCCGTGGGTCACGAGTTTTACATGCCTTCCCTAGATGTTTTACCACTTTCCCTTCATGAAAATGCGGCTTTATTTCCGCTAAAACTATACCTTCCTCATTATTATTACATTAATGTAGTAATTGTATGTATAAAGCCCGACTAATACGCGTTGGGGAAAAAAATATCATGGTGTCCATCCTCGCGTCCGACTGATCCCGATCTCCTTCCAGTCCGCGCTTTTATACTCTCGCGCTTACGTGAGAGAGAGAGAGAGAGAAAGAGAGAGGTGACCGCCAGATTTAGTCAAACATGAGTGAGGATACAATTACAAGAATACATGTGGTACAGTTAACATGTGGATAGTTAATAATTTGTTGTTAGCGATTAATCTTTCCATGTTATCCTTCCCCTTCCACGTCGTCGGAACGAGCCGCTTGTCACTGTTTAAACTCTTAAACATTACAGAACATATCTTTATTGTCAGCAAATTTTCAAACTGTTTACTAGTATATTTAATTATTCAACTAATATGTTCACTATTGTTGGCATACCAATTAACCTAATATTTTTGTTAAGTCATAGCCTTCATAAAACCTATAATCTTTTCTCAAGTACTCAACATTTTGTAGAATATGTAAGTTATTATATTAATAACTCTAATATAGTCATTTTGTCAATTTCCACTTTTAATTTTGCTTATCAGTCAGCTATACCTATAATCTGATACTACTTAAATATTGTAGTTACACAGATTTATATTTTTCCTTGTTTTAAGCTAATTAATTTCAGAACTTTTATACTTAACGATATTAATGTTGATTTTTTAGAAATGTTATGACTGTTTTATTTGACTTAATTTATTGATATATTAGTTTCTCATTGAATAAATTAGCTTCATGTTATGTTTCATATTTATATATTGTTTAATTGACCAAAGAAGTTGTACCAATTTATCTAATTAGCTGTTCCATCCAAGCACGTTCCTTATATTATAAATTCAAATTTCTCCTAGTTACAACTAATATGAATATTACTAAAATAATTTATAAATAGCAAATCTCATCGAAATAGCACTAGTTTTCGAAATAATCCTGCACTTTAAACAATTTAACAAGCCTCCTTTCAAGCTAATTTTGACGAACCAAAAAGTTGCGTGGAATTTATCACATTTGAGTACATTTTTATTGTAATCGCCTACTATACCCTCCAAACAATATAATTTATTGAATTATTTAAACATAATTTCTTAGTTAACATAAGAATAACCTCCCAATAGCTCAATCGTTCATTTTCTTAGTCTCTAGTGGTTAGAGTGCACTCCACTTTTTCCCTCTCCCCAAAAATTTAATACTGATTACAATATTGATGAAAACGCTTTACTTAAATTCAACTCTTAAAACACTCTAAGAAATAATAATAATAATGGGAAGTACTTACTTGGAAATTCCCACATCGTGCAACATGTGTGACCAAAGTTATTATTGTTTTTAAATTGGAGATAATGTTAAATGAACACTTCATTGTTATCTCCCTTCAAAACACATACATTAATGAAAGTTTGCTAGCGGTAAGTTTCGTGCGAGACTGTGAATTTAAGACATGGATTCTGGAAAAAAATGTTTGGTTGCATTGTTAGGTAAGTTTTAAAACACTCTACATATTATAAATAATGTCCCGTTTTTTATTGCATTCTCTAATCTAGGTTAATAATTTGGAGAAAGTGCATCCACATTATCGTGAAGCAGGTATGGGAAAACACAGCGATAAATCATATTTACAGGCTACCCAAATTTTCTTACGACTTGACATATCTGACAGCTAGAAAAGTTATGAGATCTACTTTCTCGTATTTATACGTTAAATCATGTCACGTTAAAGCATGTCACGTTTGACAGATACTGTAAATAACTATAAAATAATAGAATAATGAATAAAGTAAAATTTTATAAATATTGATGGCAAAAAAAAAACTGTTTATATTTTCTAAAGGGTTCTTCAAATACCCATTTGTAAGAAAATCAAGGTAGGTCGAGATATGAACTTCGATCCACCCCGTCAGCGACAATCCAATCTATTGCAAGCTTGATGCAACACTGATGACCTTTTATTATTTTATTGATGTTATTTTATAGGTATTGATAATATATATCAAACGTGACAGCTGAAGATCACACCAGTTGACGTATGAATACGTGAAAGTAACTAGTAGTGTTTCTAGTTTTTTAGATTAAGGGCCTTTATATGAAAATTGAATTTTATTAACGACTAAGGTTCTCTATATACCAGTGGCATTAAATATTATTTGTTCCCTTACCCCCAGATATAATTTTTTTCTTCAGGTTTTACCCCAAAGCTCTTCGTGCATATCGCAAGTTATGCATATTCTGTAATTTGCACCGAAAATAAATTGCATCCAAAATAATGTATTGTATAATAAGTTTTAAATAATATTCATAATATATATTTTATATAGGTTTGTTTAAATTTTACGTATGATGTTAAATTACCTCTAAAATGCTTCCTTCCTCATCCCTACCTCATTAGAATAATGTTCATATATTCGTATAAATTGAACAGGTAGTAAGACACGGGGATAAAAAATAAAAATAACCTACCTATGGTTTCCCACTCTCCCTCCACGCAACTGAGGGTGCATTTTATCTAGATTATATCATTCTCATCCTTACCCCATTAGTTTTTTTTTATCGTATGTCATATATGACCGGGAAGGACATGACATTCAGGTTCGTTTGCCTTATGTGTAGACTATTAGCCGTACTGGTGGGTGACACAGGGCATTGCCCAGGTTATACCATAGGAGGTTGTCCACACGTCATACCCGCAATGAGATGATGTAATGATGGTGAATATGTAAGTGTGGAACTAGTGTGAGTCTTAACCTAACTTGTGCCTAATGATCCAAACATAGTGACCGTTGGGATTATTCCTCTTAAGGGAAAAATACCCAAGGTACCAGCCGGGAATCGAACTTGGGGCTCCTAGAGTTAGTAAGACGAGGTTCACAGGATGAATGTTTTTTTATATAACTTTCACAAGACACATGAATGATAGAACCTACAGATAATTTCAAAGTTGTGTTTTTCCTTAGCATTCCTGCTCGTAGCAGGGGTGAAAACAGTGCAGAGAAATGACACCACGGCCTTACGAGCTGTGGCAGACGGAAATGGCAAACTCCTCATTGACTTTCATCAGGTAAATAATATAGTAATTAGAATATTTTTCCGTTTGTTTTGAAAGAACAATTAGATTAGATACATCTCATTATTCACTGAATTTTCTTTTTAACATTATGGCATAATAAATTTGAAAGAGATGTTTTAAAATTGTAGTGTTAATCCGGCACACTATCTCAGATAATTTATGTGGATGGGTTATTTATTCTCATTATACAATAATTTAAGTTTTCTTCGCCCTCTCTTGGTATCCATTTAGGTTATACGCATACATAAGGTGGCAGTTTAGGGAAAGCGAGCTAAGAGTAGTGCTTTTTCAGTTTTCATTGAAAACCATTTTTTTAGCCAAAATAAAATAAATATTTATCCAGGACAAACATAAAGTTTAATTTTATACAAATAGGCCTAATAATATCAACAGTTCATGAATATTTACATGATATTTGATAAGGAACTTTTTAAATGGAGAGAAAAGTTTCTACTGGAGAAATATTTTATTTATTTTGCTGAAAATATATCTTTTTGCTATAAAACTGCAAAAATATTGGCCTAAGCTCGGAATCCATATAATCCCATCATGGTAACGCTAATGGAATAGGGATGAGTAGGGTAACACTTAATTATAAGTAGATCTGCATTTTCATGAAAGGAGAGTAGAAAACCATTTAGGAAAAATCTTCGATACAACCGATTGATATTCGAATGCCTATCTCTCCTATATTTGGCTGTGTAAGGTAAGGTTCCCTCAGTTTGACTCGCGTCTTGCGTCTGCGACCACAAACATTGGGTGGTTAGTCGCAGACGCGAGATATGGTGTTTTCCTAGAAGCGTCTGGTTGGTCGCCAGTCGTGGGTACTTTTTGTGTATATTCATGTTCCGTGTTATTTTGCTATTGTGGCCTAGTGTTAGCCTGAAATATAACACTAAGTTAGATTAATCGATTACTTTTCATATAAAATTTGGTGGAAGAAGTAAAGGAGGATGATCATATTGTGATGGGAAAGATGAAAAACAGTTACGCAATTAATAATGATACGATGCCCATGTACAATCAACGTACCGATGAAGGTTTCCTCTCCACGCTTATACACATGAAGAATGAAGAATGACATGAAGTTCATAGAATTCTTCCCCCTCAATACTCCACAATTCAACTTCGTTCTTAATCTAGTGATAGATGACCCGAGGGAAAACTTGAAGGGTCCTATGCCACCTCTTCAATTAAACTTTCGTCCTCTTCTGTGGATACATTTGGGACTATTTCAAAATCAGCCTAATCAAATACAAAACAAAATCACAACTCTTGTAAAACACACATTTTCTCTGTGGTGCGTTTTCGACCAGACTGCTACCAGAGCAGTGTGGACGCAGTCACAATATAGAGACGCTGGTCGTGCACTCTGGTCGCCAGTCGCAGTCGTCTTGAAAATACTGGTCACATAACACACTATAGAAACCACTGTGGTCATCAGTCGCAGTCGCCTTGAAGATACTGATCACATAACAATCTATGGTAACCATTCTGGTTGCCAGTAGCAGTCACCTTGAAGATACTGGTCACATAACAATCTATGGAAACCATTCTGGTTGCCAGTAGCAGTCACCTTGAAGATACTGGTCACATAACAATCTATGGAAACCATTATGGTTGCCAGTAGCAGTTGCCTTGAAGATACTGGTCACATAACAATTTATGGTAACCATTCTGGTTGCCAGTAGCAGTCACCTTGAAGATACTGGTCACATAACAAACTATGGAAACCACTCCGGTCACTTGCTGGTCGCAGACATGAGATGCTCTGTAGGAATCCTACCTATAAAGCAGTTCTATCTCAGCCAAATTGAATGGTATCACAAATAGTATTTATTAATAGTTAGGATACAATTCAGTAGAAGCCGCTAGTATTTGATTTCGTCTGTCTAGCTGTGTAATAATCATGGAATATGCTCATGATATGACTCATTTTATTTCCAAGGCAATATTCACTTGACGAGACTGTTGATTTGAAATAAATAAATATAAACTTTCTGGATGTAATTAAATTAAAACTATTAATTTGTTGTTATTATTTGTCTGAAAATATACAAATATATAATTAGAAATGTATCTAAGGAGAAGACACGTTGTATTATTCATCATCATCTATCCATTTTCTAGACCAGCGATTCCCAAAATTCTCGACTCACGAACCCCTTTCATAAACATCTTAGTTGCACGAACCCCCTGTTAAATAACTACTTAAGTAAAATCTCAAATAATTATACGTTTGTTTTAAAAATTAAAACTAAAATTAGCTCAGCAAAGTATTTCAGTAACATTTTCTTATCTTTACTGTCACAATATTATCACCAGGGCTTGGGTTTTGATGAAATGTCATCTTTTTATTGCTTCATCACATACAATGCTCGTAAGTACATAAACTCTGTTCATGAACCTCTGGTTGTGGAAATGTATTTGTTAAAGGTAATTTTTTGGCCTTATTTTGTCATTTTGGAATTTTAGGTTATCTTTTATAGATTTTCTTCCTTTAAAAGTCATTTTTAGGCATCTATAGGGATTTTTAGTCATTTTTAAGCCTTTTTAGAACCATTTTAAGCCATTCATATTGATTAAGTATATTTTTAATACAATAGATATTTTATGAAGACATAATTTTTTCCATCATGAAGTTGTCGGGATGAGAAGATAATGTAGTAGATGAACTTTGTGTCCTCTTTGCTTCTTTGGTTGTCCTGGTGAAATTGCAACTAGGCTGAAGAGAGTTGCGCACTTCTCAAGCAGGTTTATTGTAAACCAATGTTATATTCAGCAGAATGAAAGAGTTTGGCTGTTAAAGGCTTTTCATTGCATTTTACATTGGTAAATTGCATGTTTGATTTAGTCATGTGCATTTATTACGACTCTTTGTTCATATTTTAAGGCCATTTTTTGAAAATTTAAATTCATTTCTATAGGATTTTTAGGTAGTTTTTTGATTATATTTAGGTCATCAAAATCCGGGCCCTGCTTTTCACATTTAACATGCTTTTTAAAGTGGTACTGAAAATTGCTGCTTTGACATAGCTGAAATACCCTCCTTTAATCACAAAATTCAATGCCGATTTAAGTTTCAAAATTGTTAACATGTTTTAACAGCTACTCACCTCTTCACGTGACTTATTGAGAAGCATGCGCTTGCTTTGAATGGAACAAAGCTTTAAAGTCAGGAATCACAGACGAATAGATAAAGTATCAAGTCATTTTCAGCATTGAGCTTGTTTCTGTATTTATTTTTTAAATAAGCATATGAAAAAAAAGATTTCTCGTACAAATACTTAGAATAAAATGGTAATAAAGCTGCATTAGCTTTAATCTCTAACAATGAGAACTCTTCCTTTAAAGTTAACTAGAAACCAATCAATGAAAAAAAATTATAGCTTTTCTTTAATTCAAAATCAGTGGAAATTTCAAAGAGCTGCTCTTTTTCACTCACGCTTGATGTGGAGGATTTCAAAACTGCTGTCTCTTCCAGGGGATTGCAAATCCAATGGTCATTATTTAATATGGCTGGGAAATATTCTCTGAAGGTTTTTCCAAGTTCCTTCAAGTGTTCTATAACCACGTTCTTTGCATTTTCATCCAAAGAAAACTGATTTTCTATCATGAAGTCATGAAGGTTACCAAAACACTCCGTTTGATTGCTAATTAAACACGTTTCCCAAAAGCTAATTTTTTTTATGAACGACTCGATACGGTCTTGTACAATAAAAACGTTAATATTTGACCCCTGAAGAAAGAGGTTTAAATTGTTCATTTTTGATCAAATGTCTGCCAAATAGGCCAAAGCCTGGAGCCACATTTGATCTTGCATGCACTTTGCTTTGTGAACGGAATGGCTGGTAATAAAAACGAAAACTTTGTGTTTTCAAACAATCCTGTAAGAGTTCTACCTTGAGATAACCCCCTGACTTAAGTGTGAGACGATAAACAGTTGTAAATGTTTCCCATTTCCTCACAAAGTGCTGCAAAAATCCTCCATTACAGACATATTTTGGCGAACCCCTTGGAAGATTTCGCGAACCCCCAGGGGGCTCACGAACCACACTTTGGGATCCGCTGTTTTATACGAATTTAACTATAACATGGACCTACTTCGGTGGCCGCATGGTATAACGCGCTACACTCGCAGTAGACTAGACAGCCGATGACGGGGATCGAGGTTCAAATCTTGGTCGGATGTACTGAGAGTGGTTTTCCAAAATGGTTTTCCACTTTCCTTCCACGCACATGCGGGTACACTTCACAAATCTTGGTCGGATGTACTGAGAGTGGTTTTCCAAAATGTTTTTCCACTTTCCTTCCACGCACATGCGGGTACACTTCTTCTAAATATAACCGTCCTATTCCCTAAAACCATTAGCGTAATTAGTACATAAGCTTATAACTCGAATGGTTAGTAAGACATGTACTAAAAAAGACAAACTATATCATGAATATGTTTAATGTTCAGCTCTCCAACTCGGATCTGAGCACAAACCTGGTTATGTCTCCTGTTAGCGCTGCAGCCGTGCTGGCTGCTGTTTCTCTTGGAGCCAGGGGTGAGACCAAACAACAGATTCAAGACGCGCTTTATCTGCCCTCTGACGATGGCATCACCAAACAGGGGTTCAGAGACATTTTCTCCTTGTATACAGTAAGTTACACGAGAATACACATCAATGAATGGTCTAAAAAAGAGAATATTTTGAAGAAGAGTGTTGACAGAAAGACAAAGGCCACTTGTAATAATATCTGATTTATTAAGATTTAGAGTAGCATCTATAGTTTGATTTGAACGTGACCAGGCCTATCTAAAACTATCAAAAACTCGAATTATATGATATAGCCGTAAAAAATAAAATAAATATTTTTAAATGTAAAATGTACTTGATAAACATTTTTAAATCGTGTAATACAAGCATAATTTCTTAAATATAAACATATATAAACGTATATATACATACACACACACACACATATATATATATATATATATATATATATACATATTCTTGACAGACTATACCATGAGATATGGCCCTATCTTATAAATTAATAGAAAAATGTAAGGGAAGCTTGCTTCCTTTCAGGGTAAAGGAAGGGCACGTATTATTAGAATTTGAAAAAACTATCAAGTGTTTTTTTTTTAACTTATTACTTGTGATCGTTGTTTTGCCGTGTTCATTGTTCAACCATGTAAAAGGACGTGCACTGAAACATAAAACTATCGAATTAATACTCAAGTATCTAAGAGTGTTAATAATTAATTCATTATATAAACTAAACTAAACGCGATTATGTTATTTTATTTGACAGTAAAATCCAAGGGTGCTTTGGATCCCAAATAAATGTTGATACATGTATATTCAGAGTGGGTTATATAAATGCTGAGAGAATGTAAAGTATGTCTTCAAGTAAATATCTTTGAATTACGACGTTTAGGTTGTAGTTGCAAAAAACCTCAATCTGGAAGGAATTATTAAATACAGGGTATTCGGAAACTCATAGCTCAACTGCATATATAGCTTGTTTGAACCAAAAGTAATACAGAATCCCAATACACTTACATCCGGAAAAATATTCTAATACGATTAAATTGTGTCCAAAGTTTCGCCATACAGCGCCTGGATAGCAAAGCTGTGCAAGCATGCGTGTACAACAGTTTGCATAGGAGTTAGGCGTGTGGCATTACACATCTCGATATCTTGAAGCACGGCAGCAGAACATACCACAATTAATAGTAAACAATACACCAGCCCATCTAGAAATGCGAATACGTTCTGAGGGTCATCATTAACGGTCTTACATCACAGCAAGTTCTTGCCATTATTACATGTGCAGTGCCGCGTGCCTAACTCCTATGCAACTTGTTGTACACGCATGCATGAATAGCTTTGCTGTCCCAGCTCTATACGCCGAAACTTTGAACACGATTTAATGGTATTATCATAGGTTTCCTGATGTAAGTGTAAAGGGCTTTTGTATTATTTTTGGTTCAAACAAACTATATGTGAAGTTTGGGTTATGAGTTTCCGAACACCTTATATATATATATATATATATATATATTTGTGCATCTATTCTCAAAGGAGGAAAACTAATATTATAGTAAATTCAATTATATTCATTTACCTGTTTTTTTTAAAACTAAGAAACATTTGGCAATACTTATACTGTATTTATTTTTACTTTAAAATCTTATGGACACAACACAATCTTTAGGTCTTAAATCATTCAAACAATATTTTCATAGAATATTTAGCTGGCGAAGCTGGTGCCTGGATTTGTTTGGTCGAATGCAAGTACTGTATATCTAAGATTAGTGGAGGTGAGAGAAACTATTGTAAATGTAAAAGGAATAAAACAGGTTAAAATCCTGTAACTAACTTCCAAAGTCAAACTATATATATTATAAAGAATGGCCCCTAAACCATTGCATTTTACACTCAAACGAATAATTGGAATAAAAACATTGGTACACATTTGATAGAGTCTTACACGTTCACAAAAACTAGCAACCCAAGCCGGATACAAACCTTTGGGGATTCTCAATTTATTCATGCTGGCTTGACAAAACTAAATAAATAGAATAGAGAGATATATAGAGGATTTAGGTTGTTTGGATTTGACTTATTTCACAAAATTCCCCTCATTTAAATTAAAGGAATCGCAGCTCCATTATAATTCACAATTAAAACAAATTGCTTTCATTTTATTAAGCTTATTAGTTTAATTTACCAGATAAGACATATTCTAATAGTGAATTCTAAATTGTGACGTGAGCCAAATGTCAATTTGCTTGACAGGCAGGCACAGTAGGTATCCATCCCATAAGATTGTTAAATAGCTATATCCAGGTTTTGGAAATTTCCTGAATTGTTTCATACTATCTGACGAATTCATTAAAGTTTTAACTTTTAGTTAAAAGTGTTATTATATTTGTAAATAAACAAAAAATCTTAATTTTATACGCTCCAGTGGTCATATGGTCTAAGACATCAGTCTCTCAATAGACTGGACTACCGATGACGGAAGGCCAATTTTGGAACCTCAGAAAGGTGTAGGCTTACTGTAGATGGCTTACCACATAGATCCTAAATTTCAACACTATAGTTTTACCATACTCTCTCTACGTTAATGTGGATGCACTTCCTCTAAAACAACACTCTTCACTCATACATCTTTCTAATCTTTTAATAATGTTGATTTTTATCACATATTTGTGGTCACGTGAATAAAATATATATATATATATATATATATATATATATACAACGTGTATCTAAAACATTGCATCAAGCTTTGGCAGGATATTCCTTGGGTGAAAATAGAATAATTCACATCAGCAACCTAGGGTCCATCTTGAATAGTAATGGCGGTATACACCCCTAAAGATAGAGCTAAAAATGACTGTTTTGTGAAATATTATGAAAACTGCTTAGGGTATTACAACGAATATTTGCATACTACTTATTGAAACCTTGAAACCTTGAAAGCTTGAAACCTAACTAGCGTTGTTTTTCCCAAATGGTTTACCGCTCTTCTTCCATGCAAATGCGGGTCAAATTATCTCTAAAATTCTTTCTTTCCTATTCTTGCCCCAGTAGAGTAATTATCATATATGCATATAACTTAAACAATTATTAAGGTGCGATGATAAAAAAAATCGTCTTAAAGTGAAGTTCCTTATAACTATTCTTATCTGTGATGATTTAAAAAGATAGAAAAACCTTTATTTGGAAGGAGGTAGGTGCACAGAAGGGGGAAGAGGATCGGGGAGGAAGGGTTTTTTCTACTTTTGGTGGCTCTTGGGGGGTTCCTACAGCAAGAGATGCCAATATTTTTGTTAATATTAAATACCTCTTGAAGCAATTCAAGGTTATTTAAACCATAGAGCTGTAGTTAAAGTGAATTCTATGACTCCAGTAATCTATTAGCTTAGGCATTAAGTAGAAATAGAAACTGTATTATTAATAATACTTTCAGGGAAAGGAAGATGAATTATTCCACAAAAGCACCCCTCCTTAGTACTTCCTTGATAGATAGGTTCAATCAAACATATCTCTTGAGAAGTTAAATAAAATTAAATAGATCACGTGCCTCACAAGTACTATATTATCTGGCTAGGTTGTATATTAATTTTTTTTTTAAATGCAAGATTTCGTTTTTAAAAGTCCTCTTATTTTCAGATGGAGGAGGAGTATTTCCCCTACCAGCTCCAGAGGTTTTGGAGTTTACAGTAGATCACCCGTTCTTGTATTTCTTGAAACATGTACCAACCAACACCATCTTGTTTTATGGAAGATTTGTAAAACCATAGTAAGAGGACGAACAAATCATAGTCAAATGATTACAATACTCCCATTACTTTCAAGATATTTTACTACATACTGTACTTTTGAGTTACCTATTTATTTGTTTCAGTAATGGTTTTTAAGTTTCATTTTGACTACGCCATTTTATTAGAATACATAAGCCTATGTTGATTAGAATTTTTTTTTGTGAAATTTTGTTTATGTTTACTTAAATAATACAGCTAAATACTTTACTCATTTTAACCCAATGCCGATTTTCAAGTATATTTTTGAAATGGTTTAAGATAATGTGGAATATTATTGTTTATTGCAATTAATTATATATTCAAAATGTACTATATACAACATATAAAGCATAAATATTAAATAAATACATAAATAAAATATAAATACGATAAAACTGAAAATAGTATGCTTATGTAATTTATATAACAAACTAAATATATAATAATAAATATAAAATAATATCTTTTATTTACATAGTTACGTATAAATGTTCAATAATTACCAAAGTGAAATTGATAACATTTTCTGCCTTGCTCCCGCAATATAAATTTTCAACAGGATTTGGGAAGCCGCACAAGACAATACTGCAAGTTCATTGCTTTAAACTAACCAAAAGTAATACATCACATTTTGGTGACACAAACATAAAATAAAATTGAATTTACACACACTTAATTATGTTTTTTTTACCATTCGCTGAAACTAGTTTGTTAATTATTGTTTTTAGTTTTAAGACGCGTCAACAACTTCTTGTCTCTAAACAGGAGTGACGTAGCGTCCAGCCAGGATCAAAGTGCCGGTGGGGATGTCGACCAGCAGATAGATGAAAGGGTGGTTAATAGTGAACTCTTCCACATTAGTACCTTAAAAAAACAAATATTAAGAACTCCGTACTGACTATTTTTAGCAGGATGGTGCCACCTGCCACACCTCCAATGTCAGCATGACTGAAATTGTTTCCTTCTTTGAAGATCGTGTCATTTCTAAGCGACTTTGGCCACTGAGGTCACCTGACCTTACTCCACCGGATTTCTTCCTATGGGGCGTTCTGAGTGGGAAAGTGTATCGCAACAAACCACGGAATCACATGGAACTGCAAGAAAAAACCTCGGCGGGAAATTGAGGCTGTGACTCAAGATGTGTTGGTGAATACCTTCAATAACATGGAGAGGCGTGTGCAGGCATGCCTTGATGCTAATGGCGCCCACTTTAAACACTTGCTATGATATCATTATATCAAGGTGACCTGGTGGTCTAGGGGTAAGGTGTCGGACTTATGTGCTAAGGGTCCGGGGTTCAATCTTCGGTCCCGGCACAGACTTATCTGATTGCCAAACCCTTCCTTCACCTCTAACAACACGTGTATTAACCACAACTTGTGAATGTGTGGAATGCCAGGCCTCCACCGTGGTTCGGATTCTGAAGGTTATAGGGGAAACTCATAGGCCAAAAGCGAGTGAAACATCCTGTAGTAATAACATTCAATATACAGCTAGTCCCTGTGATGAATGGAGTGAAGTTGACGCTTGTAGGGTAAGTTGGTGTATACATTTCGTTGGGCTTGGCAGACTGATGTGCAATAAATAGCACCTATCTTTAGCATCAGTGAGGAAAGTAACGGTAAGCTACTTCAATCCTCATTTTTCTAATACGCATCTTCAGTGTTGTTTAGGCTTGAGAGCTGACAGATGAACTGTTGAGGATCCAACCAACCTTCGGGCTGAGTACTACACACACATACAGCTATGAATATTACATTCTTGCTACATGGAATTTCAAATTTTTTTAAAAAAAAAGGTTAAAACTTAAAAGCCATCGTTAATAAAATCATTTTATTACATTCTGTGTACAAATACAAGTGTGTAAAATGACCCGTACATGTAGTTTCAAGTATTTGGTTTATTTCAAACCCTCTGTCTGTGAATGCCTGGACTAGTCAGGTGTCAAATATCGACCAAAGAATATGACAGCGTTAGTCTTAACGTCTTGTAGAACGAACAAGAATTGGTGGTCGGCTACAAAGTCCACAGGATGCTCGAAGATACTGCTGGGAATGTCAGTTTCTGGGAACAGGCGAACATACCACAATACAAATACATCCAAAGATTATAATATTTGATTCTTTTTCTAAGATCCACAAATTTGTTTCATTCCGAGTCAGTGACACAATGGTTCTCATCACACTTGACTAGATTATATATACACTTAAATCCAAAACAATTCCCCAATGTACGCTTAAAGATATTTTTCCATAAAAAACTTAACGTATAATCATTATATTACTTATGACACAACTAATTAAGCTTAAGATTAAATCTGATTATATTTGTATATTGATTTGGAAAACTAAATTAGATAAATATAATATTTCTTCAATATCTTCACGATTCTGCGTAAGACCGGCAAATTATGTTTACCTAATCTTCCATCTCCCCCGAAGATCTCAAATAATTTAAATACAATATTAATAGCTATGAAGTTAAACCATAATGTATATCAATGAAGACGAGTCTAATGAATAGGCTATATTTTATATAAGCCCCATAATTTATTATTGAAAATGTATATCGTTACACACCTTTACGTTCCCAATAGTAAATAAAGTGCAGACAACTTAACTTCAATTAACTAACGCTATACTATACTCATAGCAAAACAGTGTTAGGATAATCAAGTTTCATGAATTACGATGGCCAACACATGTAACGCGAATGAGAGAATCCAGAATTGTGTTCAGGGTTCTGACTGGCAAACCCAACGGGAAGAGACCATTGATAAAACCTAGATGCAGATGGGAGGGTAACATTAGAATGGACTTGAAAAAGATAGGGTGTAATGAGGTGGACTGGATAGAACTAGCTCAAGATAGGGATAGGGTGTAATGAGGTGGACTGGATAGAACTAGCTCAAGATAGGGATAGGGTGTAATGAGGTGGACTGGATAGAACTAGCTCAAGATAGGGATAGGGTGTAATGAGGTGGACTGGATAGAACTAGCTCAAGATAGGGATAGGGTGTAATGAGGTGGACTGGATAGAACTAGCTCAAGATAGGGATAGGGTGTAATGAGGTGGACTGGATAGAACTAGCTCAAGATAGGGATAGGGTGTAATGAGGTGGACTGGATAGAACTAGCTCAAGATAGGGATAGGGTGTAATGAGGTGGACTGGATAGAACTAGCTCAAGATAGGGATAGGGTGTAATGAGGTGGACTGGATAGAACTAGCTCAAGATAGGGATAGGGTGTAATGAGGTGGACTGGATAGAACTAGCTCAAGATAGGGATAGGGTGTAATGAGGTGGACTGGATAGAACTAGCTCAAGATAGGGATAGGGTGTAATGAGGTGGACTGGATAGAACTAGCTCAAGATAGGGATAGGGTGTAATGAGGTGGACTGGATAGAACTAGCTCAAGATAGGGATAGGGTGTAATGAGGTGGACTGGATAGAACTAGCTCAAGATAGGGATAGGGTGTAATGAGGTGGACTGGATAGAACTAGCTCAAGATAGGGATAGGGTGTAATGAGGTGGACTGGATAGAACTAGCTCAAGATAGGGATAGGGTGTAATGAGGTGGACTGGATAGAACTAGCTCAAGATAGGGATAGGGTGTAATGAGGTGGACTGGATAGAACTAGCTCAAGATAGGGATAGGGTGTAATGAGGTGGACTGGATAGAACTAGCTCAAGATAGGGATAGGGTGTAATGAGGTGGACTGGATAGAACTAGCTCAAGATAGGGATAGGGTGTAATGAGGTGGACTGGATAGAACTAGCTCAAGATAGGGATAGGGTGTAATGAGGTGGACTGGATAGAACTAGCTCAAGATAGGGATAGGGTGTAATGAGGTGGACTGGATAGAACTAGCTCAAGATAGGGATAGGGTGTAATGAGGTGGACTGGATAGAACTAGCTCAAGATAGGGATAGGGTGTAATGAGGTGGACTGGATAGAACTAGCTCAAGATAGGGATAGGGTGTAATGAGGTGGACTGGATAGAACTAGCTCAAGATAGGGATAGTTGGCGTACTATGTAAGTACGTCAGTGAACTTTTGAGTTCTTATACCAAAGAATAGGTAAATATACTTTACAAATTACATTTTGAGTGCGCTAAACCTACAGTATTACTATTTAAAATTAAAATCTCAATCAGCATAAACTTAGCTCGATTAAAGTAGCTATATAAATGTTAATAAACTAGCTTGTCTTTATTTATTTTTTTGTATCTGAGCTCACATCAATCAGTTGAAAATCTACCGTCCAATCTACGGATATAAATATTAAAACTTAATACATAATTTAGACGCTGCTATCTCTCGAACCAATGATCATCGAGATCTCATCTTACCAGTGGAACTTGCAGCTTCACTTCCTTCCTCGTTCACCTCAATATATGACTTCTGTATAACTTCGTCCAGGTAAAGGTTGTCGGTGACGGACATGCCTGATAAATCAGCTAGACTGCTAAATACTTGAGTGATGCCAAGCTACAATGTAAATCATAGTTAGTTTCAAGACTATAATAAAGTACTTAAATAAAGGTTAATGTATAATATCTAACAGGTCTCTTTTTCATCACATCTTTCTACCCGTTCAGACTATATGCGTTATGCTAATGCTGTAGGGATGGTGAAGGTAGAGTTTATAAGAAATGCACTAACATTTGCGTGGAAAAAACTGGAAAACTATTTAAGAAAAACTACACTCGATAAACCCGGTAGGTATTTTACCCCCAATCCACCAATCATCGGCAAATAAGACTAAATGAGCGCAGAATTTAAAATATATGCTCACTTGCGTGGGTGTATAAAGTTCCGATCTAATACAGAATGTCTCAAATAAATCCAGCCCCGGACGCACAGTATTCCAAAGTAGGTGCTCGAAATATGCGCCACCAGCCGCTATGCATAATTACAATAAATAAACGTTTACTAGTCGGCGAGTGGAACTAAGTGAAATGTGCGCCACCAGCTGCTATGCACGGTTCCACTCGCCGACTATTGACTATGCATAGCGGCTGGTGGCGCACATTTCGAATACCTACTTTGAAATACTGTGAGTTTGAGGCCGGATTTATTTGGGACATTCTGTAGAAGGTGAGTTCAATGTATTTTGTTGTAAAAAGCTACACTTATTGATAGAACAAGATAAAGCTAAAATATCATCCCGCATATTTAATATGATTGATTACTTTTTTTTTAAGCGTATAACCCGAACGGGTAGTAAGACGAGGTGCTAAAATTAAATTAAATTAAATTAATTATTTTTTTATATTAATGTTAGTGTTTCGAAACAAAATTGTACAGTAAAATAACATTTACTTTTTATTTACCAACTGATTATATCAGCACACGAGAATTTCTATAAGTGAGACCGAAAGCGCCTAGATATTTTTCTTGTAAAGGTATTTTCACATACTTTCCAGGGATTTTTTACATGCCACAATCGACATGGGAACGACGGCTTTACTTCCCCTACAAAGGAAGTTGTGCTACAAATTTTTATCGCTCAAGAAAGATCCGTCGACTAAAAAATATTATAAGTATCAAAATATAAACTAGGGGGAGATATATAATAAAATTTACAGTAAAATTTAACACAATTACATTAATTTAATTTATTTTTAAATGTGTAAATATATGTTTTTGTTCCAAAAATTAGTGCTTACTAAATTATTTACTTTGACAACTAAACAACAATTACTTAGACCATGTGAATTCAAATAATTGTAGAACCAATATACCTGTTGATAAACTTTTATTTTTTGTGTCTGACCGAACAAAATAGTCTATTATAAGTTTATTCGATATTCAGATAAATTTATAACAGATACCCTCATCGGTGGTGTAATTAGCTAATGCGTTAGTTTCGTGTTGAACTAGGCTGCTGCGGATGGGGAGATCGAGGTTCGAATCTCGGTCGGGTGAACTGGGGTGGTTTTTCATAAATGGCTTTCCACTCTCCCTTCACGCAAATGTGGGTTCATTTCCTCTACATTCAATCTTCCAAATTCCTAACCCATTAGCGTATTAGTACTAAAGCGTATAAAACGAACGGGTAGTAAGATGCGGTGCTAAATTATTACTATTATTTTTACTATTAATATGATTTTTATTATTATTATTATTATTATCATTATAGCAGATCATTATTTATAAATACACTCTCATAAGGGACTTTAAAATAATGTACCTTTTTAAATCTTGTAAATTAAACATTTATGAAGGATGGAGAAAAGCACGAATACAAGTCCGTACATTTTTATTTTTTATTATAAAAAACTTTTTTTACACAAATAATTCAATACTGTTTCTATAGTTTCTACTCATAGTAATCTCAACAGTTTTTAATGTATATGGTGGGCATTGCGTATTTGACCAGGGCTTTTAATTTATCTCCAATTAAAAAGATTCTGGTCGAATTCAGAAATATTCAGTACAAATATTCCAGATTTGTTGAGATCTATAGTTTTGTCGACAACTAAACTACATGTCTATGGTGAAGCAGTATTGTATTTATTTTGACCAGAAAATGCTTTTGGAATTATAGTTACAAATATTACGGGCGTTGACGGGCTTTCTTTTCATCCCATCTTAAAGTCATTACTTACATAGAACCTTAAGGTGGATTACACGGGAACGCGAGAAAGGCCAATGGTTTTTCAGTTTTTATGACAACACTTTTTTTTTTTGCCAAAATAAAGAAAATATTACTCCAGTAAAAACAAAAGTTTTAATTTTCTTCACATGTTGATATCAACAATTGTTGAATATCTGTCATGAGCATGGCAGCATTATCTAACAAACTTTTAAAATGAAGAGAAAAAGTTGTCATTAAATTTCAGAATACCCCTGAAGGAAATTTATGAAATGTTGAGGTCACCATGTGAAGAAAATTAAATTTTATGTTTGTACTTGGCCAAAAAAATCTTTTGCCATAAAAACTGAAAAAAAAAACACCACCGATTTCTTCCTCGCGTCTACCTCCGTCCCACCTTAGTGATAATGTTATGTAACACTGAATAACAAAAGAGCAATGCGACACAAAACTTGAGATAACTATAACAAAAGTAATTTATCAAACTTGATACTGACCTTTTTGAGAATCTCCGTGTACTTGATCGTTTGTTCAATCTTGAACTTTGGAATAGTAACGTTAACAAAACGTTCGTTAATGATGGCAACCTGATTCAGGTTGGTCAGTTTAGACTCAAGGTCAGCAAGGCCATCCTTGTCATTGGGGAGAATGATAACCAACTTAGCATCACCCCCCTAAACAAACGAGAAACAAGCCATGAGGAATTTTTTCAAATAGCCAATGGTTTTTCTTATGCATTGTGTCTTTCTACAGTCCAATTTTAATTGGAAAGGCCTTTTAGAAAGATGAACAATATGTTTGGTAATCAACATTGATAGCATTCTACTATTTTATTAGTGTTAATTTACAGAGACAAATTATGAAGTTAATATGACTTTGACTTATAAATACGTGAAAGTAATCTAGTAGTTTTTCTAGAACATTTTATAGCAAAGAATTTTGTTAGTCAAAATAAATCAAATATCTATTCAGTATGAACTGTACGTTCAGTTTAATTTTCTACATTTAGAAATCTCGACAGTTCTAATATTTTTCATGAGCATATCAGAATTTAACAATGACTCTTTTATTCGTAATTTAAATGTTTCTGTTCAAATTACATCATGCTCATGATAAAAATAAAACAAATTATTGAAATTATTATGTAGAAAATTAAACTAAATGTATCTACTAAAGAGATATTTGATTACCTCATTTTAAATTTCGACCCACAACAATTTTTCACGATCAAAACTTCATAAATAATAGCTAAATATGGGGTGCTAGTGAGCGTGAGTTTAGGGAAGTATTTTTGAAGTTTTTACAGCATAAACATTTTTGGCCAAAATAAATCAAATATTTCTCCTATAGAAACATATAGTTTAGTTTTCTGCACATGCTAATCTCAACAGTCCTTGAATATATGTCAGATGTGTCCTCTTAATTTAAAAAGTTTGTCACCAAATGCCACCATGCTCATGCCAGATATTAAAAAACTGTTGAGATTAGCACGTGCAGAAAACTAAACTATATGTTTCTATAGAAGAAAAATTTGATTTATTTTGTTCAAAAAATGTTTATGCTATAAAAACTGCAAAATTAGCTCACTAAATTCGCGCTCACTAGCACCCAACCTTAAGCTCGGGTAACCTTCTCTTTCATCTAAAAAGAAATGCAAAGTTCCTTCAATTCAATCTTGTGCATTCCAAACACAAGCCCAACCATGCGAATAGCATGGGCCGTTTTTTTTTGGTAACTTTACCTTGTATTTCAACTCAAGCAATTTGGCTCCTAGTTCGTCACTTTCTGCGTAGCCAAACTTGCTGTAAGCATTCATGAGATCTGTCTCCAAAGTGGTCTTGCTGTCGACGTAGAATGGCGCCTTCTTGGTCAAAGAAGAGTTGAATTTAACATCCCACAATCCTTTGAAGTACACCGCGTTTACAAGAACTAGTTTAGTTGAGGGGTTGAGGTTTGCTGGAATAAAGATCGTAACATTGGAACATAAATAAAACCAATTACATAATTAATTTGACGCGAAAAAGACACAACTTTAGTTGGGGTGGAAGGGGACGCGAGTAAAGGCCAATGTTTTTGAAGTTTTTATGGTAAAACCTCTTTTTAGCCAATATAAATCAAATATTGCTCCAGTACAAACATAGAATTCAATTTTATTCACATGGTGACATCAACAGTTCTTGAATATCCATTATGAGTATAGCGGCATTAGATGAGAAACTTTTTAAATGTAGACAAAGGTTGTCATTCTTGACAAATATTTAAGAAATTTTGAGGTCATCCTGTGAAGAAAATTAAATTATATATTTGTACTGGAGCAGTATTTTATTTGTTTTGAAAAAAAAAGTTTTGCTATAAAAACTGCAAAAACACTGTCTTTTTCTCTCATTCCCTTCCATCTAACCTTAAACTGCACGGCTAAATCAACTTTCCTAGAAAACACAATTTTTGTTGTGGCCAACGTTGATAGAATTTCACTTATTTGTGTTATTTTGCATGTATTTATAATATACATCAAAAGTCACAGCTTTAGATTACATGACTTGGTGTGTGAATAAGTAAAAGTAAATTTAGTAGTTTTCAAGATCTAAGATAAGGTTCTTCTTATGAAAATTGCAATATTATATGAATACTTAAAAATACTTGGAATTTTTTTGGTTTTGATGACGCTTTTCCTGAAAATTTCTGCTAAAGCTAATCTACAATGATAGTGTAGATGATAGACTACTGGAAGAATGTTCTAACCTGCAAACATTGGCTGGAAATATTACTATAAGCGTTTTATAAAAAATGTTATTTATAATATAGTGTTACTAAGCAAATAAAAATAATTTCCTAATAGGTTGACATAAGTTACTCTTAGCCAATGTTTGCCATAAGGAACCTTCTGCTAGTTGTCACCTACACTCTTACCGTATATGAGCTGTACTCCTGTTAGCTGAATAGAAACCACAGCCATACCTGGCACAAGATTAGTGATCTTTCCGTTTGTGTGGTCCTCCACCCACTTATTCACGGTGTCAACAGACCCGGAAGTATCGCCGGCAAAGTCTACATTTGTGGTGGAAGCTTTGAAGTCATCACTAGCGACTTTCTGGAAGGTGGAATCCAGTTGGAAGTCCAAAGCCAAGAAAGCTGCGTCTGCCAAGTCCAAGGTGATATTCCCATTGCTCTGAAAACCATGTTCATAATAATACCAACACTACACACTCAAATTTAAGAACAATTTGAAATCGGGAATATACCTAAAAGGGTAATCAAAAGAAAAATGCACATTTTCAAGGCATTCAATTAAAAAAGTAAAGATATGGAATGATTAAGTAGTAAATTATCTTAGCATTATTTATGTATTATTGTAATCCACTTTACATACAACGTAAGCTGCCATCTAAGTTGCACATTCATCCAAAGCATTGTGTGTCGGCTGAAGCTGACTATTTTCTAGACCTGTAACTTCACGAATCATACGCCATGAATGTGTTCATTTAATAAACGAATGCCAACGTTTTAGTACCGCCTTGCTAAGAGAATAATTGAGGGGTGATCCCCCCCATAGTCCCTCCTCCTTTGTTCCCCATATCTCAACTGACATTATAAATTGAATTCTAGAAACATACCTATTTGATATAGCTTAGTGAGCCGTTTCCAAAGTGACATTTTCAATATTTCATGACATTGTATTTTGTTTAAAATAAAATAAGGAAAATTAACTAGGCTAAAGTGTTTGGAATGGTGTTACCTATTAGTAAAATACAACATAAAGAAATTTTAAAAAATGACCAAGAATCACATTTTAAAAGAACATATTTTAGATAGGTAACATTTCACAGAAATGATAATTATTTCAAGGTCAAACTAAACAGTGTCTAATTTGGTCAATTTGTGTTGTTGCTTATTTTAAAACATCAAATTACTTTTTAATAATAATTAATTAAATTGTAAAATGGAGCTTATATTCTGAAACACGTCTTTAAATTTTTTTTATGGGTATAATATAATTTGATTGTTTTATCTTACGTTTTTGAATTAATTTTTTTTAATGGATTATTATAATTTTTTTTTCACACTGTGCGAATTCAAAATTCTGAAGCAAGTTGCTTTAACTTTTCTTTAAATGTTTGAGAATGCTTGTAATTTTAATACAAAAAGAACATAGGTTCGCGAAATCAACCCATAGATCATAAATCCAATTGGAAAACATATTTCATACTTGTATGTTGATTAAAAACCTCAAGTCATGATAAACGGTTATAGGGGAAACATTGGTCATAGTTATTTTATAGGTTTGAAAGTTGATACATGTACTCGAGCATACAAACCCGCAGCATATCTTGGTTTCTTACCTTTAGTGGGGACAGAATTTCACTGAATCCTCTAGATAATAAACCCACAGCATTTTACTGAATCACAGAGAAAATAAACCCACAACATGTCATTGAATCCTCGAGAAAATAAACCCACAACATTTCATTGAATCCTCAACAAAATAAACCCACAACATTTCACTGAATCCTCGATAAAATAAACCCACACCATTTCACTGAATCCTCGATAAAATAAACACACAACATTTAACTGAATCCTCAATAAAATAAACGCACAACATTTTACTGAATCCTCGATAAAATAAACGCACAACATTTCACTGAATCCTTGAGAAAATAAACGCACAGCATATATTGGTTTCTTACCTTTAGTGGGGCCAGCAATTGCCTGAATCCCGTCTTTGCGACGTCGTCATCAGTTGGTAGGTAGAGGGACTGCTGCAGCTGTGTCTTGGTCGTTCCTTTGGCTCCCTGGGCTATCATACCAAGCACCACCTCCATACTTAGAGGAGAGGTTATCATGTTGCTGCTAGCATCTTCCCGAAACACCTGTACAACCGTCCAGGTCACGTCATGATCAAATGCTTTGAAGAGGTTTAAATTCTGCAAGACATCTTTTCATCCTTCCTCGAGATACAGTCCAATTTTAATAGGTAAAACTTGATCTGACAGCTAGAAAAGTTTCTGAATTTACTTCGGCGTACTTATACGTCAAGCCATGTAGATAATCTGAAGCTGTCACTTTTGGTGATTATCTACAGTACCTATAAACTAACACTAATAGACTAGTAAAATGTTAATATTTAAAAAAAATCTTAGCACCGCTTTCGACTACATATTCAGGTTGTACACATATTTACTGTACTAATTATGCTAATAGGTCAAGGATGAGGAAGGTTGAACTTGTGTTTAACTACATTCGCGTGAAGATAGCGTAGAAAACAATAGATGAAAAACCATTCTCAGTAAACCCGACTGGGAGCGAACCCCAATCTTTCTGTCATCAGCAGCCTAGTCTAACACGAGAATCACGCCTTATACCATAAGGCCACTGAAGAGGGTGCTATAGTTGATTGTCGCAAACGATATATTTGTATTTTCTAGACGTTTATTTCTAGCAAAATACTAACATATATGGACCTTGTAAGAGCTGTTGTATTTTACGTTTAGATTTTCTATCCACTATCTTTATAAATATTACTCAAGGGTATTACTATCAATCTCACATTTCCCCCACAGTTGTCTTAGATTATATAATATTAAAGTTGACATTAGCACTAAATAATAATGATTAAAAAATACCTGAAAGTTTCAGGTTTTTTCAAGTCTTTCGTTTTGTAGTTTTGATTTCAGTTTGTAGATTAAAAAGAATACAACTTCCAGTAAGTTTATCACTGTGCAGAAAGAGCTATGCTGATATCGCGTGTCTCCTGTGTGATTGCCTATAGTTTATAGAAAGCATTGTTTGTCGAACGTTTACCTGGTGCAAAGCTATGGTGAAATCTTGTGTTCCCTTTGCCACAGCTTGTAAAGCACTCGCTGCACTCTGGTCCAAAGGATGAGCAGAAACTAACGCTAGCGCGGCGAATGCTAAGAGAACAAATCATTACGGCATTCACTAGTCATCATCACTCTATATCTCGTTGACATATCACATTTAAAACGTTTCGAGAGATATATCTTATGTAACATTAAATATCTCATTAAAAAAAAAAGTTATACTTTTTTAAACACTGCTACAATGCGAATAAATTAATCATTTCACTTTGGAAGTTACTTTGGTATAAATATAGCTCTATCTAACATATTGTCGCTAAATCCAGTAGCCTGATTTGTCAGGATGTGCTTGGTAGGCTGTTTTAGGTGGCGTCAAATGATTGTGTGGGTTCATTTATTGTGTGGGAACTAGTTGAGATAGTGTTATGTAGTTGAACAAGTTAGATTAGAGTAACTAAGAAAGGTCCCCGGCTCACGACGCTTCGACTATACTACAACTCGAGGGGCACTAGAGAGAGCTCTTGAGAGGGTTGGGGAGGGATGGGGGTATTACCCGTGTGATGCAGGGACTACAACAACTAGAATATTCTTCCAGAAATATCAACGACCAGGCAGCAGTGGGAAGTATACAAAACACTAGAAGAGTGTTAAGAGTATTAATCCAACTCTCCAGTCTTCCTCTTTCTGTAGATGATATGACAACACTCAGGACTTATAATATATCCATAAAATTGGCTTATTCACCCCCCCCC
>CABFWB010000242.1:188389-202202 GCA_902151455.1 Timema bartmani
TAGCTGTATTGGAAGGAGTGGGGGTACGCCGTGGGGGTCGTGGGTGGAGGGATATTAATAGCTATTTATAGTTGTTTTACTAGGTGCTAATAACCTCACTCGTGCTGAGTACCTGAATTAAGAATTAAAACTTTTAATTTTAATTTATTTGAGGTATTGTGCGCTTTATGAACCGACTGATAATATCAGCACACGACCTGCAAACTAACTTAAATCTAGAACAAATACAACATCCAGCCCCCAGCTGTTAATCACACGACTTATAAACTAACTTACATCTGGAACAAACACAATATTCAGTCCCCGGCTGTTAATTCATCACTGTGAAAGGATAAATCCATATTTCACCAATGATAAGTTTTTCAGCCATGCCAGGAATCGAACTTGGGACCCTTAGCTTTGCAGACAAACACGCTGCTGACTGAAAGATTTAAACAATAATAAAATATATACAAAGTTAAGCCCCCCCTGATTACATTTTAATTTAGAGAAATAAAATTTTAATTCTCTTAAAAATTCCATATTTTCAAAATGAACAATTACCACCTTTAAAAAAATCTATAACATAGCTCATAATTATTTAAGAAACAAATTTTGGCATTTATTACTAAAATAAAACATTTACACGTGTTTAGCTCACTTGACAAACAAATTAATGTTTAAAGTACGCTCCACACATCCTCTTTCTACCAAGCCACTTATGTGTGAACAGCTATTTGATAATTTTATTTGTTCAATACTAATTGTTTGACTTTTTCTAAAAATTAATTATATTAGAATAGAAAAAAGTCAAAATGTAGTAATTGGCCGTATTAATTAATTTGTTAATTCTTAATTATATCTATATTAATAACAGGAGGAATTTGTACGTCTGTTTGTCTTTCTGTCTGCTATGACATTTGCGCGATATTTACCCCACGTAGAGGTCTGAAATTTTAAAATTAGTAGTCCCTATGCAAAAAAATGTGCGCCTCAAAGCTGGAATTTTATATTTTTGATTGGATTTTTATAGATTTATTAAAAACTGTGTTGAAAAAAAATAAAACAAACAGTTTATATTTCTGTCTGTTTCCTGGGGTAACCACACAATTCTTTGCGTGGCTACTCTGGTCAACGCTGGGTACTTTTGATAGTTGATAATATAATAAAGACGTTTGATTTTACCCCTAAATGAAACGGACAGGTATGCAATTTGTTTACTGTACTAAATATATTTTTTTAAATTGTGGGCTAAGTGGGCTTAATATTGCAAAAAAAATTTTTAGCAAAGTTTTTTCAACAAATATAATGGTTATATTTCTTAATAGTAGTGGTTATTGTATGTGAGTGATTGTACGCGTGTGCGCGTGAACTATGTCCTAATACCCGTCCGGGATATCCGCATATTAACACTAATGGGGTAAGGATGAAAAAGTAGAGTTTAAAGGAAATTTACCCACATTTTCGTAGAGCTAGAGGGGTAAATAATTTAGGAAAAACAACTCCGTACACCTCACCGGGAATCGGACCTCCACATCTCCGTCACTGGCCAATCAGACCAGACGAGACTGTCACCTTATTTCATGTGACCACTGGCGTGTGTGTGTGTGTGTGTATTTAGTTAAATGTGAATGTAACGGCTGTATGTGTACAAAGATAAACATGTATATGGTCTTATAAATAAATACTCGTTTAACTATTGAACAAAATCATTACCCTCCAGACTCAAGTAAATACAATTTTTGGGTATTTTTTACATCCATTAATGTTTCCATCCTGTGGCAGTTTTTTATTCAAGCTATATACGAGTATTTTCCACTACCGGCTGCCATAGCTTCATATGTCTTATAATCTATCTTAATACTAGGACATACACAACATCCAAACTCCGGCCGTTAATTTATCACTGTGAAAGTGTAAGCTCACATTTCACCAATGATGCATTTCTCGACCATGCCAGGAATCAAACCTGGGACTCTTAACTTAGTAGACAGACACGCTACCGACTGAGCTAAGGTGTCAGATAATTCTAAAAATAATTTGACAGTAATAATAATTTTAAACTATTTATTAAAAATAGCTAACTCAAAGAAATGTGTCCATGAAATCATGCTCTTTGCAAATAAATGTTTATTTGTAGCCATATTTGTATATTATTTTATTACCACTCCTTACTATCTGTTAAAGAAATACGCAGATATGATAATCAATCTAATGGGGTATGGATGAAGAAGGTATAATTTTAGGGGTAATATTTCCCTATTTGCTTGGTAGGAAAATAGGAAACCATTTATAAAATACCACTCTCAATAGACCCAACCTATTCGAACCCTGATCTCCCCGTCATTAGCAGGACAGTCCAACACGAGTGTGACGCCTTAAATCATTCGGCCACTGAAGCGGGTTCATATTGTACTAATTTTCAATAAAGTCTTACCTAGAATAGCTTTCAAAATGTTCATTTTAGGTTACACTAGCCAGCGTAATTCAAGTTGATGAACAAGCCAGTATTCACAATCGTTTGAATCACACTACAATAGATAGGTGGGCTCACCCGTTTTTAAACTGGCCAATTTGTGAACTTTAATTTTTTTTTAGTGTATTATCAAGTATTTTAATGTATTATTAAGTGTTTTTTAAAAATCTAAAGACATGCCACTCAATAATGATGGTTTACTCCTAGCTACAGTCTATGAAACAATACATTAAATAAACAAATATCTTGAAAAATTGATAAAATTTCCATTTATTACATTGTTCTAATAGATTTGCATTAATGAACCACTTGTTATAATGATAAGATTGTAGGCGGATTTATCTCAGTGTGATTGTAAATACTTACATACAATCATATGTATGTATATAGTCATAGATACCTTTGATAGTGCACACATAAAAAATGGACGAAGATATTACTGATTAATCAGTTTATAAATTATACAATAGCTTATAACATTTTAAATAGTAGTTTAAACATTATACATAATAATTTAGACATCACAAAAATACCGTAATTTTAAACATGAATCGTGGTTTAAAAAATATATTTGCACTTTTTTACCCCAAAAAGTAGCAAGAACGGTAGCTTGACCGATTATAGTATGGTCCTATTTTATAAGCTGCCTCATAGTGGAACTCACCGAGGTAAGCTTGAAATCTTTTTAGGGTGGATGGAGTGCCCATAAAGTCAAGGAATAATTTTAATTGGGGTGGGAAAAAAAAAATTTAATGTGCACTTTCTAAATCTTAATCAACTGAAGGAATGATAACTTTCTCCTATGCCAGAGTCAGGCAAACCACATATACTGTTTTTCGAGAATTGGACAACATTCTTGTATGCCAAAGTCGTACACAATATCCACGCATCCCACCAAGATTGAACCACAGTCTCCAAGGTCAGAGTAAGGCTCACTACCCATGCATAATGTCTAGCCATAGGTACTTAATTCATATTCGGGCACTCCATCCGTTGATCAGGATTTAACCACAATCACTTGGCTCAGAATCAGGCACACTATCTGTCCATCTATAAATATCTAACCACAGTTACAAAATTCATTAACAGGAAAACTATCCTTCCAACAGTAAGAGTTAAACCACATTCACAAAGTCAGCCACACTATTCGAAACCACAGTTACAAAATTCATTAACAAGAAAACTATCCTTCCAACAGTAAAAGTTAAACCACATTCACAAAGTCAGCCACACTATTCGTGCATCTTATCGTGATCTTACCACAGTCACTTAGTCCAAAATCAAGCATACTATCCATTCATCAGTTAGGATTTTGCCAAAGTCATAGAGTCAGGCACACTATTCGTGCATCCTGTCAGGTTTGACCCACAATCACCTAGTCACACTATCCGTGCATCCTATCGAGATCTAACCATAGTCACTTCGTCTAGAATCAGGCACACTATCTATTCATCAGTAAGGATTTAGCCGCCACAGAGACAGAGTCAGGCACACTATTCGTGCATCATGTCAGGATTGACCCACGGTCACCTATGCCTGAGTCAGGCACACTATCCGTGCATCCCACCAGGAAAAAAATCACAGTAATTTGCGTCAGGCATACTATTAATGCATCCTGTCAGGATTGAACCTCAGTCACCCGGGTCATTTCAGGTTCTCTATTCATGCATCCTGTCGGGATGAAAGCCCAGTCTCATAGAGATGATTCGGACACAGAATCAAAACTAGTTAAATAGTGTTCCCACCCATGAAACGTAACCTCGTCTCTTCGGAAATACATGACGTAAAAAATCAAAATATCAAACTAACATAATTAAGTTTCTAAATTTGAACACCACTTAAATACGAACTCAACACATTAACAATGTTATGGGTAATTTATTTTTTATTCCAGGAACACGATGGCAAAACTTTCAGCCTAATCTTTTTCTTAACTTTTATTTCAGCAAAGTAGTAGATAAGTTGTCACATAGATGGCTCTGCCAGCTTTGACGTAATCAAAGTAGTAAATAAATTGTCCCACAGATGGCTCTGCCTGTTATTTTTTAACTAGTATCACAGAAACTGGATATTTTCTGTTTGAAGTATTAGGAGAATAGGACACACCAGGAGGTATTATTAGATATACGATGCGCTTACAAATAGTACATATATTGTCTCACAGGTGGCTCTGTTAGTTATCTAGTTTGTCTTAATAGTACATTTATTTTAACACAGATGTCTCTGCCAGTAATTGGGGGCTGAGGCCAATTCCCATCTCAGAAGTCAGATCCAAACAAATTAATATAATAAAGTGAATAAACATAAAGTACTATAACAGGAATTACAGAGGAGTGTTAGCGTTTTAGTTAGCTCCTCCAAATAGTAACTAAATTGTTTCACAGCTTGTTAATTTTGTTTAATTTTATTTCATGATAAAATATTAATGTCTTTTGAATCTTTTATTTTAAACTAATTTAGGATCTTAATTATTATAAATCCACTTTAATTCATTGTTGTTAAAGATTTAAGAATATATGGTATATCTTGTTAAATTTGATCTAAAGTATCAAAATTTCCATCAACAGTGATCACAACATTAATGTGCCCCATAAATCTTATAGGCTCACTTTTAATTTGAGTATAATTAATAATAACATTACTAAGGGCCTATTATGAGTTAGAGTGTGCAACTATAGTATATTCTCTATGGTAGTGAACAGATTGTAGGATTAAATAGTAATTAGGTTGTTAATAGATCATAAATTTGTCAAGTGATTTGGGCAAATTTATGTCTCTCAGAAACAGATTTTATTAGCACTACTTCTTACTACCTGTTCAGGCAGGTACCAGTAAGGTAAATGAGTTGGAGATGAGGAAGGTTGAACTTAGAGGAAGTGTACTCTTATTTGTGAGGAGGGAAAGTAGAAAACAATTTTGGAAAAAACCACCCCAGTATAGGCTTACCCGACCGGGATTAAAACTTCAGTATAGTCTTAACACAAGAGTGATGACTTAGACTATACAGTCACCGAAGCAGGTTTGAAACAGTTAAGTTACACTTTTGGTTACAATTCGAAGTAACATAATTTTATCTTGCTAATTGTGTTTCATCTGTCTTTTTGCACAAATTAAGACTGACTATAAAATAATGACTTGCTTTAAATGCTTAGGCCTATATTATCTTTTACCAATACTGACAACATTTTGTATGAGAAAATACCAAAATAATAGTTTTTAAACTTAACCATATATTTGCAACCTTTTGTAGAAGAGAATACAAAAAAAAAATATTATAAATCCCAGCGAATCATCAATTATGTATTTAAATTTAAGTGTCTCAAGTAGGCTAACCAGAAAGACAAATATTTTGAAAAATATACTTAAATCAACTATCTCAGTTCAATTTTTTTTCTAATAATCCTAGGAAATCAAACTATCTACCTACTTGATGCATTACATTCCTCTGACTCAATTGAAACAATCACAACAAAAACCAATTATAATAGCCTTAGCCTTAGGTATAAGTACTTTTTAAGTAAAGTCAGAATAATTTTTTTACTATTTTTTAAACAACGAACCAATTACTGTCAACCTCGGTGGTCTTGAAGTAAAGTGTTAGCCTCAGGATCTGTTGTTTGTGGGTTCAAACCCAGCCGAGTTGACAGATTTTTATTGAATGACAACAATCCGTAGCACACCTTCCTTCAGAGGGGAAGTAAAGCTCTCGGTCCCATGTAGATTGTGGCGTGTAAAATAACCCTGGACGATATGTGAAAATACCTCTCCCGGCAAAATTAATAGGCTCTTTCTTGCTCGCTCACAGACATTCATCAGTGTATAACCTAAACTGATAGACGTGTGCTAATTAATAAATAAAGAATCAATCACGCAATACATTGGTAGTATATTAATGACTGTTAATTAAGTAGAACAAATGTATTGTTATGTGTATAATTTGTATGGTACTAAGTAAGTTATACTTGTTGTAGGTTTAGAAATACCTATCCCTATACTAAAACATAACATTTTTAAAGTGTATTGCTGAAACTTAGAGATAGAATAATGCTTATTTGTTAACTTGTAAGCTCTGTAAGCCTACAACCATAGTCACAATATAAATCAGATTTATATACGATTTACCTAAATTTAGATTATGATTGCATTATGACAACCTAAAAATATAGCCAGTGACTGATTAATTATAAATTAATTAATACGTGTCGATTCACTAGAAAAAAACTCGAAAATAACAACTACTTACTGAATTATTAAATTTTTTTTACTAATTATAGTTGATGCATCAAATAATTGATTATAATCACCCACTTTAACACCAGCACTATCTGACAAGCACTGGCCAGATGATTATAAATCATCATTTCCTAATCGGTCATCCACAATCAGTCACACCCGCACTTATTACTGTCTACAATGTTTTTAGTTACAATTGGTTTAAGTTATGTCTTCTTAGATTTAATTTTAGATGATTGTAACCAGAAAACGAACACAAAGCGTCTCGTGAGAGCACATCCAACAAGTCGGTACCTCCCCAAAATTTAGTGATTTAAAAGTTAAAATCTTTCTTCACAAAAATATTATTTGGTAGACATAAGTTGTTGCAGTGACAACTATAATACAACCCGCATCGGTGGTTGCATGATTTAATGTGTCACT
Source organism: Timema bartmani (assembly GCA_902151455.1). Taxonomy (NCBI): domain Eukaryota; kingdom Metazoa; phylum Arthropoda; class Insecta; order Phasmatodea; family Timematidae; genus Timema; species Timema bartmani. The sequence goes on from CABFWB010000242.1 coordinate 195,501, forward strand.
CTCATATTGGACTAGACTGCTAGTGACGGGGAGATCGGGGTTCATATACCGGTCGAGTGCACTGAGGCTTTTTTTTTCTCCTAAATTGTTTTCCACTCACTTTTCATGTAAATGTAATCATATTTCGTCTAAGATTCTACCTTACTCATCCCTTTCTCATTAGTGTAGTTAAAGATTGTGTTTTGTGTTTAAACCAGAATAGGTACTAAGATTGAAAAAAATAAACAAAAAAAACTCAATTATTTACACTCACATTAATAACTACCATTACATCCTCTCTTACCTTCACAAGTGGTCATGCAGACTAAGGCTCCTGGATCACAACTGACAGAATTATGTATCCAGGACAATTAAAGGGTGAGAGAGAGAGAGAGTGAAGTAAGAGCCCCTGCTGAATAGGATAGAGAAGGTGAGATCAGGGTGCTATTAACACGTGAAGAGGATGGAGGGGAAGATTCAAAGGAGTGCAGGTGGCAGGCAGGAGACCAAGAGGAAGAGCCAGGGACAGGTGGCTGAAGGGAGTGTAGAGGAGAGGGCCACCGTGGAGGAAGTGGTGGTAGGACACAAGTAAATGGAGAGACTTATGTTTGAAACAGACCCTGTAAGTGGCAGGAAACTGTGTATTATTATGATGATGATGATGATGCCATATCAAGGTAGAGAGAGATCAATGTTCAAATCTTGGCCAGGTTCAGCAGGCGGGGAGTTCCACATATTCTTTATAATATCGTTTCCATCACCTCTCAATACTAATGTGGGTGCATGTTCTTTCATTTACCTCATCCTTATCTCATGGAATAAGCTGTTAAATAAATAGACTTATGTTAAAACGTGTAAACCAAACTTCAGATTTAATTAACTGATTCTGTAATTTGTGATTTTACAGAGTGTGTTCATAAAATCCAAGGATATGTGGCCGGGGATAGGCATGACTCAACCTTACATTGTTCCTACACCACTCAAAACTGGTTTCAAAAATGTGTGACAGTATTTTTAATGTTTTTATTTTTAACTTTGGAAGAAAATTAAATCCCAATCTGCACTGTTCTTTTAAATGTGTATATTATTACTTTACTTCATTGTAATGAAAATGCGCTATTTACACACACACACACACACCAAAAAAATAAAATTACTTGTATTTTTCACCCAGATTTTACGGACAAGCTTTCCCCTAATTAATCCGTAAAATCGAGGGTTTACTGTAGATGTGTGATCTTTTCACCACACATCAAGGATATCAATAATGTTAAAATATTTTAAGTCCCACTCCTAGTCTTTAGTCTTTAACCCAAACATAACAGCATGTCCTAATCTTACTGCATAACAATTAATTAGTTAATAAACCCACTTTAAATAAATTAGAAAATAGTTACATTGTACATTGAATTCATCATTTGGCACAGATATACTTCTGTGCATCCAAGTTTGAATCCTGTGCCTGGGTGTCATTTTTCATAAATCATGCTCTTATTTCATAAAGTAAAACTTTTATAGCTTGAATATTTAAATGAATATTATATTATTTGAATTAAAGATAATTTGTTTTTAAAGGACCATTTTAGTACTAAGATTGTAATTTTATATTTAGTGTGAACCATACATTTAATCCCTTAAAATGTGCATACAAAAGGTTCAATGTAAAGGAAATAATCAAATATATTTATCCAAGAAAATATTCTCGTCTAAGTTATTCTTAATTTAAAGTATGGTGTGATATTTCAATGTCAATTTTGAAACTATATTATCTGTTTTTGATGTGCATTGCCAGATTTTTTAATTCCGTTTCGAATTAAATGAATCAAGTTAAATTAAGCTCATTTGCTGAAGCACACCATTATTAACATTAACATACGTGTGATATTTGGATTATTATTTATAGCACAATAGCAACAAAATTTACAAAAATATTTGTTTAGGAATCAACTTTTAACTTGAACTTGAGATAAGTTTGTATTTACTTAAAGATGGGTCAAGTTTACTAATTTATAAATCAGAATCTCAAATTTGAATTCAAATCTAGCAAACAATTATGAACATATAAGAGTGTAACAGAATAATAGAAATATTCAATGTTAACAATTTTTTGCTGAAATCATTCAATAACTTAACATTTAAATGAATGTTTATAATGTTCTAGAGTCTGGTTGTAAGTTTGTCCTATAATTATGTTTAGGCTAAACTACCGATAAGTAGTAGTATAAAAGCTCTAGATAAAAATAGAAAAAAAAATCTCGAATCCTTGAATCTCAAATATCCTTAAAGATTCGAGGGCTTGAGGGTTCCATCATTAATTTAATGTATTCAATCACATCACTTTCATCATAATCATCATTATTAGGTCATCAATATTGTGATTGATTTGCTTCAGCTCCATTTGTTTTGTTGCATCACTTTGAAGAGCTTAAATCCCACGAGTTACTAACTATGGATGTTATAATCAGGAGACTAAAAAATTTAAACACGCAGTTCTTATAATGAAGTAAATTTCATTTATTTGAATTTCACAATTATCACAAATGTTTGTTGGATGCTACCAATACTAAAGCTGCATATTATTAGATAATAATTACTGTACAAAAAGTCAAGAATCAATACAAATACCAAATATAAAAAACAAGATGTGTAACTAGAATAAATGTGAGTAAAAATGTTAATTTGTTTAACACATTGGTTCTCAAACTCTAGGATTGTTGACAAAACGCTTTTGTGGGATCAAAAAGGATTCTGGAGAAAATGATTGTAAAGCAGTTTTAAACATTTATCAGATTTATTTAAGTCTATTTACATAACCATATACAATTCTATTCACAAATAATAACACAATATTTTAATTTTTAAATATTAGTTCAATAAACACACATATTATCAAATTAATGTAGTGGATGAGATTGCATGGAAGAACCTGAGTACGACAAATACAATAATCCTACAAACAATTTGTGATAAGGAGTTGAATGATTAAAGATATCCTGCGAGAGACCAAATGTTAGAGAACCAATGATTAAACATATTTTTGGAAAGCTCATGTTTTGCTATGGTCTGGTTGAACTATTTTAATGTTTCAGTTGTGTTGTCAGAAAACCACCATTAAAATTGGGTACAAAAAATACATCCGAATAGCATGAAAATGGATAAACAATGAAGAGGAAAAAAAATTGCTTTTCAAAATGTTCCACTTCAGTTATTAAGGTTCAATTAAACCTTACATTTGTTTTACAAGTACAAAGTTAAAGTATATTTTCTATTTATGTCTTGAATCTTCAAAATTATATTACTTAACTACCACAGAGATTTTTTTAATAAAGTTTTGGTGTCTCATCCCTTCAAAGAAGTAACAATAAACAACTTTCATTGTAATTAACAGATAATTTAAAAATATATTAATCAGTTAAAAAAACCTATTGTGGCTCGAATTTTTGTGGAATTAGATATTTTCAAAATATGCACTATAATCAAAATAAAACAAAAACAAACTCACAACATTTTGTGATAAAATAATTCTATCAATGTTGGCAACAAAAATGTCTGTATTTCCTAATTTTCTTCCAACCAAAATCTTACAATACTATTACTGTATTTGTGGTATCTATTTTTAATGTTTTCAATTAACACACACAAAAAAAAGTTACACCTATTGTGAGAGTTACAAATATTTCAAAGTCAAATCATTAAGTTGGCAATATATTTTGCTTTCATTTGTTGGATTTGTTTATCATTAACAACAATCAAGTGAAAATGTCAAACTGTGTGCATCATTAGCTTTTCTTGAGTCGCAGACAAACACTATATAGTGAAAAAGTTTCTCACTTTTACATTCAAGAGACCATAAAATCAGTTCAGAGCTAGTTGCGACACTTTCAGCGATACTTTTAAAATAATGAGGGGAAATACAGAAAGGAATGTCGGCATTGTAAAATTGCAGATTTATAGCCTTTGGTTTTAATCTTAATAGTAAAGTAAAATCCCTTTAAGAACCCTTTAAAAGAGTGTTTTACAAACTTTCGCAAGTTACATACTTTTTTGGGGCCATGGCTTAACCAACGTACCCTATCAAGCTCTCTATATAAAATAGATACTTGTTATCTTATAAGTAAGAGGGTGTTTAAATAAATAAAGTCATAAGATCTCTCATGCGAATAAGTTACATTCGTTTTGTAACTCTATTTGTTGAAATACCCTTGTATAAACAATCACACCAAATTTTTAATAACATTTTAGTGGTATGACAAAATCCATAATAATTTGTTTATCAGGTTTACTATTATTAAAACATATTTGTGACTAATAAAACTCAGTCGTACTTTACATATCCCAGGGGCAACACATTCCAGAGTTTGAAAAAAAAAACTCTTTAGAAAAATATTAAATTAAGTAGCAATGTCAAAATATCGGTAAATCTACCTTACAGATGTCAAAATTCACAGATGCATAACATATAATTTGCCATATTAATACATTAAAGTGAACTTTTGAACATTCTGAACTTTGGATAAGGTTTTTATATGGATCGGACTTGAGGTACCTATCAGCATCAAAACTATTGAAAAGCAGTTGCAGGACAATTTTAATTTTTTGTCAGTAACATTCACAATAAACCACCATCCTATTTCATATTTTGTATACATTGGGGAAACCCACATAAAGAACCATTTGTGTAAGGTGCAATCTTTGATGTACACACATTCCTGTACTGAAACATTTCAGCAGCACATACCCCCAGAATTTTAGTTTAGGCATTGCAAGTAATGAGAAAAAAAGTTTTGTTTAATAATGCTAAATACATGAAAATAAAAATAAAATACACAAAAGCAGTTAAAAATGCCATTAACACTTTGTCACTTAATTGTTATCAACTCAAAAATTTCATTTACAAAGTAGGAAAATCATGGGATTTTAACTTTAACATAAAAACAAATATAATAGTTTATTTTATTTTCACAATTGGCAGAAAACTTTAAAATGCACAATACATTCTATTCTTATGGTATTAAATGCAGGGTTACCACTATTTTATTAATACAAAATGCCATTCATTTTCCAGAATTAATTACTATTTTTCAAGACAATTTGGACTAAAACATAGAGGAATGAAACTTCATTTTTAACAAAATTGACTAATGTGTAGTTATACTTTTTGTGTTTAAAACAGGATAATTTTGGTTCAGGGAAAAAAGGGGGATTAAAGGGACGTGGGGGGTGGAAGAGGGTGATTAAACATGAGTTCAAATTAAAAGTGCTTAGTTTTTCAGTTTCACATTTCCTTCTGTGTAAAGACCTACTAGTTTTATATTACAAATTAATAAATGTTCCAGTAGAGTTTTTTGGTGGTGAAATCCTCAGTACTACTACAGTTTTTTCTACTTCCCAGCCTTTTACTGGTTTGTGGCAGCCATGTAAATATTTTAATTTACTTTACCTTACATTTTAAAGCTAGCCTACTGTAGGCAAATAAAAAATGCCAATAACTGCTTATGTTGCTATTATTTTTCGTATTACCCCCACTCCATTACCACCAAGCTAACGACTTGTCTGCATCATAAAACAATTAAGAACTGCATTATTTTTTGCTGTAGAATCTCAAAAATTGTTGTGAAACATAATATAAATAGGCATAAGCAAAAAATTAGTATTTTTAATGAGATTTTACAGTTTACGCGGTGAATAGGGGCAAAGATGTACAAAGCTTTGACAGTGAAAAAGCTTTGCCTAAAATAAATATTAATGGTTAACAAATATCCATTAGTTTTAAATTTTATCTTTTCTGTACAGCTATATACATTTCCATTATGAGTATTCTATGTAAATGTTTAGTATTTATATTAAAGGGGAATACTTTGTCATATGCTTTATTTATATTAAAATAAAATATAGCTGTGCACAAATCATATTTTATTTTATTTCTTTGTGAGCTAACTTTCTTTTTATTCAAAGTTTGTTATTGTCAAAAGAGATGTCATTACATATTAATGGCTCTACACAGGTTATTTTTAGATTACAATAATTTACATATTTCTAGAGTAAGTTAATATAATGTCATCACCAGATAGTTTTAATTCAAATGTGACTGTTTTTTTGTTTTTTGCTGTAGAAATTGAAAATAAATAAGAAGTGGTGGATATAAAAATTAAATACAAATAATAAAATGTATAATATGAAAGATTTGAAAGATGAGACTGAGTTTATTAAATGTTTAAGGAATCTCAAGACTTGTTTTTCTTAATTCAATTTCCAAAATTCGGGTAAAGTCTTAAAAACAACAAAAGAATTAATCCAAAACTGGGAGTAATTTTCCATATAAGGTTTTTCTTTGCTAAAATTCTTAAGTCTACATGTTTCAAAGCACTGTGTTTCATGTAAAAGTTTAATTTACATCTTTGATAAATGTAAAAAAAACTTGACGTGTTGAATTGCAGCTTGCAAATAACACAGTCTACATTTGATAAATGTGCAACTGTAGCTTTGAAAAGAGCTGTTCATGCTTATAAAGTTTAGAAAAGACACAGAAAAAAAAACCCAACAAAAGTTTTACAAGTTACATAAAGAAGTCAGTGGTGTGAGGTCAATTCTGGACAAAGGGAAGCAATGAGGCTACAATATAAAAGGAATTTGAGGGCCCCTCGTTTCATTGGAAACTCACACTGTTACTTCTTTGGGTTTTTTCATACAGTTAAAAGTATTATGGGGGAGTAGAAAAAAAAA
>CABFWB010000242.1:202323-214435 GCA_902151455.1 Timema bartmani
GGGGGGGGGGGGAGAATATGAATAAAACTAAACAAAATAATTGATATCAGAAATACTAAACAATCATTAAGTTAAAATTATACATATATTTACTAAAAGAGTAGTTGTAATAATAAAAATATAAATTCATGATCTGCTAAATATTTTTTCTTGGATTATGGTCTGTAAATGTGTTTGACATTTGACATGCCTTTTAGTTGCTTTGAAAGTAGGTTTAATATCCATATGCCATTATCGTTAGTAAATACCAAATAATAAGCAAGGCCAACAATATATTTTTACACCAACCCGAGAGCCTGATAACTACCCATCACTTTCATACGACTGTGTATAAATGTCTTAAGAAAGTTTTTATTATTGTTGTCGATGATGATAGTTTGCCTAAAGATAGAGTTGGTCTGCCCATTTCAATTTTTTTCCTCGCCGAAATACCGAGATGAAAACCTACACTTCAAAATACTACTTATGACAAAGCAGCCCTTCTCTGCCTTCCACTACTGCATTTGTTTACACACTCATCATTCGACTACTGTATGCAAAGAAACAAACCGCTTACCTTGGAGAATCAAACAATCATCAATATTCGTATAAAATAAAAACAAACTTAGTGTTAATTGGCGATAAATTATTTTTCAAGATAGCACTTAAAATTAATTATACGTATAACTATTGAATATTGAAAAACAAATCCACCTAAAAATAAGATTTTAACAGTATATTAAATAAATGTCAATACATCAATGACAAAACGAAACTTCAATAATACTTGCTAAGGGAAACACTGCTTCCCTTTTCTCTACGGGGGGCCAGACAAACCCGGAAACAAATGACGCAATTAGTGAGGCCAGCTGGCTGGTCGGTCAATCTGAGAAAGAAATGCTTGCTCTATGATAAAAGGGCTGCCAACTTAACTAATATTAACTGTATACTTCAGTGGTTTCTAATTATAATAATTTTCTTTTTAAACTTAATTTTTCTCTAAGTTTTCTTTCTTCCATTATTTATTTATAGGGAAGCATTGCTTACCTTGCTTCCAGTGAATTAACGACACTGACATAAGGACGTTGATCCTAGTATTATTATATTAACAATATTAGTGTCATGATAATATAAATGTATAGCCAGATTTAGAAGTATGTTAGAAAGAAAAATTGTAAAGCTAGATTTCCTATATAAGATTTTATAGTCATATTTGGTGTTTAGTGGTAGATACATTTACACAATTATTTACACCAAATAATCATTTAATTAACATAAAGAATTTTCCAACTTGAATATGACTTCGGGACTATTTCATTAATTCAATATGGCTTTCCTGCGACTCTAATAGATTATACCCTACACACTTATGTGTTTTCTGCATCATCTTTGGTTTGATCCCGTGATGTAGTCGGAGACTATAGCAATGAGAGGGTTAGGGGGGGCAGCCCCTAAGTTCCAGAAGAAAGGGAAGATTCTGGTGGTTACCCCAAAATATTTTTAAACAATATTAACACAAAACTCATTTAGCATAATGTTTTGTTAGTAATTTAATAAAATTGTAAAGTTTTTCCTTAAAAAAAGTATAGTGGGGGGGAAGGGGAGGCGGGGAAAGGATAGGGTAGAGACTTTCAAGAAAGCATGCTTCTAATTTGTCCAGTTCCAATAATGTTTTAGGAGAGTATTTTGTATGTTTGCATAACCTGAAACTATCTTTATTGGATATATAGTCAATGATTCAAATATCTTAATCCCAATAAAGCTTGAACGGGCATGACTTTAGCTAAATGGTTTAGTCAACTGCATTAAAGTAAAAATTCACCAGGTAAACACTAAATTTTGAAAGAAGGGTACATAATCTTCTAATAAATTCTAATAGCTTTAAAAGTGATCTGTTTCGACACTCAAAATGTTTGGGAACAATTGAAATTGTGTGGAATAAATAACATGAGTGTAATAATATGTATAGAGCTTTCATAACCGACACAAATTTTTTGAATAAAAGATGCAGTTAAATGTTTAGTTGTGAAGAAGTGAATGAAGTTGGTGTATTTACTAGTTTTAGTTGAAAATACATTATTCAGTATTCATAAAAAGAATTGACAGTTAAGTTTCAAGTAGATTCAACAATAACTAACATTCAGGATGTAAAATGTAAGAGGTCCGATTCAAAAGTCCCTCAACCGGCTGTGCAGAGTGGCTCCTGGAAATTGTATGAACTTGAGCTGTTAGGTAACGCTAAATATTTTAATTTTGAATCAATGTGACTAGTTTTATGCTAGTAAGTGGAAGTACTTTTTTTTTACATTAGCGTTTTTATGCAACAGTGTATGCAGATTTTTTTTCTCAAGAATAAAAATGACAGACATGAAGGGGCAACTTATTATTATCAAGTTTTAATTCAAATATGAAATGACCACTACAAAGACCCACAAAATTCCAAAACCAGCATTTGGTGATGATGACATGTGCAGAAGACAGACTTTTGAGTGGTTCTTGCAGGTCAAGTCTCAACTTCGAATTACAAATGTTATGGTCAACACTCAACCAACAAAGTGGATGAAAATATTGAAATGTTTGTCAGACCATTCTCAAGGAGCATCACTCAACGATTAACACCATCTGCAGCATCAATATTCTCATGAAGAGATTCTATATGAGGTGAATTGCTGTCAAATTTGTGCCCTGCTTATTAAACCAGGAACAGAGGCAACACTTTGCAGGCAGTTTCGACATGGAGGGAAATGTTCATAATGAGTTTCTTCATATATATCAGACTATTTCATAGTGAGTTTCTTCATATATATCAGACTATTTCATAGTGAGTTTCTTCATATAGATCAGACAGTTTCATAATGAGTTTGTTCATATAGATCAGACAGTTAATCAACACTTTTACATGAGGTCCTGAGGCACTTAAGAAATATACGAGGAGGAAATTTCATAATAAGTAGCACACACAGGACTGGCTGTATCATGACAAATGTGGCTGTTCATATCACTTTGTTTATACAGAGATTTATTGCCAAAAACGAAATAGGTAGTTCCCCACTCCCCCACATTCCTTTGATATAGACTGCTGTGACTTCTTCCTTTTCCTTAAGATGATTCTTATGAAGGGTTGACAATTTGATTACAAGGAGATTCAAATGGAATTAGAGGAGGTGTTGAAGAACATCCCACAGAGGGAGTTTCAAAAGTGCTTCCAGAATTAGAAAGAGCGCTGGGCCCATTGAAGCAACTTCCAAGGGGACTTAATTCAAATGAGACAACAATGATTAGAAACTAAGTTTAGCCTACATTTTTATTATCGGGGCTGCCCGAGAACTTTTTTGATCACATCTGGTATTAAGTGGGTTCTTTGTGATCATAAAAATAAAACTAGTTGGTATATTTTATTTTATTTTAAATATATGTTATTTGTTATACAAAAAACAAAATGCTAACTAAAGTTCAATTTATTTAGCACCACGTCTTACTACCCATTCAGGTTGTATACTTAAAGTTTAATTAGTGTGATCCGTCATCATTATTTCGCTAAGTGACAATCCCTCTTTTTTTTTTTAAACTCTCTTTATGCTCTTTATGACAGCAGAAATGACACATCACAATGACAATTGAAAGCAGCTCTAAGCTACATGAGGTTGGATAATATTGTGAAAATAAACACTAAAACAAAGTCTTATAGAATTACGCAGTTCTAGGCTATATAAATAAGATCATGTGAGGTCAAATATATTAAATAAAACATTCCTACTAAAAAAAACCTTTATCTTTATCATAACAGGTGCGAACGAAGCAAGTTGAAATAAATATTTCCACACAATTATTTTATTACTTATTTAGCACCATGTCTTACTACCCATTTGGGTTATATGCCTATGTACTAATTATGCTAATGGGTTAGGGATGAGGAATATTGAGTTTAGAGGATGTGTACCTGCATTTGTGTAGATAGAGAGTTTGAAACCATTTAGAAAAAAACCACTCATGGTATACCCGACCGAGATCGAACCCCAATCTCCCCGCCATCAGTAGTTAGTCTATTGTGAGAGTAGCACCTTAGACGATGCGGCCACCGAAGCGGGTTCTACACAAATTAAAGGAAGGCTAAATACGTTCACAATTCAAATATAGTTTCCAATTTTTTTCTTTCATTATAAACTTGAATCAACTCAAAGGAACATGTTTCATTAAATCTCACTGGGGTCACTTTTAAATTCATTTTTAGGAATTTATAAAACTTCTACTAAAGAAAATGAATAGTTTAGTTTCAACTTGTCAACTAGAAAATCAAATAAAAAAATGCACTAAATTAGTTTATTGCCAGTGCTAAAAAAAATCAATGTCATTGATAATGTATTTTTACCCCTGGTCATCAACCATAGCAACACTACTAGTGTCACTTCCAAATTTTGCGCTAAGCCAAAGGTCTTGGGTTTGAATCCTGTGTCTAGGTGTAATTTATAATATATAACATTATATACATACATATATTTATGTGTGTACACATTTTATTGTTTATAATTAAAATAGCTACATTAAAGTGAATTGATAAAGAAACATCTATGTATAAAAAGTATATTCTCACCTTTATTTGATCGGAAAGGTTGTTTGTAGACCATGCTAGGTCCGCACAAAACATGATGTGCTAGGCTATTGGCTGGTGCAGAGCATTTAGTAAAACAAAATAATTTCAAATCACACCTGACACCAGTGATTTAACAAGCAGTGATCAATAGTCAGACCCAAAACATGACAATGACAATAAATTATAACACTAAAAAAAAATCTGTAGAGATATGCATATAACACTTTTTCAATTTCAGGTGAAGCCAAATCAAATATATGAAATAGTCCTGAAGCTGAATTGAAGTGTGAATATTTTTAATAAATTGTTTTATGTTCAAAAATATATATTATTGTTCATATTTATATAACTTTATAAAATACATCAACTAAGATTAACAACATTTTTTACTGTAGAAATGTTCTACAAATTTTGTCCTAAGCTGATACATTGCATTAATATTACAACATGTAATTGAATTAAAGAGATTTATGTCATGTGAACATTAATTTGTAAGATACACATCCCCAAATGACAAAAAATTAATATAAATATGTAATTTTAGTTGTAAATATTATTTTTAGCGAATATTTTATAATTGTTTGTTGTCAGAGTCCAGCATATACAAAACACTAACAACATTTTAAGTAGAAGGAACCAAAATATATGTATATAACCATTTAACTACATTTGTAAAATATGTTTTTAATTGCTCACTTGGTTATGTTGAACAACGAATAGTATTTTAAAGGTTTGTTGGGCTCAACACATCAAATATAAAATAATAGATAAAGAAAAGGGGATGGTTGGCCATGCAAAGCTAAGAAGTAGTATGAAGTTGTTTGATGTGGATGTGATCACCAAGCCTATTTATGTTTACTTCCACCAAAATGATATTACCAAACTACAATTTGACATCGTCAGGGTTGTGACATTTTTGTTAGGGAGACTGACTGAGTCTCCACATCACTCTCAGTATATGTGAAACCTCCGTCAAGAGAGGAACCCCGGCAAGCTTCCTAAGCCACAAGTGATGATATGAAAAACACCAATGTCTTATCAGGAATTCAAACCAAAATCAAATGGGGCAAAACAAGCATGTAAACTTTAAATATAGGGTCAATGACCAAGCAGGAGTAAATGAGACAGGGCTAGGGACAAACACGCTCCCAAACTGATGAAATAAAAAAAAATTATTCAAATGGGAACATAAAAAATGGGTCAAAATGGGTAGGCTTTAGAAAAAAGGGTCATTGACACAGCACATAGGAATAAGTGTGAAATTGATTTTGACCAAATGTGGCGTTTTCACTAATTCTTATATCAGACCTTTTAAATGTCAAGGACAAATTGGAGTGAAGTTGAAAAATGAATATTTGATGCAAAGTTGAAATTGACAATATTCAAAGCAGAGTCAACAAATATTTGAAGCGAAATTGAATTTTCCTAAGCTCTGAACTCCCCTACTCATCTAATTTTATTTTTTTCCTCAGGTTCTTAAAACACAAACCAAGGGTTATTACTTACATTAACAATACTTGTTATGAGCTCTGTACTTAACATGCATTCACACTAACTTACAGGAAGACTAAACGACTTCTATTCAACCAGAATTAAAGCAAAGTATTTTCTCATCTGAAGGCACTAAACCATAATCAAATCTTGTTCACAGAAAAGCAAAAGGTAGCTTGCATGTGTATTTTAGTATTTTAATCAATTATATAAAAAATTTACAGGCCTATATTTAGGCATGCACAACATATGCAGCTGGACAGGGCGACAAGGTTTAGGGCGGGAATGAGGGGCCCAATAATATTGAAATAAGAAAACTATATCAAACTTGAACATAACTAGTAAGCAAATTTATGACATTTAGCGCGATATATATAAAGAGCAAACCATTAACCCTTTCTTGTCACTCGTTATTAAAGACCTACTCTTTTGCGTCTATGAGAGATGGCAAACCAGCACCTGAAAATCAACTGAAGCACTGTATATGTTCTAATCTCATACTTTCATTTTTTTCATGAAGCTATGCTGTTGTTGCTTTGTGGCATGCTTTGTTTACAATAACCAATAAGGTTAATAGTACATTTTAATCTCTTAAAACAGGTAAATGTCAACCAATTACAGTTTACTTTATAGTTAAACTCATTGTAGTAAAAAAAGAAAAGTAAAATATTACCTAATACTCTCATAATGGACTTTTACTTTAATGGTATTGGCAAAAATGAACAGTGTAGGCCTGATGATGGAGAAGGTTCAAAAATCAGAAGAATTGCTTCTTCAAATAAAATTATTTGGAATAGAGCACTAGGCTAAATCATGGTTTAGATTAGGAGGGATAGCCAACACACTTACCTTGGTGATACTGGAGTAGAAATTGTTTAGATAGAACACTAAAAAACATACAAACACATTTTTAAGGACAAGCTTTCACTGTCACAGACAGCTTCATCAGGTCAAGAGAGTAGACTGATGCATGGTTTGCAGTTCAACCAATTTTCGGTGTTTAAATAAATCTTTTCATACTTTTTATTTATCGAACCTCAGTATGGATATCAAAATAATTGTTGTATAGGAATATTTTTCTGCAGAATATTTTTATGAACTTGTAAGTTTCACAGTTTTTATGATTTATTCAATTATGTAAAAAGATTTCTATTAAATTCAATTGAAAATTAATAAGCACATTTTGTATAAATTTCACAACCATTGTTAGTCAATGCTGTGAGTAGATGAGAAGCGACGTTGGTGTTTGAGGAGGGGCGGCCATAAAATAAAAGACTCCAAAGAGCCGTGACATATCCTAAATACAGGCCTACGATACAATACAATATCAATGAAATAAGTCAAAGGAAAAATAATAGGACAACACAATATTGCTTTTACAATAAAAATAGGAATACACTTTACATGCCACTGGATAATGTGGTAATGGTGTCCTTTTAGAGAAAAATGTTTTAATTTCAATGGCCTGTCTTACAGCTGATTAACCTTTTCACTGTCAAACCCGTAAATATACGTTGTGTGACAACATGACGGTGTTGTCAAACCCGTAAATATACGTTTTTGTGCAGGGCTCACTTTGTCAAACCCGTACATATATGTGGAGCCTTAGAGCTAATTGAATTGCGCGCGCTAAAGTGCAAAGATGTTGTAAAGAAAAAAATACTGCACTGGTTCCAAGGTTCATCTATAATTTTTAGTTTATATTTACGAGTGAAATATCTACTTTCTTGAGCTCACTCACTAAAGTCAAGATGGCGGGGTGAGGAAATCAAACAACATTGCGGGATGACGAAATTGAAGGATTTATAGTGGACAGTGACTCAGAAAATTAATTTTTGGATGAGGGATGTTTTTTACATAATTTTAATTACATTTTGCTTAAAATATTTGATAATACAACTGTTTTTCCAAAAATTGCTTTTTTCAGTTAAAAAAACCCGACAGAGTGGGCTTGTGTATGCAAAATATACATGACAGTGAAAGGGTTAATACTCAAACCAGAAATAGTATTGAGGTGTGATTTTTTTTCATTCTTCAATCAAAAACAATGAAATTGGGATTAGTGAAATATTTTTAAAATTTTAATATATGTAATTTAAATTTGGTTTAATGTTATAAAATATAGTAAAACAATTTCACTGGTTTCATTTCCACCATTTTATAATGTAGAATATAAAAAACTGCACCACAATTCAACGCCTGGTTTGCGCTGTGTCACCTACCTAAATTTTCTGGGTAGCATGGACTCTTAAGAGACAACATTATGGCAAGAGTGTTAATTGTGAAATGTGTACTTATTTTTCTTGTAAAATCCATAATGTGTTTGCTCCTGTTTGATTATATATATCTTTACTGTACTGTATTTCAAGAATAAAATTATATAGCTACCTAAAAAGTGTTTCTTTGGGAGAGTTTTAATATCTATTAAATGTAACTAATCAGTATACCAGGTTTAAAATACCACCTGAAAATTAAATATTGAAGGAAATGTGATTTTTTTTGTGTCGATTAAACCTTTAAAACAATAAAGTCAGATGATAAAAAACCTATTTTTCCTTAAACAATTAAAAATAAAATAAATTAATAAAGGAACCATCAAAACACTAGCAAAGGTATTTTATGCACACAGCATTTACAGAATGACATAAATTTACAACTGATTTACGTTGCTATGATCCAATCTTTGAAAACTCTTAAATATTTCCGTTCATTTTTAGGGAAACATTAGTTTAATAAATTAAGCACAATTCTTTGTAATCTACAATTAAGTTCGTACATAGCTCAATCATCTTGTTAGAACAACTTCAACATGCAAACAAAGATGATATTAGTCCTTAACAAAGAACACATATTTGGTAGTGTTCTTTTTTTCCAAGCAAATTACTCAGGCAACATTTTGTGGGTTCTGTAATATTCTATGCTCTAGGAAAGTAAAACAGGAACTGACAATGTTAGTTAGTTGTTACCAACATAAAATAAATCTCACTGTGCCTGCAGTCAGTCTGTTGGGTTGGTAACTGGAATGTTTAAGAGTCACACGCACGGCTATTTCTTGACGAGGCTTGTTATCCTGTTGATCTTTGGTTTGGAGGAAGCAATGAGATGGTTGTTGTTTTGCCCTATAGAGTGGACATCCTCCTTCACCGATTGCTCCTTGGCACCCCTGATCAAACACATTCATTTACATCAAATTCATTTGAGCGAAAGCCAATATATGTCTTACATCAATAGTAATAGATTCAATAACACCAAGCAGGAAAATTAAATTTAACATTAAATATAAATGCTAGTATAAATTTAAGCAAAAATTACGTGATCTACCAAACTAAACTGTTCAGCTAATATAATAAAGTCCCTTTCACTAAGTTGCAAATTAATAATCAAAGACCGGTTTCAGTGGCTGATTGGTTTAAGCCCTCACTCTCGCAGTAGACTGCCAATGAAAGTGAGATCAAGGTTTGAATCTTGGTCGGGTGAATTGAGGATAAGTTTTTCCAAAATGGTATATATTTGAAAACTGGAAACTCATGTTGCCATAATGGTGGGGAGAAAAAATTTACAAGTGTATTTACATTCTTAGTCTGTTTTGTTAGTAATGTGAAGATAAATTACTATAAGGTAATCCATAAGGTAGAATTATTGGAAGCTTTTGATAACTTTTCAAATTAACATTAATAAATCAATTATATTTGGAAGAATGTATAAGAAAGGTGGATAGAAACATATAAAAGGAACAAACACAATATAGCTTTCACAATGAAAAGAAGAACACAGTTCACACTTTACATTGCTGCCATTGGACAAAGAGGTAATGGTTGCCTCTTAAAGAAAAAGAAAATCGATCGTCACTGCCCAATCCCCCGACCTAGGTTTCATTCTATCGGAACTCATCAGGGAGGAGTGTGAAACATGCAACGCAACTTCCTAAAAAAAAATGGAAAATTATAAAGGACAAACACAGGAAGAGGACAATGGATGATTTTACAATTTTCCATTTTCTCCCATTTTTTTTTTGTTTCCTCTTTTAGGAAGTTGCGTTGCGCGTTTCACACTCCTCCCTAATGAGTTCCAATAGAGTGATACCTAGGCTGAAGGATTGGAGAAATACATTAATAAATCAAATAAGACATATTTATAGAATACCAAATTTTAGTGACTTTCAGTTTCAAACAATGTTGGTACTATGGTACCATAATCATAATCATAGTACCAAAACATGTCGGAATAATGAAATCCAGCATCTTTCCAGTGCTGGATAGCAAAAAAGGATTAATGGGACAAGGAAAGAGATAAGACTTAGATTATTCCACTTCACTCAATTACTTCATTAAATTTGTTTGGCAGATGTTAACCTCAAATCTTATTCTTTTATTTCACAACATATTTAGACCTAAAGCATTGTTTTGTACTATGTTGTATCTTAAAAGTTTTTGTATTAATATTTTTAACGTATTTACCTACATTTTAGACTTTTCATCAACTCGTTTATGGTCTAGTTGATGATGCATTATAATTGTATATAAATGTTTGTATCTGACAATATCCTTTTTCTCTATAAGTATATTTAAATTATACATTTTGACTTATAATTTTATAACATCTACCAATTTAAAAACTGTTTAATCTATATTTAATTTTTTATATATTTCTTGAGCAATTCATCTAAGTCCTAACTTTAAACATTGTAATTTAATGATTTAATAATTTATTTAATATTTTGAGCAAAACAACCATTTCTCAGATTTTTTTTTTAATTTATCAAATTCCAGACTTATTCCTGTTTTTTCCCGACCACATTAAATTCCCGGCTAATTCCAGTTTTCCCGGATGGTAGACACCCTTAGTCTGGTTTGGTTTCTTTCTATGACTCAGATATTCCAAACAACCATCCTACAAATTACAAAATTACACTTTTTATAATTTTCAACATAAGTTTGACAACAATTAATAAACTTTTTCTTATCAGAACTAAGAGGTTCAGTTAGTGAACTACCAACACCAGCCATTTTGAGAACAATGTTCATTTGACATGGTTTTGTAAGACCATGACAAGCTGACATGATATTAAGAGTGCGCTTCAACTTGTACATGCAGAAAAAGTGAATCTAGATCTCTAGAGATGTCTATAGTTTAACATTTTCACACATTACACATTTCACTCCTAAGCAAGCATGCACTAGGTCAGTTTTTTTTTATAAAAGACGTATTTTTTCCATCACCGCCTAATTGAAATATGATACAAATTTCCTTGCAAAACAAACGTTCATGAAGTGAGAAATACATATAATACATATACAGCAATACTTTTCCAACCCAGGATTATAAAATAATTTTTTATTCTGTGATTTGAGATGCACCTTTGAACTTGAGGGTCAGAGATGATAACTAAACCAAAATGTATATCCTCGCAAGGCATATGCTTATTTGAAAGTAAGAGTGTAATGACCATTTTTAAACTTCTTGTTAAGTGTTTGTTATTACTTTCTAGTCAAATAAAATAATCAATAGTAACATAAATTCAGACCAGTCTCTCTGGCGACCAGTTTCAAAGCCAGAGTGTATACGCGTCAAGTGCGACACTACCCTTAATAGAAGACTACGCCTACCTAAACCCGAATGGAATGGGCCAGTTTCGCGTGTGTAACCTAATTTATTAAGGAAGGTTGCTTTGAAAATGGAGGTATTGTTGATGGTTGATGGCTTTGGTGTGGATTGTTGTGTTTATGTTTCCCTCAAGAAGGTTCAGTTCCAGATACAAGAATATGGCATTGTGTTGTGAAATGTTCCAGGTGAATCTTAGGGTGCTATGGTTATAAAACCTGTTCAGAAACTGTAAATCAATGCTTTACAAGGCTCTCATTAGAAATTTATCATATTGTGAAATTTATTTCAATCCCTTTTTACTTTCTCTCTATCTTACAGGTAGAGAAAGTATGGTGATCGTCAAAAAAATCGAACTCGAGATTTTGATGAATTTTGACGTTTCATGACTTCCTGAATCCGAAAAAGTGGTTTTTGAATTTCCGTCTGTCTGTCTGTCTGTCTGTCTGT
>CABFWB010000242.1:217180-228231 GCA_902151455.1 Timema bartmani
ATATATTTAAAGAGTTCAAATTGTTTTTTTATTAAATATCTGATTGTTTAGTAAGTCTGCTTGGACAGTAAAGGTTACATTTTTTTTTCCAACATGACCCAGAGGTCCTGAGAGAGTCCCGTGCTCAAATTTGGTCTTTTTGTAGTATTATAGTTTTTTTTTTATCTCCCCCGAGTTAATTGTAGTAACAAGTAAATGATATTATTGAACCCAAATATTGTAATCACACTTTTTCAAAGATGAATGCTTGATGTAAATAAATTTATATATATTAAAATTTAATAAAAGGAAATTTAACAACAAACAAAAATAACTGAGAAGAGTTCACAGTGGCGCCCAACGTTTTATAGTTGAACATATTAATACAAGTTTTAAATAACTTATTTAGAAAACAATCAATATTTATTCACAATGTTTGATTTATTTTAACAGAAATTTTAATGTTAGAAAGGGACCATGTAAAAAATAGTAAAAAAAAAGAAGATTATTCAAGTATTTAGTGATATATTTAGCTAATTTTACTTTCATTGCCTTCTCATGGCAGTGAAACTTCAATAGAGGATAGTTCAAATGGATTAAAATATTGAATTAATTTACTGGTAGAAAGTAGTTTTAGAGCTCTATTACATTATTGAAAAATATGGTATTCATTTTAACAATTTGTTAAGTTACCAAATGATTTATAAGGGAAACTGCAGATATCATCTAAATTAATTATCCTATAATTACCATTGCCAGATTGCGCTTTAAAAATTTATGTACATCAAGAGGAAGCCCGAAAATGACGAACCTACAAAACTTTCGATCTTGATCCGGAGCTTAAATGACGAGTTCGGCTCAAAGCTCGAAATCCAAGTACCCACAGAGCCCTAATTATTCTCACTGTAAATATATTGATGCTACAAGAAATTAAAAAATGTTTAATTTTTTTTAAATATAAAAGTCTTATTTTCATTATAAAACTTCTTTTTTTAAACTTAATGATAAATCGATTTTCATTTAAATAAATTTTAAAACAATATAATATAAAAGTCTTATTTTCATTATAAAACTTCTTTTTTTAAACTTAATGATAAATCGATTTTTATTTAAATAAATTTTAAAACAATACATCTATTGAATATAAGCTCGGCTTGACTCAACTTAATACTCGGAAGCTTTCTGAGAAGCTCACTTGAGTTTGCCTAGGAATGAGAAATTCTATGCTCAGAGACCTCTAACAAATAATAAATGACAAGTTAACTAAACCCAATTTAAAGAGTATATGTACTTTGTTGGTCTAAGGGTGTAAGGTGTCACTATTGCAATAGGCTGGACTGGTAATAAGAGAGATACCAGGGTTCAAATCCTGGTCGGGAGTATTTTATAGATGTCCCCCCCCCACCCCCCCTCCTCTCTACCTTCCTATAAATGCAGTATACTTCCTCTAAATTAAACCTCATCCTTAACACACTAGCGTAATTAGTACATATAATTCATTCACGACCTTAGCTTACTTGGATGACAGCTCAAAATGTTACTAGAAGTAGTCCCTAATATATCACTACGCCAACAGCTGACCTCTATCACTATGGATAACTGTAATGAAAACAGATGGTAATATATTAATGAGATAGTTAACCACAGTAATTTAGGCTGATATTATTTATATATTTATTTGAGGTCGAATTCAAAGCTTATTTATCGTTTTTTTCCACTTAAAAAAATTAATATTCATACCACTTTCACAAAAACTTCTACGAACATAGTTTCAAAATAGTGATCAACGAATTTAAACCATGTGGTTGAACATGAGGGTAGACAAGTTTTTTACAATGATGCACCCACGCAGTTGATGAAAATATTTTGAAATACGATAAAATAATCATAAAATAATTTATTATATATAAAAAAAAATTACAAGTATTTTCTCTTTTCCAAGTAAAGATGATGCCTGTATTAAAAGGCATTAATGTATGCACTACATTAATGTATGCACTATATTACACATAATCAATACCGTTCCAAAACGAAGAATAAGGACTTTTAATTATGTTTAGAATATTTTTTCGAGTTGAATAAAAAGAAATGATTAAAAGTAGTGAAATAGTATGAGAAAACTTAAGTATATGTTATTTTAAATGTTAAATATAGCAGATGATTAACAAACTTTACATTTATAACAAAACAGTGATCTTTTACAAGTGTTGGCAACCCAAAACCTAAACATATGATTTTCAAACTGTCATCCAGGTATAAACCTATCGTGAACAGACTATGTGTATAAACTAGAGTAATTAGTACATATGTGTATAGCCCAAACGGGTGGTAAGACGCAGTGCTAAAAATTAAAACTATTTAATGATATCAAAAGAAAACTTTCAACTACCAATCAAAGGTGCACACAAATAAGAATACTGTTTAGAAGTTAATATAAAGCATTAATGACTCTAAATGGAACAATGATTTATTAATTTACTGGCCTAACATTGCTGTAAATTACTTAAGTATGCATTATGTACTATCAATTCTTTGTAAAATTCACTATTAATATTAATAAATTTGGGCGGTACCAAAAGGGTTGAATAATTGTGGTGACAGCTATGTTTAAAAATCCCTGCAAATATTTTGCAAGATTATTCCTCACTGTTTTTCTCTTCCTGTGTCTCGTCCCTCAATTGTCAGCTTGTCACGGCCACTGAAACATATTTTCATAATATTAAGGAAAATAAATACATGGATGATTGGAAATTAAGTTGTTTGGTTTTGCAACTCTTAGTTTGCGATTAAAGGTGTAAATTTGTTTTAAACATGATTTTGCCTAGAGTAGTTTAAGCCTACTGTCTAAATTGAATAGAAATACATTACATTTTCTTGCCATCTCTGAAACAAGAAGAGAAAGTCACAGTAATGAAACATGTTAACAATGTATGGACAAATTTTTAACCATTAATGATGAAATTAATCATTTCATAAAAAAAAGGGATTTAAAAGATCAAAGATGTACTGTGCCAGAAAAGATAGTTTGTAGAAACTAGCTCAGTTGTTTTCATATGCAAGTCTTATTTTGAAACTAATATTAACATAAGACTATTTCACTAGGCTATAAAACAACATTTATTTATGTTGGTAGCCAGTTATAACAAGATATCATAATCATCATCAACTGTTTCCAGCCTGTGGCCAGATCAGTTTAGTAAAATGCCTCCATCTATAATCTTTCACCATTGTTCCTCCTTAAATTTCTTCCATTCTTCTCCTCTCACTTGGACACTTTCTGTTATCTGCTCCTCCAATCTCTTTTTTGGCCTCCCTTGCGGTCTTTTCCCTCTTCATTTCTAACATTTTCTTCAGCATCCTCTCTTTTTCCATCCTCATTACATGCCCATACCATCTGTCTTGCTTCCTCTACTATCTCATTTACTCCCTGTAATCTTACTCTTTCCCGGATAACTCTATGTCTATTCTTGTTTCTCCTCCGACAGCTAAAATACTCCTCACAAACTTCAGTCCCATGCCCACCACATTCCTAGTCTCTCTTACATTCAATGTCCATGTTTTTGCTGCATATGTGACAATGGGTACAAAGTACGCCTTGTACAGTACTTCCTCAAACTTCAAGAGGACTTCCTTTCTCCATAGTAGGTCTCTCACACACCTATAGAACAATTTTCCCTGCTGTACTCTTCTCATTAAATTCCCTTTCTCCTCAATCAGTTATAACAAAATACAAGGGTTTTAATTAGGGCTGAGCTGATCAGCTATTTTGTAGATTATGCTGATGATTTTGTTTATTTTATTTTAAATGTTTCAAAGATAATATGCTGTAATGATCTTAAAAACAAGTGTTCTCTTGTGCAAATAATTTTATTTTGTTCTATATAGTAGGTTTGCTGATACAAGTTTAAATTAAAACTTAAGAATTAATTTAAATATAATTCACTTTTCCAATGACCCTACCACATTTAGAATATAATTAGTTTAAGTAAAATTGACTTCCCTTTTCTAATAGTTAACTTTGTGAGCGTTTTATTTAAGAATTTTATTTTGAAATCTGTGCATAGAATATCATGGGAAATGTATTAGTCTTATAATAAAAACAGAAACAAATATTTTGTTCATTAAAATAATTAAAAGGAATATAAATAAGCATAATTAATTTTGAAACATAGTTGCAAGTAACAACCTTTAAATAAATTTAAGTATTGAAATGAAGAAAAGTCTTGAATCCAGGATGTAGTTGTGAAACCTTTGATAGTTCTAAAGTTTTAATTGCCCTTGAATCTTCACCAGTTTGTTTCCCTTGAATCTTCTCCAGTTTTAGTTTCCCTTGAATCTTCTCCAGTTTTAGTTTCCCTTGAATCTTCTCCAGTTTTAAATTTCCCTTGAATCTTCTCCAGTTTTAGTTTACTTTGAATCTTCCCCAGTTTTAGTTTCCCTTGAATCTTCCCTAGTTTTAGCTTCCATTGAATCTTCCTAAGTTTTAGCTCCCCTTAAAACTCACTCAGTTTTAGCTGCCGATGAATCTTTCCCAGTTTTAGCTTCCCTTAAATATTGCTCTCATGGTTCAGACATTGGTTTGCTGATTGACCTTGGAAAGATAAAAAGCCACAGGTTTTATAGAAATTTGAGATAGTGTAATAATCCTTGAGTGTGTGTATGTGTGCGTGAGCCACATGAGCATGCATACAGCCAGTATTTTAGTTTGAAATTATTATCGACTTACAGGTATCGTGTGAGATCTTCAATGTCAACCAGCATTGAATCTTGCTCCATGTGAAGATCATCTCTGTCCATCAGAAACTTGACAAGGTTTTCGTTCAGCACTGAAAATCAAGATTCAATATCTTTCATTCTTTAGTAATCTTGCCGTCGCAATATACTAGATTGTGAGGGAACAAATAACGGGTCACAAGGTTCAAATCTAGGTTGGATGAACTGGAGGATGATAGAGCTGTTTTATAGCTTTCACATAGCCAAACAAATTAAATTTACTGGTAGTAGAATTACTAATATGAATATACATCGTCCATGGCATTTAATTCAACTGGTAAAATATTTTGATCTTTGATACTGTGCTAGGTCTGAGCTTCATAATTGCGAAACATTAAGCAAGTGAAACAAAAACGTGATTTATTACTTTCACAAGCAGAGTAGTCTATATTAAAATATCTGGACTGAGTTTTGTGTGTTTGCTTAACATAATTTATTCTTTTTAATCCTAACTTTAGTGTTTATTTTCTCTCGAGCATTTCATGTATTAGTCTTTATAAATGGGTTTTATAACACATAATTAATCTTATTCCTGCTTAAAATATAATTTTAAGCAACTAAATAAGCAAACAAAAATAACTATTTAAGTATAAAAATACTTGAGCAACCAACAAATATGACCATGATGTAAATATTTTTCCAATGTTGAGCATAAACATATTTTATGATTTTTGTATTTTTTACTCCCCTATTACTATATCCTGATTTTTGTAGGAAGCTCATTCTGAAGGGCCTTAGTACCAGAATCCTACTGTATAGTATTTTGTTAGGATAAGAGAACTTTCAGAACGGTAGTAAGAAGTCCGTTCTGAAAGACCTTTGATCCGGTTACAAAAAGGTGTTCTATACTGACCTTCAATCTGAGTGTGCAAGTCATTCACAATCACCTGCAGTTGAGCTAGATTCATCTCTGTAAGAATTTGTCTACTGACTCGCCTCCTGTCATCTGGGAATGGGATCCCAACCTAAATTATATATAAAAAAAGGAATATTTTAATGTGATGCGATTTTATTTTACAAGTCTTTTACTAGCCAATCTTAAACAAGTAGGAAGTAAATGATGATTTAATATATTTGTCTTTGAACAAAGTAGAAATTCATGTATAACCAAGTCAACCTATCCAACCAGGGCCGCGTACGGGGGTCGGGGGGTGGCGGACAAAGGGGGCAGTTGCCCCAGGCCTCACATTCCAGGGGGCCACATTTTCCCCAAAAAATATTAAATTCAATTAAAGTTATTATTCTAAATTTCGCATCAAATAGTGTACAGATAATTAACAGCAATAAGTATTCACTTAGCAATAGGATTCTATTCCAGATTCCTGATAACCCTAACTTTATGTAAGTTAAGATTTACGTTATTCGAGTAATGTGCTGCAGTACAGTAGAATAAGCCACTCATTGGGCTAACACTGTCGGTCTACAGAAAACTAACAGTGCAATGGTGCAAAGAGGAATTTACTTTTGTTAACTTAATTGGATTGCTTGTTTGCATTTAATAAAGTACAGTAATTTAATAGGTTGATCAATATTCCATAAAACAAGAGAAATTATTAAGTAACATAAGTACTGAATACATATCAATATATCTCGGCTTAGTGCTAAAATTCAAAAACTGCCGTAAAGGGGGCCCTCACATTTTCTTAAAGTGGCCCTGTATCCTACCATGAAGTCCTAAAATGCCAAAATAGAGCTGCCCGTCTCTCTTGGCTAGGTTTTGTTCATCATTACTCTCCCCAAGTTCCTGGGGCACACCGAGCTAGTATAACTACTTCCCTTAAACTTTACCATGTCACATGCTGTTAAATTATTTTCTTCTTTCATTAACAGGCTATTTTGAAAATCCTTAGTTTGTTTTGATAGAGGGATTTGAGAGCACCATTTCACCTTGAATTTTTTTTCTGCATTAAATTCTTGTGAGCATAATTTAAGTCAAAATAAACTATAAATTATGAACTAATTTTAAGATGACCATTTTGGGAGTAGAGAAAAAAAAATAATTTCATAAAAATAAATTAACTTAAATTGATGAATTAAGACTATAGAAATAAATATTTATTTTGATTCATATTCTTCATGTTTAGCTTAAAAAATAATTCCGTCAATGACAACAAAGATTCACGAAACAAATTTTGACAGCTAAAATATCCATTTATGTTCACATTTTATCATTATCTGTTGTTAAACACATTACAAATTAATGTTCACATGACACAAATCTAAAATGAAGAAATTACATTTTGTGATAACTTGATTTGTCGAATTAAAATGAAATATTACAAACTATTTTGAAATAAATCGTTTTCCGAGTGATTTTAGAGCATACATTTACCTATTATTTTAATATAAAATTTTATGCGCTTCAATTTGGCTTCAAGAATATTTCATGCATTGGTTTGAGTTTTCTTTGAAGTGAAAAAGTTGACTTCACACACACTCCTAGAAAATATAGTTATTATTTCAACATAAAATTAATTATTGCCTAATATCTTAGAAATGTATAATAAGACAATGTAGAGTCATTGTGCAGTAATGTAAAGTAAGTGATAGTGAAGGAAGCCAACCTGAAAGGATAATTAGCTCTGGGCTAGATAGGTACAAATATATTTCTCTCTTTATTTCTTCTTACAGTTTTCACACTTCCACAATTACAAATAGTTTTAATTTTCGGAATTATTCCTTTTTCTTATAAAGACACAAACGTAAAACACAAAGAAAGATATTATGTGGCGCTTCATGCTTGAAGAATTTGAAAAATAACATAACTTGCAATGTTGCCAAATTGATTCATCATAATAGAGGGTTGAATAGATAGCTTACTGAAAAATTAATCATTATAAATATTTATAGGCTTAACAAAGACTATAATTGAAATAGTAAAAGTACTTTGTTTTTCAAGATCTAAACTAAGAGGTAGTCTAGTTTTGGTTACTCAGTGATGTGCAAGTTCCCATTGTCTGAGCTGAGAGTTATTGCAAGTGGCTGCCGGGAATGCTCTCAGTACTCTGGTGGTGTAGCAGAAGTCAAAGTTGTTATTGTGGGTGTTAGCATGGGAAAGAACTGGTTAATCTAGATTTTTGTGGTTGGTATTGAAACAGTGATTGTTCATGCATATTCTCAGCGGTCTTGTTATGAGTCCAATGTATTCAGCCTCACAAAAATTACATTGAAGTTGGTAGATTAAGTTGGATGTTTTGCAGTAATAATGGCCTTGGATGGGATATTGCTTCTTGGTGTTCTTACTATTAAAGGTCTTGCTGGGCGAGTGGATCTTGCAGGTGTTGTTTCATACATAATTGTGAACCTTTGACTGTGTTGATTGAGGTGAAAGTTTTGCTGGAGTCGGGCAATTTTGGGTGTACTATAAAGTTGTGAAGGTTAAGGTAGGTGGCAATTTGAATAAAAAAAGAGGACTTCACATTAACAAATTACTTTTGAATACAGTTATTTTTATTTTAAATATCATATAACCTTATTTTAGTCTAATTTAACATTTTAATTAATCTAATTATGTGATTCTTATTAGCACAATTACCTTCTCAAGACTAGAGCGCACCATCTCGGTGATGGGGCTCTTCTTCTGTCTCTGCCTCTCCACTTCCATCTGCATGTGAGCCATCTCTTTAGCCTGAGCCAAGGCCAGTCGAGCTTCCGCCTGTAGTCGCGCCTGCCGTGCAAAGAAGTCTGCCTCTGTCATGGGCTGATCAAGAGGTTGTTCCTGTCGCAATGGCAAGGTTAGGGATGAGGGGGAGGGCCGGGTTACTGGAGGCACCAGGGAGGGTGTTACAATCTGTGGTGGTGGAGTGGACACCTGAAAAAATAAATGTAATCTGGAAACATCTGTATCAACACTTTACAAAACAATATTTACGTCTTACGTTTTTCATTAAATGTTCTTATAGCTAAAACTTTTTTTTAAATGTTCTGATAGTTAAAAACGTTTTTCATCAAATTTTCTGGTAGTTAAAGAGAAATATGGCTTTTAAATTGCTTGAGAGCCTAATTTTTACCCAAGTAGATGGGCTTGTTTCTTTAATAAAGTCCAGATTAACCTGCTACAGTGGTCACATGGTCTAAGGTGTCACTCTTGCAAATGTATATCCAGGTCATGTTTACTGATGCTGTTTTTCCCTATATAGTTTTCGACTCTCCCTCCATACAAATGTGGGTAGGCCTACATTTCCTATAAGTTTTACCGCATTAACGCAATTAATATAAATGTGTATAGCCCTAAAGCAGTGGTTCCCGGAGGGTGGGGGATAGAACAATATTTCAATCTCTGTTTAAAAATAACTTAAGACAATATTTTCTTGGGGTATTCCCAACACTGCTTACCAGATGTTGTAATTCATCTATTAGGTGGCCAGCCAAAGTAAGACACTTGTGTTATGTACGTGTTTATTTTCAAGCCTGCACGCCTTGTATTTGCCCCCCAATTATTCTTTCTACTCTCCCCCGCAACTACCATTGTGTTCACATGAAACACCACTGAGATTTTAACTCTTAACACCTAACATTCAATAACTGATGATAAAAAACAGTGTCAACTATCCCACAATTTTAAGTTATTATTTTGTACCACTGCGATGCTGTGATTTTTGTATACAAAATAAAAAAAATTAGAAAACTAAGTTTTTAAAGATCTTTTTAATAATTAGCCCGAAATATAAGGGAGGAGGAAGCGGAAAGATTTTATGATCTACCAATGGGTAATCACCTGAAAAAGATTGAGAGCTACTGCCCTAGTGAGTAGTGAAACATGATGAATAAAAAAAGCCCATGAAACAAAATACTTCTACATTAAAATTTGAAATAAGCTTTGTAACAAACTTAACAACTTACATCAAAGGCTATATTAACTCTGATACTCATGAGTAATTAGTAAAATAATAATTGATCAAGCTAGAACACAAACATTAAAAGTTAAATATAGAATATCTAACATATTTTAGGCCTATAAAATATAAATAAACTTGTAATATTTAAACAAAATACCCTTTTATTCGATGTATAGGAATGTGGTTATATTCGTTGTGAAAAAATAGTGTATACACTATTTTGAATTCCAAATTTAAAAAAATTTGAATTTATTTTTTTATTTTATTAACCAATATTCATCACTAAACATTAATAGGATAATCAAATCCCAAAGACTATAGTGGGTGTGCAGGACGTACAGCGCAATTGGGAGAATCCAGAACTGTGTTCAGGGTATTGACTGGTAAACTAAATGGGATGAGACCATTGGGAAGACATGGATAGATCCAGATAGAAGGATAACATTAGAATGGACTTGAAAAATATAGGGTGTATTGAGGTGGACTAGATAGAACTAGCTCAAAATAGGGATAGAGTGTAATGAGGGGAACTGGATAGAACTAGCTCGAGATAGGGATAGATGGCATACTTTTATAAGTGCGGCAATGAACTTTTGAGTTCCTAATGCCATAGTATATCCTATAAAAAGAAAGTGTTATTCTATAATTGTTTTAGTTCTTGGTCAGAAACCTAGTATATGAATTGTCTAAAAATAGGTTGTGAAGCGGATATAGGCATCTATCTTTTCTCTCAACTTTTTAAACAATAAATATATGTATGAAGGAGAAAAACAAGTAGCCTATAACTTGTTTAGCATAACCAGAGCAATCCCATTACCTGTCCTCACACGAATAAAATGTATTGTTCAGTAGATTGCAAACATTGACAAGTCACTCTGGATCAGTTTACCTTTGTAGATGTTGCAGAGTAGCTCTGTGACAGAGGAGAGACAGACTTGCTGGGAGAGGACATGGTTTCCGTGTCAGAGCTGGGAGATTCTGTGTCTGAGACAGTTTCATTCATGAAGCAAATCTGAAGGTTCATCCCTTTAACAAAGATGGTTGTTAGTGGCAAGACATCAAACATTTTATAATACTTAAAAGGATGACATACGACACATATGAATGTATTGTTAGTTTTTTTTAATAAAATAAAAATTTTTCAATGATTGTAAAGAAAAAGATCTTTTAGAACTAATGTTGGATTTTTTATATATTTAATTTCAATTATTCAAGGTATTTTACATGTACTTTCTGAATCGACTGATAATATCAGCACACAATAATCTCTATGAGCAAAAGTGAAAGGGCCATCTAATTTTGCTAGGAAAGGCTATTTTCACATACCTTCCAGGGTTCTTTTAAAAGCCACAATTAGCATAGGACCGACTGCTTTAATTCCCCTCCAAAGGAAGTTGTGTTACAGATTTTCATCGCTCAAGAAAAATTTGTTGACCCCGGCTGGGTTTGAACCCACAAACA
>CABFWB010000242.1:228405-255176 GCA_902151455.1 Timema bartmani
GATCGAAATTTTTGATTTAAAATAAAACCACTTTACATCCACCTCTATGAATATACTATCACCGTCTACCATACACATATTTGATAGAAAGAGAAATGTATGATTTCCACATAGAGCTCTGCTCTAGGAGATTGAATATAATTTTATAAGCATGATACAAATTAAATTTAAATTGCAAAATCATTTATAGTAGTCTCTTAGTGCCATTGTTTACTAGAAATGAATATGATTGCCTTGGTTATTAGGAACCAACTAGGTTAAAAAACCAATTAATATGAGATATTTAAATTAAACTAATAAGATTATTTATTTAACATCCATAAGCTTCATTATACTTGGGTTACTTTCCTGCCTAAGCAATTCAGGTATTTTGACATATGATATTACTGAAATACTAATAAAAGAGAATAGTTGGAAGTATGTAGTATCTCAATAAGAGGTTACCTTAAAATGAAGTTATACAATATTTAGAAAGTTAACTTTGACTATACCCACTTCGGTAGCCGCATGGTCTAAGGCACTACTCTCGTGGTAGTTTAGACTGCCAAAAACGGGAAGATCGATGTTCAAATCTAGGTTGGGTGTACTGAGGGAGGTTTTTACCCAATGGGTTTCCACTCTCCCTCCACACAAATGTGGATACACTTCCTCTAAATATAGCTTTCTTTGTCCCTAAAACCATCAGTGTAGTTAGTACATAAGCGTATAACCTGAACAGGTAGTGAGACGTGGTGCTGAAAAAACAACAACTTTGAATACGTTTATGTTTGTAAACATAAGCCTACCGCTCTGAAGTCGAGCCTGCAGACTCGGTTTCCTTCCCGGTCTTTCCCCTCCATAGTATTCGTCTGCATCAGAGCCCATGGCAAGTCGGCGCCGAATCTCCTCACGATCATTGCGTCGCTGAAACACCAACAGCTAATTAATATTCAGTTTAGTAAGTAGGCTATATACAAATCTTGTTGAGGTAATAAATATTTTATGCTAATGTGCCAATATTTTGAGAATTAAAGCTAGGAAGAGAGCACCAAATGCAGGTTTCCTTATAGTTGAAGCAGGCTTATAATATTTATGGGGTACAGGTGGAAAAAGGCGGAAAAAGGAGGAAATCCTAATCTTAGCTCAAATTAAGTTAGTGCTGCCATCTGTTAGACAATCATGAAACCTTTCTAATGCACTTTATATTATTATATTAGCCTTGGCTATTTGTTTCTTATTTTATATTTTGGTTAAAAGAGATATGTATTGTTTAAATTTAAAAAAATATTTGCTGGGGTCCTTATGGGTTTTGAGATAAAAGTTGATGTCCTGGAAAGTGTGCGCGATGTGACTTTTGCTTCTTTTTCTCCTGAAGGCCTACACTTCATTTTACTAGTATTAAGTTATTAAATAAAATATGGAAATATACACCATTTGAAAATGTTTGTAACTACATACCGGTAGTCATCAAAAGTCGATCTTTGATTCTTATAAACTTGAAAATATTTCAAGTATGCTCTACTTTCAAATAATATTTGAGTGTGAACAAAATTACCTTGACTAGTCATAATCAATAATGGTATAAAATAATTAAATAGTTATGTAATGTGAAAATATAAATTTCATTTAGACTATGTATATTTTTTTTTGAAAGTTGGGGAGATTAGAATTTTAGGAAAGGTTGAGTTTAAGGAATAAATATAAGATATGTACAAAACAAAAAAAAAAGTAGTAGAGAAATGATGGGTAATCATTGGATCTTTGATAAATGTATAAGTTAATTGGGGCCCAAAAAGATGGCCAACCCCTTGTTTAGGGAGTGACAGACTTACATCGGGTCTGCTTTACCCATGAACAAACATTTTTAGCCAAACACTCAAGAGTCAGGTCATATAAAAGTTAAAGCTATGGGCCCATATTGTACAAAAAAGTATGAGTATTTAGATATTCTAAGGTTATAAATCACAAACAATTTAATTTAAAAAAAAAAAAAATTCTGCTAAACTGTAGTAGGATATATAAAGATTTATTATTTAAATTTTCAAAACCAACAGTTAAAGGGCTTGTAAAGCCCTTTGATAGGGTTAGTGAGGGAATGGGGTCACCCGTCCCCCCTGCACGTACAACCATGCTGCTAACCTGTAGAGAGGACAGCTAGAAAGCATACTGTAATGTAATAAAATTACACTTAGTCTACCACAAAGGAGATTGGCCCTCAGGCTTCTAGATCACAGCCAGACACACAATGTCAGTGTATAGCCATAGGGTTTCGAAAACAACTCTGTCTGTATTCTTCTTTAATCACAAAAACAATAAGACAAAGACTTGAGAGTTAATTTAAATAGAATGAAATGAAGATAGAAAATAACTAGTGTAGTAAACAAACCACACCTTCAGCGCACCTAGTGAAGCTTGAAATATGGTCTCCTTAATCAGTCAGGCATGCAAACCCCTACACCAACATTAGCAGTGCTGCCATTGTATTAAGTAACATTTAAATTCCCCCTAACACACCCTTAATGTAGAATTTAGAATCTGATTAATTTTAAATTTAACCTTATATCATAAGGTATGTAGACTTTTTATTTTTTATTGTAAGTTTGTGGCACTTCTCACTACCCATCTTATATGCAGAAAATGGCATTGTTTCATGATTTTTCTCAGCATCTTAGTGAAAATTAAAGCACACCAGGCATTTTGATTCCTACAAGATGAAAGTTACCTCCTAATTAATTGAATATTATAGCCTACCAAGATATAAATAATCAACAAAGAACCCAAGCTTACGTGAAGCAAAGTAAGGAAATAAACACATTGAACAATGAAGCACTTCAAACAATATGTTTAGGCCTACAACTTTACTGTGATGGTATGATTCAGAAACAAAGCTGTTTGAATAGTAAATCAACTTTTACTAAATTAAAAATAATTCAACAGATATAAATATAAATTAAATTAATGCCATATTTAGGTATCTACTAATTCAAAGTAGTTTAGAATTTTGTTGTCAGACACCTTAGCTCAGTCGACAGTGTGTCTGTGTTATGAGAAAATAATCACCATAGTTATATTGTAGGTCTAAACATTTAAGAAAATTATTTAGTTATTGATTATAGCTTGGTTAGCCTACAGTATAATCGATAAGACTAACGTCTCGGCCTTCCAACTATTATCTAGAAAAGTACATAAAGCTTCAGCCTACTGCTAAGAATTATGCTTACTTTTAAAGAACTTTCATTATCTTCATCCACACTTATAACTCGGATAAATCTATCAACAATATCTTCTTCCTCTTCAGACTTTGTTTTTGGCAACCGAGTAATCCACTTCATATTATTGTCTACAAGAACAGGCCACTTTAGTTCACGCCTGCCCCCTGAATCTTTGGTATTATACTGACCAAGAGATTTTGAAATATTTTCATTACTCTCATAACGTGAAGACAGATATGGTGGTACCCGTGTTGACTTCAAGGTTGTTAAAATAGTTTCTGAGAAACGAGAAGTCTTTGATTTCATAATGTCTAAATTTTCTGAAAAGCGTGTACCGTGAGACCTTAAATTTTCAAAGTTAAGGGATTCCGACACCTTTTTTGAGTTAGTTTTTAAATTTGTCATAATTCCTTCAAACATTGTGATATTAATAGTTCACTTTTTTACAGGGGACCTAGCACCTTTAGTATTTATTGGGGACTCACGAGTATTAAGGAAAGAATCTAAATCCTTAGCTGTCAACACCTGTAGGAATATAAGCTTAAAATAATTACTTATTAGTTTAAATGTTGATCAAATATAATTATATTTTGTAAAATAAAAAAAACTTTTCCCTTCCGAGTTTTGAACGTTTTTAAATGCATCTAATGAACTACTCACTGAATTTATACAAGTATATTAAACCAAACAACAACAGTAATTGCCTTTGAACATTGAACAACACAAAGGGCAATAAAGCACAATACCGCTCTGCATAAGCAGTGCTGACAGCAAATCATTATAAATAAAGTTTATCTATGACTGTTCGAATATCTCTTTTAAATAGAATAGAATATTCCTTGACTTATAAGATAGATATTTATATTGGCGTGTAAGCGAATTTATTTCATGGTATGATATAAAATAAGTTAGATATAATTTCAAACATACAAAACAAGAATAAAATCCATAAGTTGAATATATTTAAAAGATAAAAATGTTTATACATATAATTGAAATGGAAAACGCTTATTTGCATTAAATGGTCCTCTAAGTTGCCAAAGGTTATAATCGTGTTGCTATTTGAAACGATTCCATATTTAGAATATTTGCCTAAAACCAATAATATGAACAGATACGTATTATTATTATTATTATTATTATTAATATTATTATTATTATTATTATTCTCAATTGCAATTTGCAATTTGTTTAACTACACGGTACTTTAGCTAAGCTTGCAGGCATATCATATTTTTGCTATTTTTTGGGACGGTCCAGTAATGGTAATGGTATAATCGAGTAGGCCTATAAAGATTTCTCAAAGTTTTAACAGATTTATGGCAAAAATTAACAAATAAATACATGAAAGAGTAATTAATGAACTCAGTTTATTTAGAGGTACCGTACATCAATTTAAAGATGATCGGTTAAATTCTTCAAAATTATGAACCAACACAAACTCATCCTAAACACTACCGCCAAAGAGACAATGAAGTGTTTTGTTCAGAAAAAATAAATAAAAGAAAATCCAACTTTTGAATGAGCGCTCCTTACATGAAAGGACCCGCACCGATGGACACGCAGTATAGCTGACAAGTTTATTTAGTCTGTTTGACAGTGCCATGGGTCTACTGAGGCTAGTTTTCTCCTAAATTGTTTATCTCCCTCCACCCAAATGCGGGAAGATTTCCTTTAATTTCTACCTTCCTCATCATATCACATGAATATAAGCCGAACAGGTAGTAGACGCGGCGAAAAAGAAAAAAACACTTTAAAGAATGTTATCCTTACACTTCTGTATTTATTTTGGGAGTGGAAGTTATTAATCTTCAAAACCACTAAAACCATCTTAAATGATCTTGAAGTTTTCTGTTTTGAGATTCTGTTAAAAAATGACTTTGTTTGAGAAAGGCTACATTTTTATAAATTATAAAACTTAAAAATGTTTGATTTTTAATACTATGGGGACATGTTGATTACTTTAATCTCCAATTTTGAGTGAATTGTACTTTAAAATAATAACCCCTGGATTTCTGAACCTCTGAAAATAGTGAGCTGGTTCGTAGGCGGCCCATTTAGAATAGCTTATCCATTCGACTTCTAGAATTAATCTCGCTATCATATCATCTGTGTTATTCGATTAATACAAAAGTTGTTTTATTTTATAATTAAAGTAATGAATTCGATGACAAAGAATTGCTTCAACCTGCTTTATTTTTTCTTCGAGATGAACCTTAAAAACCACCCCACATTCATGGTTCAAGAGCTCTACACAGAGATGAATATTTTTTTTCATGTGCACCGCGTCTCACTACCTGTTTAGGCTAAATACATATAAACTAACCACGCCGATTTGAGAGGGATGAGGAGGGTATAATATAGAATAAATCTACCTGCATTTGCGTGCATTAAGAATGCTAAATATTTAGGAAAACCACTCTCGTTACACCTGACCAGGATTTGAACCTCTATCTCCCCGTCATCGGCAGTTCAGTCTATTGCGAAAGTGATGCCTTAGACCAGTGGTTCCCAAAGTGGGCTGTACCGCCCCCTGAGGGACCGTGAGATTAGCTAGGAGGGCACCAGAGAGGGTGATGTTAGACTCGTGCTAAGTGACTTTAAGGGGGAACACCCAGATATTTCTTGAAAAACTTGTACTAATAAAAGCCTAAAATAAAATATAAATTACCATTTAATTGTTTTGAATATTTTTTCGCCATTTAATAAATCTGTTTTTTTCAATAAAACAAACAGAATTGTTTAAAATTAAACAGTATAAAAGTTATTCATTTTTGAAATCCAGGTTCTTCAAATTTTTTTTACAATTCTATTTAGCGATTAAAACCCACATTTATTTTTTTACAGAATTGGATTTTATGTCATTTTAATAAGTGAAGTTTTTACCAGTTCTGGAACAAAAAAAAAGTTTTCTGAAAAAAACCACATTAAAAGCCAACCATATGGGGCACAGTGTATATATTTTTAAAATGTAATCAATTTATTAAAATAATACCACTGAAGATGTATTATTATAATTACTTCATGCCCTTGCCTGACACTAGATTTAAAATTTAACTTTTTTTTTTAATATACACAATGAGTGTAGTGTTTTTAAAAACCTAAATTCTTTGATTTTTGAGTAGAAGCTTTCACGAGGGTTTGAGGTTTTTCTGCTGAAGCCATTTCCTCCACCGCTCATAGATTGCTATCTTCTCGCTCAGTCCCACGAGGGTTTGTTGTGGCGCGAGTCCCAGACAGATTTTACCATTGCTCTTTACAATAGAGGAGCTTTTACAAAGCAAGACAATTGTTCAGTTTTTGTAGTGACTTGACTACTTTGAAGAATATCTCAAATTTGAACAACTATTTTGATCAACAAACTTAATTTAAAAATACTTTTTTCATAAGTAAATTTTATATTATAAATCAAATTAACATCATTGAGTGTTCTTATTTAAAAAAGAGTCGGGTCATTTTGACCCCTACCATACCAGTTATGTGACACAAATCCACCATACCAAATAAGGGTTAAAATATATTTATCGTGTTATTAAGACGTTTTAGTTAATTAATTTAGAACCGCTTCTTACTAACCGTTCGGCTTATACGCTTAAGTACTCATTACGCTAATGAGCTAGGGATTGGGAAGGTTGAATTTAGAGGAAGTGAACCCACATTTGCGTGGAGGGAGAGTGGAAAACCATTTAGGCAAAACCACCTCAAGTTCACCCGACCGAGATTCTAGCCTCAATCTCCCCGCCCTCAGCAGTCTAGCTCAACACGAAACTAGCGCGTTAGCTAACTACGCCATCGAGGTGGTTTTAGTTAATACTACTATAAATTAATGTGATAATTTAAAAAAATTGTTGGTTTTTCAAAACTACTTTAAGTAGATTATTATAAAGTAATGTTATTTTAAAACAATCGGTGACCATGGAGAGTAAAAAAACTCCTCCTCCCCAAGCAAAAAGAAAAAAAGAAAATTTTGTGGTAATACATAATCATACAAAAGTAATTCCCAAGCCTATGAAAGAAGCTGTATCCGTCCCAAAGTAAGTATTAAATGTTAACGTAAATTAAATTCTAAGAAGGTGAAGAGTACATAAATAAATAAAACATACTTTCAGCTAAATTATTATACAATTATTCATACTACATTTTACTATCATATTTACATCAATAACATTTTACAGATTATGTTTAAATTTAATAAACTAATGTCCTAGCTACAAATGTCCTCTTTAAAAATTATTTATATCATTGGTAGTTTTCCCACATAAACAAAACATATTTATCAATGAACCTTCTGTTAGTTAAACCCGCTACGTGTATATCTGTAAAAACATGTTGCTGTTTGTGTGTTTATTAATAAATCATATTGTGCATAACATTACCAAGTATAAAAATTTACCCTTTTTTCATTTACACAGAAACAAAAAAACTTTGTGTATTTAACCTAATAATTAGTAATTACTGTGTATAAATACAACCGACTTAGTCTCTTGAATCATTGAAGAAATATAAACAAAACAAAGCTTTTATTCAATACAATACCACTTTGGTCCTAAAAAAATGTCAATACCATAATTCACCTATCTCTCAAAACGTTAGAACAGAATAATATTAGTGTTGTTTGAATTGTGAAATTTATTTTATCAGATATGATCTACACAGAAAACAATACGCTTACTAAACTTTTTATTATATCAGAAAAAATTGGTGGTTGTAGACTATCATGATTTTTATTATTACATAGCAATCCCGCACGCCGTTGCCCGTGACCATCCAGTTATCTCTGAAACGAAATTCTAAACCTAATTAAAGATTTAAAAATCCGGCTTCAAGGACTTCCGTCCACCCATGTTAAAATTTTCAGATCTCTGCGTGCCGCAGATTTGTCTGGGCATCGCACACAAACAAACAAACACACATACACAGACAAACCCTACCTTTTATTATTATAGATTACTTTTATTTCATCACATCACCATTGCCCTAGTATGGTATTTTCCTAATCTATATCGATGGTCTGTACACAATTTTGTAAAAATAAAATAAAATATATCCTTTATTTGGACTACACTGTATAACCTTGTTTCCGTTATTGATTGCAATAATAAAATAATCACTTATATAATTTCTTGAACGTCTGTCTCTCCAAGACGTTGTCATCCCTCCTTTCGGCTTCGGGGGTAACTGGTTGATGTCGCGGTGACGTTGACGTCGTGTTCAGACACGTGTTGGTAGGGGTAGGAAAAGGGTCGGTGAGAGTGTTCCGGCAAAGTTAGTCGTGGTGGAACAGAAGGATGTCCCGGCAACGTGAGTCGCGGTGGGAGGTAGGGTGATGGTGGTGAGAGAGAGGGTTAAAACAATATTGTTCTTTCGTAAGGTTGGGTAGCCACTCTCCGACTGGCTCTGACCGAGGAACCACCGTATTAAATACGCTCCACTGCTGCCTGGCCTTGTCCAACGGGAGAAAAGGGAACTCCCCATTGGTGCGGGAAAACGTGAGCGAAAGTGGCCGCCAAGCGAGCCAATAGAAAGAGGAGTTCTTGTGGACGCTGAGTACAGTGGGGAACTCGTTACGGACGGCTTTTTAGAGAATATGAAGTGTGGAGCGGTCCAGGCAGTAGAGAGGGTGGGTGGCGCGGCCTGTGCAAGTGCGAAGGAAAGATACAAGGGCCGACTGAACAACAACGTGTGCTTGAGAGATCTGATTGGCTGGTACGTTGCCATGGAAACAATAAACGAAGACAACACAATAAACGGTCTATCTCACGTTGCCATAAAAACGATAAACCTAGACAACACAAAAACCACACGTTATCTCTATATAAAAGGGAAAGCCTTAATTCATTCATCATTAATTCTCCTACCTCCAAAATAACTAGAAGGCTGAAATTTGATACAATTGTACACCAGAGGGTAGTCCTACTTAGAAAAACTACGTGAAACTAAAAATTAATCTCCCAGAATTGGTGGGGTTTTGAAGGGACTAAAATTTAAAAAACAAACCATAGGAGAAGGTAGAAAACAGAAATTTGGCATGCAGGTAAAGATACCATTAAAGCCTTCAATTAAGAAATTTCAAACTCAAAGTTGGTAAAATAAGGAAAGGGGGAGGGGGAGGGGGTTAAAACTTCCAAAACTACTCACTCATTACTAACTCTACCACTTCCCAAATAGCTAGAAGGCTCAAATTTGGTATAGTTTTACATCAGAGGATACTTCAAAAAACTACGCAAATTTCAAAATGGAGCTCCCAGAATTGGGGGTGTCTAAAATTAGAAAAAACTATTAGGGAAGTTAGAAAATTGAAATTTGGCAAGAAGGAAGGGATACCAATACAGATAATCATACAAGTCTTACAAAT
Organism: Timema bartmani; assembly: GCA_902151455.1. NCBI lineage: Eukaryota > Metazoa > Arthropoda > Insecta > Phasmatodea > Timematidae > Timema > Timema bartmani. The sequence continues at coordinate 237,952 of CABFWB010000242.1, forward strand.
TTTGATTTCAAAGTTGGAGCTTGTAAAATTTGGGAAGGGGATGACTAGACACCAAATATGTCACAGGCTACAATAAATATGGAATTTTAAAAAAATGCATTATTTTTATGTGTATTTAACGTAATAATTCACAAAAAATATTGTTTAGTTACATTTAAATATAATTAATTTTAGTTTTTTTAATGTATATTTAATTTAAAAATTGTCAGCTTTAGGGGTTGGGAGGGGGGGGGGGATGCGGAACCAAGGTGGGAGGCACAAGGATAATTTCCCCCAAATTGTTAAAAGAAAGGGGGGTTAAATTTGTTCTCCCCCAACCACCTACCCTTGCATCCCCTACAGCATGCGCTATAAACATTCTCGTGGGCCTTTATGTAAATCACGGATCAAAAGGTCACCCAAAGTCACAATTAAAATTAAAAATGACCCTAATGACCTCATTGTGTCGATGGACCTCTAAATACTACTACTACTACTACTACTACTACTACTACTACTACTACTACTACTACTACTACTAATAATAATAATAAATTAAAACTTGGGGGGAAAAGAGCCCCCAAAAAACCCCTTCCTAGCTTTCTTAAGAAATGTTGGCACTAGACGCTAGGTAATAGTAAGGAAGCTGTTGAAAGAAATGCAGAAATTGTAACTGTGAACAACATATCATTTGATAGGATTATTGAGTTTAAATATTTATGGACAATTTTTACTAGCGATAAGGATATTAGATTGTAAATAAGGAAAATAATAGTCGGTAAATGCTTGTTATTACTCGGTTATTAAGTTGCTGACATCTCACCTGCTGTCAAGGAATGTAAAACTCAGAATATACAAAACAATAGTTTTACCGGTTGTTCTAGTGGGATGTGAAACGTGGTCTCTTACTTTACATGACGAAAATAAATGTAGGGTGCTCGAAATCAAGGTGCTTTTGAAGATCAATGGCCAAAAATGAATGAAGATAGTGAAAGGAGATTTTGTGACTTCATGGTGTGGACCCCACGAGGCCACTGTATTGAAAGAATTTCTAGCAACGATTACTTTTGGGAGAAATAAATGTCTGCAAGGTTGTATATGTTTTGTATGGAAGAAATGTTTCCAGAAATAATTGATCCTCGTCGTTTCAGAAATACACCACTTCGGGAACCACAGTCTATAATGGATGCGCAAAAAAAGAAAATAACAACATGATGAATGCATGAATATTTTATGGTATGTACAAAAATGGTTATATTATTTGAAATGATTAGTTCTTAGAATACATTTAATAAGAATTTCAATACTTAGTGTATACATAATATATTTTAATACTTTTTTTCTCCTATGTTTAATTTATTTTTATCTTTATTAGTTTGATTAATTATATCCTAGTTGATTATATTTTTTATATTTAATTTGGACTTATTATTTATTTTGTTTAAGAATAAGTGTTTATACGATTATGGTAGCGGATTAATCTTCTAGCTCTAATTATTCATTGTTAGGAGGTTTACGATATGCTGCTCAAACTGTTTCTTATGAAGTTAGTTTAGATATAATTATATTATATTTTATTGGTTGGTAGATGTAATTTATTGGATATGTATGGCTATCAATACTATGTGTGATTTATTTTGATAACAATCTCTGTTATATATATTTAAATTTTGTCTTACCTAAGCATTTAGTTTGGAAAATAGAGGGGGTGTACAATTAAAGCCGACATTTTTGGGGAAAGGGTATTTAGAGAGCACTCCCCCCTTTTTCAAGTTTGCTAAATTTACTACTTGGCCCATAGATAAAGGCTTGAGAAAATGTATAAAGTGTTAATAAAATCCAAGGCCGTAGCCAGGGGGAGGTTTTGGGGGTTTAAACCCCCACTGAAATTTTATGAAAAAAATATACGGCTTTATTTATGGCTCAAACAATATCAAAATTAAGATACATGTACAATTTAGGCCGCTTTGTTATCATAAAAAGCATTTCAGATAACTTCTAGAGGTGTTTAATATTTGGAAATTTTCCTATTCTTCGGTAGCTAGGGGGCTATGTTGCCATAAAAACACTTCAAATATCTTCTAGAACTCTTTATCATGTATACATTTTTTTCTAGCTTCCAGCAATTGGGGGATGTGCCCACCAAACCCCCCCTGAAATTATTGGCTGGCTACGGCCTTGATAAAATCATAATTGTTTTGAAATCAAGAAGTATTATAACATTTGTTCTTTACAAAATAGATTAGTACAGATTTCAAATGTGTATAGGATGTCTAAATTTCGCAGAAAGATTTGTAAGAATAAGAGTGTATCGTACTAGTCGATAATAAATATTATCATTTAAATAAATAAAGGGTGCGATGCACTACACAGACTTTCTCTCAATTTTATTTTTAAAAAGACAGTTGCTAAAAAGTGGTAATATTTGTGAAACGAAATGATAGGTCTATACATTGTTGTATAAATACTACACCAAAGATCATAAATAAAATAAGATATATTGTTTGTTACTTACTCTATGGCATTAGGAACTAGGAACATTGTTACAGGAAAAGTGAGAAAAAAAACCTCTTTGTGCACCAAAGAGCATAAGAATCACATTTATTTTTAATGACCTGAATTAAAAAGTATAGATATTTAATTATAGCTCGGAATTTGTTGGTTTTATAAAAATGTATTTCAAATAAAAGATCTTTACCTTTAATAGTACTACAATTTTTCAATGTTAAATTATTTCATATCTCAAATAATTGCAGAGAAAATATGAAAATTAGAGAATTTCCCTTGTGTAAAGTACCCTCAAAGTCATTTTCATGAGAAAATGAGAATCTTCATCTTGTTAATAATGATAAACAGTGTATATAAAATTTAATCAAAATTGTTAGAGTGAATTTTTAGAAAAAATATTTTTTCACTTTTTGCCCTTCAGTAAACTACCCTTAATTTTATTTTTTTTTTAAAAAAAACCCTCAGGAGGACTTTAGGAAAACTCCAGATACCAAGTTTTAGCCCAATTGGTATAAGATTTTCTGTTCTAGCCCGAGGCACAGACAGACGGACAGACAAATGGCATTGCAAAAACAGTGTTTTTTGTTTCAGGGGGTCATGAAACGTCGACATTTATCTAAATCTCGAGTTCGATTTTTTTGACAATCATAATACTACTAAATATAGATCATTTTTTGTATTTATTTTGTCATTTTTAAACAGTAAATAAGGTAGTTTTAGTTCAATATTTATCTGGCTTTGGCTTTGCATATAATATATCGAATCTAGTATGAATTTGCTTTTTTTCGATAGGAAATCCAGGGGATATTTTAATGTGCATAACATGAATTATAAATCATAAACCTGGTTCTAAAAGGTAGTTTATTCACTCGACACATCTTTAATGCTCTATATTTTAACTATAACATGATTTATGTATTTATTAAAATAGTATTGAATCTTGGGGGAGACCAATTTCCAATTTTTCCTCTCTTGGGTGTGCCACTGACCCAGGCGCGGATTCAGGGGGGGGGGTCAAAGGGTCAGTTGACCCCCCCCCCCTATGAAAGTTAGAAAACTAATTTTTAAAAAACAAAATGAAATTTCAAATTTTAGAAAGAAAATACAACACAGATAAATTATATTATTTTTTACCTTTTTTGGAGCAGACACCTCTTAATCAGAATCCACACATTCGTTATTCGTCCACGTTTATTCAATTTTCGACATGACTCAGGCAAGTGTGGAAAAAATATTTGTTTTCATGTAAGAATATTTGTCGTGCATNAAATTTTATCATGTCAAATAGTCTAACTTTATAAATATAAATTAATTAAGTTTCCTCTACTAATATTTTTTTTAAAACAACTCTCAAAATGAATATTTACGTAATTGAAAAATATATAATGTTGCGCTGAAAAATATGATTAATTAAAAAAAAATCATTTTTAGTTTTTATCCGTCACTTTTTAATTTTAATTGAAAAATATATTTAAAAAATGGTGCATTTTTTTTATTCTAAAAAAATTTGCATAAGTTAATTTTTTTTTAAATGTTTTATTTTAGCGCCCAGTTGTCCTGGCGCCCAGTTCGCACGCGCCCAGTTGGCCGCGCCCGGTTGGCGGTGCCCAGATGGCGGCGCCCAGTTGTCCTAGACCGTCTCTATGGATGTACAACGTGGTCTCTTACCTTACATGACGAAAATAAATTTAGGGTGCTCGAAATCAAGGTACTTTTGAAGATCAATTGCCAAAAATGAATGAAGATAGTAAAAGGAGATATTGTGACTTCATGGTGTGGACTCCACGAGGCCACCATATTGAAATGATTTCTAAAAACGATAACTTTTGGGAGAAAGAAATGTCTGCAAGGTTGTGTATGTTTAATATGGAAGCAGTTTTACCAGAAATAATTGATCCTCGTCGTTTCAGAAGTATGCCACTTCGGGAACCACAGTCTGTAATGGATGCGCAGAAAAAGATAAGTAATAGCATGATGGATGCTTGAATATTTTATGGTATGTACAAAAATGGTTATATTATTTAAAATGATTAGTTCTTAGAATAAACTTTATAAGAATTGCAGTACTTAATATAAACATTATATATTGTAAAAATTTGTTTTTCTCTTATGTTTAATTTATTTTTATCTTTATTAGTTTGATTAATGATACCCTAATTGATTTTTATATTTAATTTATTTTGTTTAGGAATAAGTGTTTATACGATTATAGTAGCCGATTGATCTTCTAGCTCTAATTATTCATTGTTAGGAGTTTTACGTTATGTTGCTCAAACTGTTTCTTATAAAGTTAATTTAGCTATATTTATATTATATTTTATTGGTTGGTAGATTTAATTTATTAGATTTGTATAGTTATCAATATTATGTGTGATTTATTTTGATAACAATTCCTGTTATATATATTTAAATTTTGTCTTACCCAAGCATTTAGCTTGGAAAAGAGAGGAAATATACAATTAAAGTCATAGCCAAAACGACATTTTTGGGGAAAGGGTATTTAGAGAGCACTTACACCCTTTTCAAATGTACTAAATTTACTCTTTGGCTCATTGATAAAGGCTTTAGAAAATTTATAAAGTGTTAATAAAATCAGAATTGTTTTGAAATCAAGAAGTATTATGATAACATTTGCTCTTTACAAAATAGATTAGTGCAGATTTCAAATGTGTATAGGATGTCTAAATTTCGCAGAAATATTTGTAAGAATAAGTGTTTATCGTACTAGTAGATAGTAAATATTATCATTTAAATAAATAAAGGGTGTGATGCACTCCACATACTTTCTACCGCTTATATCTTAAAAGGGACATTTGCTAAAAACTCTTTAAGATTTATTAAACCTAAGATCATAAATGAATTACTATACACTGTTACTTACTCTATGGGATTAGAAACTAGGAACACTGTTACAGAAAAAGTGAGAAAAAAGAAGCCTCTTTGTGCACCAAAGAGCATAAGAATCACTAAAACACTGGCCTTTTCTCGTGTTCAGTACATCCCCCACCTTATGGCTACTGGTATGGTTTAAAGGTGGTTTGTTTATCAAATCTTTGTTTATGTTATGTACGTTAAATACAGTATTAAACAAAACAAACAAAAAAGCTAAATTATTGCCGAACAGGGACGGCCATTGAAAATAATAGCACGACACGTAGCTGGCACTTACGACTTCCTCGAGCGAATCGATTGTCTCGTGGTTGTCGTAGGTGAGGGTGTACAGATCCAGGAGGAATCGTGTGTCCTTCTTGTAATGTCGGCGCGTGTCCTTCCTCTCAGCTGACGGCTTCATGCTCCTGCACACGCATCCTCGTCACTCCACTACTGACCGGAACATGCCGCGGGAAACGGAAACTCGCTGGCGGGGAACCTTATCTTGGTTTGTTACTACACTGAGGTTTGGAACTTTCATCACACAAAAGATTTCCACACGATCTAAGGGGAGTTATTGAGAAGCTGGGTTTTCGTTCTAGCACTACAAATGATCTGTATTTTGACTTGAGTTGAAAGTAATACTTGTCCAGTCATATAGTAAAAAAAAACACACACACGGAAATAAAGCATATTCATTGAGTTACATTCCAGTTAAAAAGAATGAACACTGTAAAATATCTGTGTATGACTTTTTCAGTAAAATACAATTTTAATGTCACGACAGTTAATTTAAAATCTAATTGCTATCAATTCTTTAACATTTAGTAGTAAATCTCATATTTGGATGATTCTCTTTTAATCCCCACTGTTAATTAGTTTTCCAAATTGTTTCGGTATATCAAACGGTTCACGGTGAGTTATGGTTGTATTTCAACATTATAATTAAATAACCTTATTAACCCCATCATTCACGGACCACCATTTTGCGGGCTAGAAGTAAACACTTTGGTACACGTAAACGGATACATCATCTCTGGACGGACCGGAGTCCCTTGTTCCGGCTAACCACGCGTCATCCATCGAGGTATCCTCAAGCATGTTCAGCGACTGGCGAGCCATCAGTTCGAGCCCAAACGAACACTACGGCAACCGAAACTAACTCAGCTGACTACTGAAGAACAATAATGACAAGATAGGGCTTTACAGGGGAGGGAAAGTGGCGAAGGGAGAGGGGGGTACGTTACCACGCACCACTGATTTCTGATGACGTCACTTCCTTTTCCGACATACTAATGGCCTCAGGGAAAGTTGTAGGAGGACTTGCATGAGGTGATTGCACAGTAAGGCCCCTTTCACACGACTGGAATATTGTTTCAAAAACGGCGGATGTAAGTGTACAGTACAATCATATATAAGAAAAGTTGGACAGCTTTTCATTTTAAGTACCACCTTTTGTGGACAAGACTGTACACTCAGCTCACACTGAAAGGCATCAGGCTCACCGTGACCGATTACACTATGACGCTTTCTTATCAGCTATATTACGTGCCGTTAAAGTAGATCTTGACCCACACCCACTTCGGTGGCAGCATAGTCTAAGGCACTGCTTTGACAGTAGACTAGACTGCTGATCATGGATATATCGAGGTTCGAATTTCGGTCGGGTGTACTAAGAGTGTTTTTTCCAAAATGATTCACAATTCTCACTCCAAGCAAATTTGGTTACACTTCCTCTAAATATAACCTTCTTCATCCCTAAAAATACTAGATTAATTAGTAGGCTACATCAGCGTAAACTCAAACGGATAGTAGAACACAGTGCTTAAAAAAAATTGACCCACCAACAAAAAAATAATATGAAAGAATAAAGTGAGTGAGGGAGTCATCATGATTGGTGCGCTAGTTGCAAAAAATGGCAGCTCTCGCAAAGCGTCAATATAAAATTATTATTAGAACCGCGTCTTACTAACCGTTAGGGCTATATGCACGTCAATATAAAAGATTTGGTTTAAGAAAAAAGTGATTGTAGCTATAATAGCGATAAATATAAGGCACTAACTAAAGAATATGTTGAAAATAATAGAGCTAAAACCTCTCCTGTGATAGATGTAAGATCTTTATAGTTACAAAAGGGTATTTATTCCACAAGGTGTTACTAACACGCCTGTGATCATACATGTTTGTATAGAGGTTTACAAAATAGGATTTTTAACAATTTAGTTTGCTCAGAACGACACAACATGCTTTTACACAACATGTTAACTTTATTAACTAGTCACCCTATTAAGGTAATTCGACATTCATAAGTCCCTCAGAACATCATTTTCCTGGAGATGCACACCTTTAAAACATAAAAAAATAGATAATCGACGCTCTTGAGTCATCCAGACGTCATTTCAACGAATTGACATCACAAGACTAAGACACACACACAGGAACAAGATAAAGGGAGGATAAGGCCACTAGTTAGGTAAACCAGATACTGTATGCAACGTTCCAGACAACACATACATCTACCTATGCCTTGAGAAACCGTATATTCCACACTATCTCACTCGGACACCCTTCCTCATTTATTCCTTCGCTCTCCTAGCAAATTCCGCTATACCATATCAAACAGTAGATTTCCCCACTATCCTTCAGCATGATTCTAATACAATCTATATACAGTCTCTTGAAAGATAATAAATTACATCTTTATAGCCCTGGATTGTACTCATCTGGGCCATTCACCCTTACTACTCATTTCTCTAGTGCTAAACAACACCTATTCAGAACTTCTGAGCCTCTTTCCGGATCATACAAGGCTTGCTGGAACTGCGAGCGCACCCGGTGCAAAGGGTTCATTCCAAAAACCTTCTTCGTCGTCTTCTCACAACACCCGTCGTCTTTTGATGTAAGTTGGTACCTGTCCGAATGGCGGGCAGAGGAGAGAGTAATGAGAAGGTTGGGAGAAACATCAGCTAGTAAAGTGACATACAGAGAGGAGGTAATCAAGGAAACATTGTATTAAAATACTCACAAAACACACTAAATTAAGAGCTGGAGTGAAATCAAATACTCTCTACCTACAACAGTTAATAGGCCTTCGCTGACCCCACGAGCTACGATTCCCCTTTCCACAGCTATTATTAACTTAAAGCCAGTGCAGTTGCGAGAGTAGATACATTAAGTAGATAGACAGAACATGATATTTAAGGAATATAGTGCTGTATTGATGAAAAGGTGCTATTCTCAGTAGAACATAACAAAGGAAGCATTCTTAAACTTTTATACGTTCCCTACTGATCTAATAGTCACGAGTTCGAATTCCAAGATTCCCCTGAAATGTACCACTGTAAAATTGGCTTTCGTTAAAATTATTTTTAAAATCAATTATCTGTATTTGTATTAAGATTAGTTTGAAATAAACGAATAATTTTATGTACAAGCGAAGATACTAAAATACATTTACAACTTACTTTATAGCAGTCGGTTGTAGAATGATTCTAAATAATCATGATCTTATTTGGTTTCGATAACAAAACATACCTTATATCACTAGTGCAACTATTTAGCAAACGTAAAGTTTGGGGTTCAATTCTCAGACAGTATTGCCGAAGAAGTTAATACTCTTGAAATAAAGGGCTACACTTTAATATTCATGAATGAACGGCCGGAGACTGGGTGTTTTCTGTTGTAGAACAATTATCGTCTATAATTTGTGTACTGATATCATCAGTTGTCTCAGAAAGTGCACGTTAAATACCTCAAATAAAAAATAAAGCCTCTAGATGTACAATAAAAATAAGGTGACAGTGACAGATTGTTTTTTTCTATATATCATACACCTTTACACTCACGTAGGTTCGAAACACTTCACTCTGTACAAACAAAAATATAAACATCAATTTACGAAACTTTTTTTTTGGTAGTGAAATAAAAACACAATTTAAAAGTCACTTCCCAAGTCTTCACTTGCGGATATTTTGAAATCGTTGTTTTTATTATTTCTCCAAGCAGAATCAATTGTGCGTGCATATTTTTTTTTTGACAAAAATAGAATAGGGCTGTCAATTAAAATTTTTGTCTATACTGGAATTTTTTGTAGATGGTAAAATTCCGTAGAAATTTGTAGGTTTTTTTCATTTATTTGGGGTATTTAACGTGCACTTTCTGAATCGACTGATCATATCAGCATCCGACTTATAAGATAGCTTAAATCTAGAACAGAGGCAACATCCACCCTCTGGCGGTTAATTCATTACTGTGAAAGGGGTAGCCCACATTTCAACAATGATACATTTTTCGGCCATGTCAGGAATTGAACCCGGGGTCCTTAGCTCTATAGACAAACACATACCGACGGAGCCAAGGTGTCGAACAAGAAAATTGACAAATAATTGCAGAATGTTCATATTTTTGGTCTTTTATTGGAAAAATAGTTAATGACAGAACTTAATAACGTCTTTCTTATGAGAAGAAACTAGCAGGAGCAAAATTCTATTAGTATCCAACCATGGTCTAATGCGCTACTCTCATGTTAGACTAAACTGCCGATAACGAGGAGACCGAGGTTCGAACCTCAGTCGGGTTTACTGAGGGTGATTTTCCAAAATTATTTTCCACTCTCCCTTCATGCAAATGCGAATACACTTCCTCTAAATATAACCTTCATAATGCCTAAAAGATTAGCGTAATTAGTTCATAACGTATGACACTAACGAGTATTAAGAGGCGGTGCTTAAAAAACAGCTATCCACGGCATTCTTACATCCTAAGACAGAAGTAGGCTTTGCTTTTTTATCGTGCTTTGTATGCTCTACTATATAGAATAAAGCAAGGTTCGAGAAAAGCTAGCTTACTTTAAAATTAGTAGGTTCAACGTAAAGGCTATTAAAGGCCTATTTTCGGGAGTAGGAAGGGTACCTTAGAGAAATGTTCTCGCATTAGAGTGGAGTGGTGATGGAACAGAGATAAATCACCCCAATGCACCCGACCGAGATTCAAACTTAGACCTCTACGTCTGTTTGTACATCCCGCATGGTTAGCGATATACAATGAAGATAAAATAAAGAGCTCTAATTCAACTGGAACTCAGTATATTGTGAGCTAGACCGTGATGACTACTGGTGCGCGTCTTAGTGTAGTAGTTTATTACTGTTTCCTTGCCTGTAAATGGAACCAGTATAAGACGGAAAATATCAATTCATTTAGCCATTATATGGATCGAAAGTTGTTTGCTATACCTACGTTTTGTATTCAATACATCCAAACCCACTTTGATGGCCACATGGTTTTAAGTCCAAACCACTCTTGTATTAGACTGTATTGTCGATGACCGGGACATTGGGGTTTTAATTCCGGTTGGGTGTACTTAAAGTGCTTTATCCTAAATGGTTTTCCACTCTTCCCCACGCGAATTCAAATACACTTCCTCTAAATTCAAGCTTTCTTATCGCTAGTACATTGACGTAATTAGTACATATGAGTATAACCCGAAAGGATAATCAGACGCGTTGCTAAATAAATACTCCTAAGCCAACGTGCCATGTTGCAAAATCAGGGACATCCTAGTAAATAATTATAATCACCTAAATTCGGAATTTTAAATATATGAAATATAATTGTAATTTTTTTTAAATTCTACAAAAGGAAATATTGAAGGACTCTATTTGCTATGAAATAACATCTTAAAATCGAATAAAATTAATTAAACTCTGAAACGTCTAGAAAGAAATCGCACACCCAGACTAAAAGTATTCCAACGCGAGAAAAAAGTTTCCAGTGCTGCCAATTTCTCTTTCATATAGTGAAAAATGCAGAAAACAACCCTTGGCCTGGAATGTTGTTTGCACTTTGCCCTGTTTTTAAATTATCGACTAACCGGGCGTGAACCAAGAGTTCAAGAGCGTTCTTAAGTCCACTAAAATCAGGAGGACATGGGTGAAAGTGAAGTTAGTAGGCCTACACGGAAAAGCATGCATTACAAATAGTTCCCTAGCCTTCCAGGTCACTCAGGAATCACACCCAACCTAACATTAAAGTAATGTAAAGTCTACTTAACATTCACGTGACGCAAATAAAAAAAATTACTATCAGATTTCATTTGACGTTAAGTTAACATAAAAAACGCAAGAAAAATGTACGTAGTATAAGAATTTGTAACGTTTGAAAACAAATTGCATACAGAAATTTAAACTTTTACATTTAAGGCGCTAACTTATTGGGGCTACAAAATAAAAAGTGAGAAGGGGTTACTACGCTTTGGCGTCCGAGAACTACATCGCGGAAGGCGTCTGAACACGATAAACAAGCCATCGAGGTATTATTACATAGTCGTGTTGACATCGCATGAAACATGATCGGCTGGCAGGAACAAGTGATCTAATATTTTACTTAACGGTATTATTTGGACAATTATTACGCTAACTTAACGCCACATCAACGTGACGTTAAGCGCGTCGCGATGGCTTTCATTTAAAAACATAACCTTTACGTTACGTCAGCGTTATGTTAAGTTTATTGAGATTCCAGAATTATATAGAATCGCCTAGAAAGATTTAAAATAAATGTATTAGCAACTACAGCTATCTACTATTTATAAATATTATGGACAAGGCTATAGCTAGGATATTTTTGTATTGGGGTTTGAATAAGAGAGGAACAGTCCCCCCCAGCCAGAGGCCAAGAAAATCTATGATTATTGAATACCTCTGGAATCAATATGGAGATTTTATTTTGGTAACAAAGGGCAGTGGTCTAAATACTGTAAGTGCTGTAAATATTTCTTTGGCGTGAGTAGTAGAAAGATAAAATACAAAATAAAATAGTCAAACATGCAAACTTCTCTTTGGTTCATTAAATTGCACAGAAATAATTAATATTCATAGTAATTGATCATCCTGCTAGTAGATATTAATAATTGTGATGATTGTTTGAAGTTATGTTTTATTTCATCATCAGCTCCATGGCGTGGTTAAGTCCAACTATGATACTTTGATCAGTTCAAATACCGGCCGGGTAGAAGCTAATTATTCCTAGAGTGGAATGAAATAGGGCGTTCTGCAAGAGTTTCTGAATTACCTATTGGTGACGTCCCAGGTTTTAATAACCCTTAGACCCACTTTGGTGGCCGCATGGTTTAAAACAGTGATTATAATAATAATAATAATAATAATAATAATAATAATAATAATAATAATAATAATATTTAGCACCGCGTCTTACTACCCGTTCAGGTTATACGCTTAAGTACTAATTACGCTAATGGATTAGGAATTGGGAGGGTTGAATTTAGAGGAAGTGAACCCGCATTTGCGTGGAGGGAGAGTGGAAAACCATTTAGGAAAAACCACCCCCAGTTCACCCAACCGAGATTCGAACCTCGATCTCCCTGTCCTCGGCGGTCGAGCTCAACACGACTAGCGCGTTAGCCAACTACGCCACCGAGGCGGGTAGCAGTGATTATAAAACTGGGTTCCACGAAAGAGTGTCAGGGGTTCCGTGAGACGATTATGCGTGATATTGGTAAAATAATATTAATACTTCTAAATTGTTATGCTGAAAATTCATAAACATCCATCTTATTAGCAGCACATCCAGTTTAAAAATGAATTAAAAGAAAATGAAATGATTTTATAAAATTATTAAAATATAAACTTTTTTATTATAAAGTGGATAAGTAACAGTAGCCTACATTTTGAAATTATATTATATTATTTTTTTTTTTACATGCAAAATATGTAACATAAATGAAAGAAATACATTAATTTGGTTTTAGACTTAATTAATAACGTAATCTTACTACTAAAATATATACTTTTTTTTAGTTAAAGCTCTAAAACTTATAGTATAGTTGTAGAGGTAAAAGGGATGAGACATAACCACATTGGAGCTTCCCAGTAATTTTCGATAGCTTTTATAGGGTTTCGTGTAATTTGAGAACGACTGGTCTAACGCGTTACTCTCGCAGTAGACTAGACTGCTGATAACGGGGAGATCGAAGTTAGAATCTCGACCAGGTGTACTGAGAGTGGCTTATCCAAGATGGTTTTCCAATCTCCCTCCACGCAAATGCAGGTACACTTCCTTTAAATATAACCTTCATCAGTAAAACCATTAGCGTAATTGATACCGAAAGGGTAGTAAGACACGGTGCTAAAACCAACCTTAGCATCTGATATGAGCCACTAAACAATAATGTAACTAAACATATCTTGATGTACCTAAATTTTGATATTGTTTTTACTCTAAATAAATAAGTACGGATTAAATTTGTTCAAGTTTTGGTCACCCTAAACACCGTCCTGGGTAAGGCTTAGATTATGAATACCTTTCAGATAGGATCTTTGCCAGTTTTTACAAATTTGTAATTTAGCATCACGTCTTACAACCCGTTCAGGTTATACGCTGTATGTACTTATTGCGCTAAGGGTTTTTAGGGATGAATAAGGCAATATTCAGAGGAAGCGTACAAGCATTTGCGTGGAAAGAGAGTGGTAAACCATCTTAGAAAAACCCTTCTCAGTACACCTGCCCAAGATTTGAGCCTCGTTCTCCTCGTCATCGGCAGTCTAGTCTACTGCGAGAGTAGCGCGTTAGACCATGCGGACGTCTAAGCTGGTGACAAATATAAAGTAGATCCCGTTTGTAAAATGACATTCAACGTGAGTATAAAAGATCGTGCCAGCCAAGTCCGACTTATTGAACATGTTGATAGGCGTGTGCTTATCATAGAGAGAGACAAAAATCAATCCCTTCGGTTCGTCATGCAAAGGCTCACGAATGAGCCGGCGTTATGATACACACCGCTTTGCCTGCCTGAGAGCTTAGTCTTTTGTGCGACACGCGAGATACCCACGAATATAGTCCAGTAATAACCGACAAAAAAAACTTGCGGTCAGGCAGTCACAATCTCCACATATTGTACACACATGTATGACCATAGTCACACATTTAGTTTGAATTCAACCATCTCGTTTCAATTTAGAGTGCGTTTTGCAATAATATTTCTAAAGGAAATATAAAGTACCGTATATATTAAAAAAAATTGTCTTATTCATGGTAAAAACTAATGACTCAGAATTAATTAATCAACATTTGTTAATGACTCATGTGTATGTTTATAGGTTTAATATTATGCTCAAGATAATTTTCCCTTACACCACATGAAAAAAATATATTTATTTTTTGTAACCAACATTGATAACATTTTACTATATTATCAGCATCATTTTATAGGTATTGATCTTATGCAACTAAAGTGACATAAAGATAACATGACTTGACGTATGAATACATGAGGTTAGATCTACTAAATATGCTAACTGTTAGATAAGATTGAACTGTATCTGCACCTGTAGGCTACCTGTTCACTTATGGGGTAAGGGGATAAGAAAGGTAGAATTAGAGGAAATGTAACCACATTTTGGCGAGGGAGAATAAAAAATCATTCAGAAAAAAAAAACTCTTGAGTATACCCAGCTGGGATTCAAGCCCTGACTTCTCCATCACTGTAAAAACTATACTAAGGGAGTCTAACATTTAGACCACGTGATCCACGTAAAGACAATTCATATTATTGAAAATAAAACTTTCAATGACACCAGTAAAACAATTACGCCTTTTCAAATGTTCAAACGCATATAATTTATAATGATCATTTGAACTATTTTCAAGTCATAAATAAATAGGATTAATTAGTAGGCCTACATCTCGAGCTTCTTGGATTGTTTCTTTATCTTTTGGGTGCAAATGAGTTTGCTATATTTAGAAAGAATTTTTGTAATAGCTTATGTCTTTTAAAACCAACCCAAATAGTTACAAAATTAATATTGAAAAATAACACTTAATTTTGATAGATCATTTAAATCATTGGATAGCGCGTCTACCTACTATATTATGGGTTTTATATTTAATTTCCAGAATTACCGGAAACATAATCGTTGGTGAAGATGGGTCTTCCCCCTTCAGTGATGAATCCACGCAATTAAACTTGTAAGTCTTATACTAATACAGTACGCCAATTCAGAAAGTCCACCGTTAAGCACCTCAAAATAAAAAATGTATACTAAACATACATAAAATCTCTTTCCTAAACTTTATTGATATATGTTATTAATGAAATATTAACGTCCTTATACTTTCAATCATGTAGATGACCTCTCAGAAATTAAAAAAAAATTACATAGAAAGCTATAAAACCTAGATACATGTATTTTAAAACCCTCTAGTAACATTAAAAACTATATATATATATTTTAGGGCTGTGTAGCAATATACTTCAGCAAAATAAATCACCACCGCTCAAATTGATTATATAGGAAATATAAATGCTTATTTTGTAATGTAAACGATGAAAAAAAAGTTGTTGTACAGTCCATTAATCATAGGAAGGACCTTATCTGAGAGCTAGAAAAGTTACTAGATTTACTTTCACGCCTTCATAAGTCAAGTCATATTATCTGCAACTATCATTTTTGACAGACACTATCAATACATACTAAACAACACCAATAGTAAAGTAATAATATGTTTTAAATTTTGGCCGAAAAAAATTATATGTCTGTATTTTCAATGAGGTTCTTCCTGTGAAAATTGCACCGAAGGTTGTCTAACTCACAGGAACAATGTCCCACGAAGAAATTTAGAAGAACATGACATCGTGCCCAGCTCAGGCCCATCAGTACGTAAACCGCCGATGTGATGATGATATTAATATGACACAATTATTAGTAGAATACTCTCTATCACGCAGTCCAAGTTCCACTCCCGTGCTTCGAGTTTTCACAACGTCGTGCTCTGGAAAACTTTAGGGTTTGTTATCAATTGTGTGACAGCCGCTCCCGTCGTGATCCAGGTGTCGTAGTGACTGGTGTGGAGGTAGAGGGTGTGTCTCTCTCTCTCTCGCACACCTCCGCCACTAGCGCATTGCATGCAACTTGCCAAGCGAGCTCCGACAGAGTAAAAGGGGTGTGGGGGGGAGTACGTTACCCACCACACACTACTCTACACTGCGACAGCATACTTTAACGTGCGCTCGAATGGGTGACTTTGGGGGGGAGGAGCCGCCCTTATTCCCCACTCTCAAACCCCTTCTTTCTATCTTGGACAACGACTTCGTGCGTCACAGGACTTGAGTGCTTGTACGTGCATGGATCGCCGACTGAGCATCGATACACTTTTTATAGTTCACTTCCCCTTAAGACGGTGTGTACCAGTTTATTATTGGGTTATTTAACGTTGGTTTCTAACTAAACACTTTTTATAGTTCAATTCACCTTAAGACGGTGTGTACCAGTTTATTATTGGGTTATTTAACGTTTGTATCCAAACAAACATTTGATATATTTCAATTCACGTTGTGTGCATATACAATATGATAGCTACCCTAATGGGGTTGGGGAAAAAAAGAAGCATTTTATAGGTAATCTATATACATTTGCATGGAAGGGGAGTGGGAAACCATTTAGGATAAACTACCCTCAGTAGACCCAGCCGGGATTTGAACATTGATCTCCCCGTCATCAGTAGGCCAGTCTAACACAAGTGGGACCCCTTAGGGTTTAGACCATTCGGCTACCGAAGTGGGTTCTAAAAACTGTTGTAATTTGAATGATATTTATAGGGGCAGTTTCATAGTTGGATTGAGCACGCCTCAAGTGTGGCACTACACTAAATACAAGGTGACATCTACCAAAATGGAATGGGCCAGTTTCATATGCGAAACTAGCCCATTCCATTCTGGTCTCGGTAGGTGTTGTCCTGTATTTAGTATAGCGCCGCACTTGAGGCGTGCTAAGTCTGACTATGAAACTGGCCCATTCCATTCTGGTCTAGGTAGGTGTTGTCCTGTATTTAGTATAGCGCCGCACTTGAGGCGT
>CABFWB010000242.1:256348-281065 GCA_902151455.1 Timema bartmani
ACCGAGGATTGAACCCCGGACCCCCAGCAGAGAAGTCTGACACCTAAACCCTAGACCACTAGGTCACCTGAAATGCTAAGTTAAGGCACACTGTAGAAGTGATTATTACCTAAAGGAAATACTAATGCAAGACACTTTGGAAGTGACTTTAACTCAATGGAAATACTTGGGCAAGAATAGAAGTGAATCTCTTTGACGGAAATGCTAAGTTAGGACACACTATAGTTTAGTGTTCAGATAGTGTACCCTGACTTTCTCAAACTTGCAGACACGCACGTGACGCTAATATTCCTCTTTTAGGAGAAGAGACACAAAGGGCAGCCAAACTTCACGAGAAAAGATATTGTCGGAAAAAAACTTTTAAATTAAACAGGCCACATGTAAGAACAATCTAATTTGGTGCGGTATAAACTAAAAACAACACATTTAAAGTAACTTTCTTAAGAGTTACTCCCTGAACCTAAAGTTCTGTGGCTCGTGAACCCTGTCATTGTCAAGAGCGAGAAGGTTACTGTTTGTTCATTTGGATCAAGAACCCTCCGGCGGACCAAAGCAATTACTAAAAATATTACTACGGTAACCATAAACTGACTTAAGAGCCCAACTCACCCTAGATAACTCGTAACTTAAGCAAACAATACAGCTTGAACCAGGCAACTCAGCGTAGTGGGTTTTATTTGGCTTTTATTAGAAAAAGAGTGGAATTGAGTTTAAAAATATACACCAAAAAAAAAAGGAAGTAAATGTTGTTTAAAATGAAAACATACTTTCACTTAGATTAATTTTCACCATTGTCAAATGAAAAATACAAGTAATTGTGGTTAAATGTGGGTTTTAATTAGAACGTAGTTGTATACCTAAATTACCTGATAAACAGCCCTTAAGACCTTATCCCACGACCAATTAACTGGAATATTATATACAAGCATGTGCTTTAGAAATGTGGTCACAAAAAAATTGGAACTAGTTAAATAGTTATATATATATCCACGGAGAGGATGTACGATCAGTACGTTTGGTAGGCCTCTGAGCAACGTTACATTAGTACTGGCCAATCTTTCCACAACTGGGCTACAAATGACGTAGCCCAGACGTGCAGTAATAAACCATCCAAGCTATGAGTTATCATTGAGGGAAAATTCACACTTGGAAATCAAAGTATAAAATAACTTTATGGGCTTTTAAAGCTAAAATGGCTGCCGAGGTTAATGGTAGTAAAAGTAAATAAATATCCAAGGATACATTGAAGATTTAAATTTATAGATCACTACTGATTCCAAAATCGTGTCTGACAAACATTTATAATACTATTTTATTCACTCTCTTACAAATAAATTAACCTCTAAATTTGACATAATTTTCAGATTTCTATTTTTTTTAAATGTCAGGTTCAGACCCTACATAATACACTTATATGCTGGGAATAATGGTTTTTCTAGACTCGTCCTTAATGGTAAATTTGGGGCATCATTTATTTACGATTTCTTCTACTCCAAATCCCAACATTACCCAAAAGATTTGGTCGAACCAAACTGTGAACCCCAGCGAACTAATAGAAGTGTAGCGGGATGTTTTAAGTTTTCACGGGAAACACAACAATACTCTACATATGTCGGGTTGTTCTTGCATTTGCTGGGATAAAAACAAGTATTCCGCGCAAACCAGTGGAACAGGAAATGAGATTGACTATGTCCAATCTGATTCCAGGGTTTGAGAAGTAATGCCCAACAGGGGCAAACACCCCAGTTATTGTTATTTAAGAATGAGATAAAAATATGTTTTCTTATAATTTATGTGTATTATTTTTACAATCGGCTACTAAGTTGTTAGGACACAAATACTTAACTAATTGTTTGGACCTAGCTATTCAATACACGAAACTGGTAGATATTTATTTTTACCTAGAAGCTAGGTGAAAAAAAAAACCCAACGGAGACATTAAGGGCGCTATAAATTGAGAAAGTTTTGGAACCTCTGGTTAAACCTATACAACTTTTGAGCAAATTGGATTCTAGTCAAAATATTTTTTTCCTTTCACTTCTAATTAGAAGCACCCACATCTTAATGACAGTAACTCACTGGCTTTTATTAACTATTTAAAATCAGAACGGTACTATTGGGCTTTCAAAACGTTAAGCTTTTTAAACAGTTTTTTTTAGAAAAATAAGCAAGAAATATATATACATTATAATTTGCTAAGGATGACTTTTTAAGCATCAAGTTTGTTTAGAATTGGATAAAATTAATTATATTATTAATTTGATGCCAGGTTTGACCCTTTTTTCAAATTTGTACTCCAATTAAACCCCTTTAGCATCCATCGTCTCTAATTTATAAGTATAGCTCAATCATAGTTGCTATCTCTAATT
This sequence comes from Timema bartmani, assembly GCA_902151455.1. NCBI lineage: Eukaryota > Metazoa > Arthropoda > Insecta > Phasmatodea > Timematidae > Timema > Timema bartmani. The sequence goes on from CABFWB010000242.1 coordinate 258,718, forward strand.
TATAAGTGTATCTCAATTATAGTTGCTACCTTTTTATCACCAAACATTATTATTACAATCTCTTATTCCCTTAATAGGAGTCTTAGTCCACTTCAGTAGTCACATGGTATAAGATGTCACTCTCGCAATAGACTGGACTGCCGGTGACGGGAATATTTGGGGTTCAATATCCTGATCTGATGTAGTAAGGAATATTTTTCCTAAATAATTTCACACCACCCCTCCAAACGAACGTAAGTACATTTCCTCTAAATTGTACCTAACTCATTCCTATTCAATTATCTTAAATATGTGGATGGGTAAGAGTTGGAAACCACTCATTCTCAGTATACCTGATCTAGATTTGAGCCCTGAGTTTTCCTTCAGAATAAAACCAAACTAGAAGAGCCTGACGTTCAACCCACGTGCCCACCAATGCAGTTTCATTAGATCAGCAAAGTATACTGTCACCGGAAAACTAGACTAGAAGAGCCTGACGTTCAACCCACGTGCCCACCAATGCAGTTTCATTAGATCAGCAAAGTATACTGTCACCGGAAAACTAGACTAGAAGAACCTGACGTTCAACCCACGTGCCCACCAATGCAGTTTCATTAGATCAGCAAAGTATACTGTCACCGGAAAACTAGACTAGAAGAGCCTGATGTTCAATCCACGTGCCCACCGATGCAGTTTCATTAGATCAGCAAAGTATACTGTCACCGGAAAACCAAACTAGAAGAGCCTGATATTTAGTACACGCACCCACCTCTGTGCGTTTTCTCGGAATATAAATAATAAGTTGATTATAGCTAGTACTTGCTGGTACAAAATAAAACAACGTGGCCAGCGCTTAATCAATAAGTATTTTGAGAGAATTTGACAGTTGCGTGCTGGTTGCAATTTATCTCTGAATCTGTGCCAAAATTACCATACATTCATGAATGTCATAAACATCAACTTATCTCCCACATCTTAACACTTTAAAACATTGTTATTAGTATCAATCCATCACCCCATGTCGCAGTTGAAAAAACCTCACTTGTAACATAAATTTCCAATCCCTAAGAATGGCCGACCTTGTTAACGCCTATGTTTCCTACTTGTAGAGTCCCGGATTCGACTCACTGTTGGTGAACGTGTGGGCTAGTTTTAAAGGGGTTCTTATTTATTCCAGTGATTAGGAACTCTGAAGAACCCGACTCTTAAAAACAGTAAGAAATCTGGGCAAAATAAGCCCAACCAAGTGTCATATTCCAGCGCCTTCCTAATGTTTCAAGGACCCATAGGGTCGATTTTCATCAAGTTCATAAAATGTATCAACGTGAAATTATTTCTGTTCTCATTATATAAGTGGTATGATAACGACCCTGGGCACGGTCATTGCTTTTCTATAATAAAATCAAAATAAGCCCCCAACAGCCAGTTCATAGTCATTCAAATAAACCACGTGCAACAATGTTATAAATCAACAGACGTAGCTATTATTATTTTAATTTTTATTCAATCAAAATCCTTCGTTAGGTATTTTCAAAAACATTTAATATTTTTACTAACGTTTTATTTTATATTGGAAAACAATTTGTTTTCTATTGATTAAAATCAACATGTAGTGGACCTTCTCTAATTTTTAATTGATTTATAAAAATATTATATTTATTATTTAAACTATAATATTTTTTGGTTAAACTTTAATAAATCTCAATAAGACATTGTCTTATTTTTTACGAAAAAATAATAAATAAGGTCCCATAACTATGTGATTTTTAGAAAAAATTATTTTTTAAGTAATAGAATACAAATGGTTACATCAAAAAACACGTCGATGAAAGTTAAAAACCCGGCTGAACAACCTTAACTATTTCAAAAAAAAGAATTGTTTTAAACCGTACCACGATCTTGATAACAAACCAAGATCAGCCTTTACCTTGACCATGTCGACGTACATAGGGGAGGCCAGGAGATCCTCGTAGAACGGGTCATCAGGATCCCAATATTCAGTCATCATCGCACCTAGCTCGTGCCTGGATCTGCAGAAGGCACTGGCAAGAGTTTGTAGTAATACGTCTTCTTGTTGGGAGATCACTGGGAGGGACATATAGCCACCGATCTAGTACTGGTCTACATATTGGTTTCAAGAGCAGACACATTGAACCCACTCCTTGTCTTTTGTTTACAGACACGACATGTTGGTTTTATTATATTGTCCCGAATAAGTGGTTTGACCAAACTGTTCATAAACTAGCGATTTCAGGTAGTTTGTAGTATAACTACATTACTGTTGAAATATTAACTACGGCTAACCAACTTTAATAATATTCAGAAAATAGTCTTATTTGATCAATTGATATGAAGGGAACGTTCACAAATCCTACCAATTATATTAGTAAAATAAGCCCTTGTGATATAATCTTCCAAATTGTTTGTGAATTTTCTAAAAAAATTTAAGAAATATTTTAAATGTTCATTAAGCATGTTTGTTTATTACTTACAAATATTTGTCAGATACTGTACTTCCTTTTATCTAGCACGATTTTATAACTGACAGCACGTTTAGATTGTTATCACAGCCCTGGTATTCACGACACAATTTATCTTTACAATTTTGCAAAGTGTCTTAATCTATCTAACCTACTTCAATCATTTACCTTTTCATTCATGTGTGTGATGGTAATGTCGACTCGCACGATATCCTCAAAAAATTGACGAGCTACGATCAAATAATATATTTTTCTTGAATAGCTAGGAGAGTAAAACAACGATATTACTGAGAATATATTTATTTACTTCAGAGTTTTATACCCATGAGACACCCCATCACTTATTTATGTTGACAAAAATCATAGCGTTAAAACACCGAGGCAATGTTCGAGTTAAGTTCACGCGCAGTTGAACGAACACTTGTGAAAGTGTAACTAAATTACTACCGTTCCTTTAGATAAGAAACACAAGCCCAAGTAATCTCAACCTGCAGACACTAATGTTATCAGTTAATGAGCTAAGCTCACTTAGATAAGAAAATACATCCATAATTTCGTTCCGAATGTCGTTATATTAATATTTTCATAGGTGTATTCAACTGCCATTTGATATATTTGTGCCAATCGGATATTGACGCGAAAAAATAGTGAAACTTTGAAAAAGAACGTATCTATGTTATCATAAGCATTTTTTAACGTGGCTATCATGTCATCAGGAGATCCAGAATCTCTTCAGCAGTGGAGGGTTTCAACTTAAGTAAACACTATTTGTTGGTCAAATAGTCTAAAGTTTATGTGGGCAGCATTCTTGCCTATTACCATAAGTTGCGAACTGACCATAAAAGTGTGGTGAATTAGAGTTTTCCAGCTCCCACAATAAAATAATATTTTTTCTGGCAGCGTGGGATGGTTGTAGCATGATATTTCCTGCATATTATTAGAAATATTCCGCTTTCTGAATGAGTTATTGACGAAACACAGACATCCAACTCTCAACTTCCCTCCCTTTCCTAAAACTTCGTTTCATCTCTGCCTTCGAACAAAAGGATGGTCAAATTTCTTATTAAACTGTCTTATCTTTTCAATCCATACAATTATCATTATTTGTGTCTTAGACAGTTGTGACTGAGTAGTCACAGTGTCACATGTTTTGAATAAGGATGTGTTGTTTTGATTGTTCGATTGAGCAACCTAATTCCTCAAATTTACACAGTGTGGTCAATTTCTCATCGTATCCACCACCACTATGGACACATTGAAAAATATTTTACCCGCCTCTGGTCTAAGGAGTCATTCTCACAATAGACTGTACTGATGATTACAGGGAGATCCGGGTTCGAATTCTGGCCTGGAGTGTTTTTTTAAATGAATGATTACTCTAAATTCTATCTTCATCATCCCTAACCCATTGGAGTAAATAGTTCATATGAGTATAACACAAACGGATAGTAAGCCGTGGTGACAAAAAAAATGGGGGGGAGAACGAGAAAATTGTAATGTCAAAATAAGTGTAGAAGCTATTGTAAGTAGTTTTGTATGTATTTATTTCCCATATTGTGTTTACCCTTATAAAGTATGAAGCCCATTTTGGAAGGCTTTATTTAGTACCAGAATATTACTATATAGAAGTAATTTGGTAGGATATTTATTATATATACATTTTTTTGCACAGCATCTTAATACGTGACCGGGCTATACGCTTTTGGTGGGATAAAAGTCTTTCCAGAATGGTAATAGGAAGTATGTTCTGGAAGGTCTTTTATCGTACCAAGATACTTCTTTACAGTAGGTTTATGGTACGAAATAAGGCCTTCCACAACGGATTTACTAAAAAATCATGATATAGTAAGAACAAAAAAACGAGACAGGAAGGGGATTTAGAAAATTCAAACCCATATTTTTGTGGTTAACAGTGAACCAATTTAACTCTATTACCAGTATTATTTTTTATTTGATATTCGCTATTAAAAGGGACAGCTAAAGATCACATGTTTTGATGTATGAGTGTATAAAAGTATATTTTTAACTGTTTCAAACCTTCCTACAGTGTTATTAGTGTAGTATAACTGTGATAAATAAATAATTAAAAGACACACACTCTACTCAAACTAAATTCCTATTATTTAGTGTTGCGACAAAAGTGGTAACTCACTATGATAAACAAATTAATTAGAAAATACGTTGTATTAAATAATGCGCTATGTTTTGAACATACATGGGACATATTGTGAGGGCCTTCCAAAATTAAAACAGCGGAACTCCAACACCCCCATAACCCTCAGTTCCAGACCCTCGTAAAGCTCTCTGTATCAAACATATTGATTATATTTTTTTATTTAATTTTGATATAATATCTACAAATAATAACACTTTAGTTAATGAAAGATTACCGTTGATAAAAATAAACCTAGCGTACCTGATTTGGGATCAAACCTCGCCTCTATAATTACCAGTTAGAGTCTGCTGCACTTTCATAGCAACCAATTATGTTGGGGATAGCTCAGTTAAAAATTATTACACGGATAATATATTATTTGATTTATTGTTTAGGTAACACAATACACAAAACTAAATAAAAGCCCCAACATTGATGACAAAGTTAACAGTTTAACTTTTTGTTCTGGATTTCTTGTGAAGCGTGTCAACATCTCGACTAGATACACAGGGTTAGTCTGTCCACGTGTGATTAATCACTTTGGTTTCCCTATCCTCTCTCAACGTTGATGCGCGTGTAATTCCTCTCCGCAACTTTCCTCAATCAAACTGTTAATAGCTCCTGTATTGAACATACTACTACTTACTTACTCTATGGCATTAGTAACGACAAAATCATTACTGCACTTAAGAAAGTACATCGCCTATCCCTATCTTGAGATAGTTCTATCCCATTTACCTCATTACACCCTATCTCTATCTTGAGCTGTTTCTATTCAGTCGTCACTACACCCCATCCTTATCTTGAGCTAGTTTTATCCAGTCCACCTCATAACACCGCATCCCTATCTTGAGATAGCTCTTTCTAGTTCCCCTCATTACACTCCATCCTTATCTTGAGCTAGTTTTATCCAGTCCACCTCATTACACCGCATCCCTATCTTGAGATAGCTCTTTCTAGTTCCCCTCATTACACTCCATCCCTATCTTGAGCTAGTTCTATCCAGTCCACCTCATCACACCCTATCTCTTTCAGGTCCATTCCAATGTTATCCTCCCATTGCGTCTAGGTCTTCCCAATGGTCTCTTACCATTGGGTTTCCTGAACACGGTTCTAGATTTTCCCATTAAGGCTGCATGTCTTTCCCACCTTAATCTACGATACTTGATTATCCTAACAATATCGTTTTATGAGTGCCGGTTATGTAACTCATCATTATATAACTTCCTCCACTTTACAGTAGCCTCATCCTTCTTTGGACCAAATATCTTCCCAAGCAGCTTATTTTTGAAAACCCTAAAATGGTTTTCGTCATGTAAGGTAAGAGACCACGTTTCACACCCACAGAGAGCAACCGGTAAAATTATTGTTTTGTATTTTCTGAGTTTTACATTCTTGGACAGCAGGCTAGATGTCAACAACCTACTGACCGAATAATATAATATATTTCTCGACTGTATTCTTTCTCTAAGTTCTACTCTAATATTGTTATTGCTAGTTAAAATTGTTCCTCAATATTTAAAATCATTAACCCTGTCAAATGATGTGTTGCTTGAAGTAATCTCTAAATTATCGACTCCAATCTGTGTTTTCTGTTTGATCATATATGTATTTTCAGTGTTCACTTCTGAACATACTTCATTACTAGCCTCTACTACTACTTATAATATTACTACATTAATAATAATAATAATAATAATAATAATAAAAGTAGGATACTTGTTGAAAAGAGTATAATAGTGATCATCCCGCTTAAAAATTGACTCAAATAAAAACATGATTATTTTAATTATTTTAAATTGTTTTAGATATTATTTTATTATTTAAATTTTTAAGTTTTGTTGAAGAGCGTTGAGTGTATAGTAAATATTTATGACTATATTTTTTTAAACGATAATATTTTATAACTATGGAAAGTTGTTCCTGTAGAAAATAAATTTGAAATCTAACGCTTCATTTTAAATTGAAAGATTAATTATTGATAAGCATTTTATTTAAGTATTTCAACTTATCAAACTAACTTGTGAAGACAAGGATAGCACTTCATAAACTTTGAATAACATCATTAATTTGAAGTATGAAACAATCCTTATCAAATTATATACAGTAAAGCTTAATTTTATAAAGTAATAAAATTCAAATTTAATGTGACGACTTTTTAAAGACTCTTATGTTGAAGTATTCGTGAGATTCCACTACATTCGGTAGAGGATGCTCCACAGTCTTAAAATTGAACAAATTGTGCGAAGCGTGAGAAAGAAGAATATAATTTCCCTCCAAATCACTGCTAGACTTGAACATTTACTCTCATCTCGTTTTTTACAAGCCATTTACTTGTAAGGACGCTATCATCCCTATAAGAGTCTACCTTGGCCTGCGACGCCTGTTGGCTACCTCTGCAACATAAAGATGGGACGTGTTTGACATCAGCTGTTAAAATGAATATGAAAGAAGAAGAATAACAGAAAAGACTAACTTCCTTTTCATGTGTACGGAGAAAACGTAACGTTGGATTTAATTTGTTCAAAAGTTGGTTTTCAAGTAGTTCATGGTAGTAAACTACAACCGCACAGTCACTGTTGATGGTAGGTCAGAGTTCAAATTCTGGCCAAATGCATTGTGAAAGTGTTTTACCCATGTAATCGCTTAATGTGGGAGTTCCCTTCATCTCTCTACTCTAATGTGGGTGCACGTCTTTATAACAATCCTCCTAAGCCCTACCTCTGAGATTAAGTCATTAATAAACTGTATGATTCATACGTTGGGCACGCAGACCAAGGAAATGGTATCGTCTGGTTTACCGGTGCTAGCAAAGTCAAGGTTCGAATCATGGCTGAGTTAACTGTAGGATTTTTACATTAAATGGTTTCTAACTATATTCACGCAAATGGATGTACAGCATTTCATAATTCTACCCTTCTCAGCTCTCTCATATTCGGTAAATCCACATTTAAATAAACTAATGAGTTAGGGATGAGGAATGTTAAATTTATATAAAATGTACCAGAATTTACATTGAAGGAAAGTGAGAAGAAACAATTTAGGGGAAACCACCTTCAGTACACCCAACCTGGATTCAAACCTCAAACTTCCCGTAGCAGGCAAAGACTAGAAGAGTTTTACGTTTAGTTCATGTGCCCACCGATGCGGGTTGGACTAAACAATAACTCCCAACTGAATCCATATTAATATTTTCCTGCATTGCTACAACCGCATTCATTTGTATTCCTAAAGCTCAGAATGAGCCAAAAACGGACCGTGGACCTTATCTGGCACACCAAGGGATTATATTCACCCCACAAAGTTGTATAACTTTATTTTTATAACAATGTAGGTAATTTAAAATAGTACCTAGTTAAATAACTTCTTGCTCTCTGAGATATATTTTTTTTTCAAATGTACTAATAAATAAAAACATTCTCAATGTCTCATGTGACTACCTCACTACTCGATAGTAACGGTATGACCAAATAATTTACATGCCCCTTCTCATTAGATATGCTCTCATCTAATTACAAATCGCTTGCGATGGAAATTTTCGTCATGTAAAGTCAAAGTCATTTTCAGGGGAAAACGATATTTGTCATGTTAAACAGTGCCAAGATACTAAATTTAATCAAAATTGTTAGAGCTGACTTTGAGGCAAGAGATTGTCTCTTTTCGCCCTTAGTTAAACTACATCCGCTTCGGTGGCCGCGTGGTCTATGATGCTACTCTCGCAGTAGAATAGAATATCGATGACAGAAAGATTGAGGTTCAAATCCCAGTCGGGTGTACTAAGGTTGGTTTTCCCAAAATGATTTTCCACTCTCCCTTTCCGCAAATTCAGGTACACTTTTCCTAAATATAATCTTCTTAATCATTCTAACCACTAGCGTAATTAGTATACAAGCGTATAATCCAAACGGATAATAAGAAGTGGTGCCAAGCGAAGTAAACTGCCCTTAATTTTAGGGTTGGATGGATAGTTAAAATAAACTAACTGAAGAGCCCTATAAAAGCCTTAGATACTAAGATCCCCGATAGGGAAAGTTGTTTCGGTTCTAGTCTCAGTATCAGACATACAGACAGATGGTATTATAGTAAATACTTTACTGGTTTCATAGGATCATGAAACGTTTACATCCATCAAAATATCGATCTAGATTTTTCTGACGATCACAATACTTCCTCTACCCGAGGGGTGCAAGAAAAAAATTCTCACTAGAATATACTCGTAATATTTAGGCCTATATATACATTGTATCGCTTATAAAAGTGGATCTCCTTGAAAACATTGAAACTGAAAGCAAAGAATGGTTTCTTTTGGACATGAAACCAGAATTTTGATTCCCCACAAATTAATTCTATGGACTTGCACTTTGATTATGAACTACAAGAAAAATAATCTTTTGTGCACGAATTATAATATAATCTCCAAGGCATATAAAACAAAATTACCACATTAGAGTCTCCATAAACCAATTCCCAATTATCTAGGTTTTATTGTTATTTTTAGCTATTGTTAAAAGTCTAGTGGTAGGTCACAGCATGCATTATAACGGGTAGATCGTGGTTCGAATCAAGGTCGGATCTACTTAGGGTGTTTTTTCCTAAAAATGCTATCCACTATCCTTCCACGCAAATGCATATAGCTTATTAATTTTTCCAAGTGTTTTCTACAACACATTCACTCGCCGATTTCAAGACTTCATACCGATTGAAAATTAATGTCCTTAGTCACCTATACTTTGTCATATGATATTGATAAGACTTTTGTCAATCTTCAACTCAAGTTTATATACCTGCAATGTAATCCATTGTTTTTACAGCAACTAATACAGATTTTTATGTTTTGCTTTTCTTAACCAAAATTAAATGGTCACGTTCATTTGTATTTTATTGTGTTGTTTTTTTATGTGAACAGATATTATCTCTTATAAAAATGAATAAATAAAAATATAGATCTGTGTTGACTGATGGCCACCTTGGAGCAGTGCCCAGAATTGCAACAATGGAGAAAACAGTCTTGGTGACAACTGATTTTTCACTCCCCCCGATGACTAACCATCTCAAGTCCAATTTTTATAAGAAAGAACTCTTAGAATCCAACTTATTGTTTTAGGCAATTTTACCGTTTTACTCGAGTTATTTTAGAAGTATTCATAAAGTATATTAAAAAATAATGGCTGCAGATAACATGATTTGAAACACGAATAAGTAAAAGTAAATCTAATACATTGTTTAGATTCCAGGCGAAAACTGGACTGTAGCCTAAGTTTAATATGATCGAATATATTTAATAGCTGTCAAATCAATTTTGTGATTTGTTCTTTAACCTAGTATCTAATTACGTTACATATTTTCCTTGACTGGAAAACATAAACTTGAGCTACTATGAAAATAAATACAACTCTACATCGACAAACCTCTGTGGAACTTTAAGGCGGAAGTGTAGCGAACGCGAGAAGAGGACAATGTTTTTTAAGTTTTAATAGCAAAACATTTTTTCCCCAAAATAAATAAAATATTTTGTCAGTAAAAACATAGAGTTTTACTTTCTTTAAATGGTGACCTAAACAGTTCTTGAATATTTGTCAAGGGTGTTCTGGAATTTAAGGACAACTATTTTTCTTCATTTTAAAAGTTTCTCATCTATTGTCTTTATACTCACCACAGATATTCAACAAGTGTTGATATCACCATGCGAAGAAAATTAAAGTATATGTTTGTACTGAAGCAATATTTTACTTATTTCAGCCAAAAAAAGTTTTACTCTAAAACCTGCAAAAAAACACTGCCCTTAACTCGCGTTCCTTACACTCCTAACTTAACAAAAATTACTGTCCACCCCTGTTTTAGACTAGCCCTTAATTCTGCTTTGAAGTAAGCTGATTCAATTTAATACAATAAAGTTCCTGCGATCTGCTAATGAAGTATCGTACTTTACCTTGTCAGTGCAACCAACTGACAGGACCACGATTATGACAATGTACGTCATCACAGTTCTTCTCTACGGATGTATGTATGTAGGGTTATACGGTATAATGGACATGTGTGATGGAGTGAGTGTGCAGGTTTTTGTAAACGACAGAATATAAGAGGGATTGAAATGAAACCACAGTCAACCTGCCAAAGGCACAAAGATAAGCTCTTGAAAGGCGGACATTGATTATTTCGGTCTATCAAAGCATTTCTCTTGTCTGGTCACCAAACGAAATAAAGCCGATCATGGGGCTGCTACTGATGTCCCATCGGGAGTCTCAAGTTTGGTATGAAACTGTGAGAGGAATCTGCTTTTATAAATTAAAAATGTACCGTTGATTTAGAATAGTAATAATGTTTATATTTTTCATTTAACGTGTTAGGGCCATTGTGCCGATACTATAGACTCAAAAGATCTAATATAAGGCATTGAGAAGAGTGAATTTTAAGGATATTCAAAGGCGTTCGCCTGGAGATAAGTTAGGACCTTATTAGGTCAGACACATAGCCAAAGAGAAACTCCTTATGTCATGGAACTAATCAACCCTCCCGTGAATAGTCTCAACTAATACTTACATTCTTAAAATGCAACCTTTTTCGGTGGTTTTGTGGTCTAAGGCGTCACTCTCGTAATAGGCTGGATCTCCCAAGACGGGGAGATTGGGGTTCGAGTCTTGGTTGGGTGTACTTTGGGTGGTTTTTCCTTAATGGTTTCCCTCTTTCCACTTAAATGCGAGTACATTTCTTCTAAATTCTACCTTCCTCGTATCAAAAATATTAGTGTAGTTAGTATATATGCGTATAATCTGAATGGATAATGAGATGCGATTAAAAAAGTTTGATTCAGTGCCTTAGCCAAATCCTCTCCTCCCGAAATTGAATGATTTGAGCCCTATTTACATGCTTGTATTCAGTGTAGTTAAACACTTCAAGTGAATCTCGTCAGGTGTTGAATCCAGGTCTAGAGAGCCAGAACATGCTAAATCCTTCTAGTTCTGATAATAGGATTATGACTAATGGTATATCCTGTTATTGTGGCTGAGTGGCTTAGAGCATTAGAGGGGTGGTTGGCAAAACAAGCACAATTCCTGGTGCTGAGGTTGAGTTTGTTGTGTTAAGGAGATAGAGATTAACATTGGCTATTGATACAGAATTACCTTGACACATCTTTAAACTAAATTAAATAGAATTGAAAGATGTGTTGTATTAATTGCGCCCTCATAAGTTATGTTATTACTGTGCTCCTAAACTAATACCTCCTGATGTATAATGTTGGCTCACAACGTCAGAGGTGGATGTAGGTGATATGGCAGTAGAGGGTGAACCTTCCCGCCAATATCCTGTGGTCTTTGTCGTCGTGCGACGGATAGCAGAAAGAAAGCAGTCTGACAAAATGGCGTATGAAATGGAAGTGCGTACGAAGCAGAGGTGTGTCATTAAATTCTTACATATATAAATTGCACCCATTGACATTCATCGAACATTTACGGAGACCAAAAAGTGTATGTGAGCACAATGAGGCGGTGGGTGGCACGTTTCAGCAGTGGCGACAGCAACGTGAAAGAAAGACAAGCCACGTTCCGGGCAGCCCTGCACAGCTGCCAGCCCACGAAATGAATAACGACTTGATTAGCTCAACCACGAGAATCAGCGGATTATGACCAAGGAACTGTTAACGAAGCTGAATGTCTGCTTCAATGCATTAGAAACGATGTTGGCAACACTGGCATGTCGCAAAGTTTGTGCCAGGTGGTTTCCCGAATGCTCTTACAGTATAGAGAGATCACCTCCAGGACCTGCTGAACCACCACGAGGCTGAAGCTGACAGTTTCCTGGACTGCATCATCCCCGATGACGAGACACGGTGTCACCACTACAAGCCAGAATCAAAACGACAGTCGATGAAGTGATGACATGCGAATTCCACATCAAAGAAAAGTTCAAGACGCAGCAATCGGCGGGTAAAGTGATACTCACTGTCTTTTGTGATAGGAAAGACGTGATCCTTCTGGATTTTCAAGAACCCGGAAAACCCCATCGACTCTGACTAAAATGAACGCTCAAATTTCCAGAGTCAGGCTAGATAAAAATATATTTAGCTTGTAACACGATAACGCCAGGCCCCATCTCAAACCAGTTTGAAGACCATGGACCACGTTGCAACTTTTGGTTGGACTGTCCTATCACACCCAACGAATAGTCCGGATTTGATACCTTCTGATTTTCATCTGTTTGGGCCGATGAAAGATGGACTACGTGGGAAACATGTTCCCGACAACGAAGCCATCATCGCAGCAGTGAAAAAGTGGGTCGCTTCCGCTGATGCAGATCTTAACGAGCACGGCATGCAGACTAGTTCATCGCTGGCAAAAAATGCATAGCCCAAGGTGGTAACTTTGTGGAAACATCGTTTTAATTAAATAAGAAGTATAAGTTTCATAGTTTGTTGATCGTGTGCTGTTTTACTCCCTGATTCACAAACTGCACGTTATTTCTATTACTATTATTATTATTTCTTATACGTTAGTTCCACTACCGACCGAACTAAAGTTTAAGACTCTTGTTATTAATATTATTAATATTTTTATTAATATATATTATATTTTGAAGGTTTCCATATTCTAATAGTATATTATTATATTCTATCTTATTAATTTTTTCTATTATATTCGTGGTGTACGTGAAAGAGTCTAAGTTTTCAACTCAGCAGTGCACACTAACATTTATGCGTGGGGTTATTCTAACGATCATGTTAATAGCACAAATGAAGAGTTCTTAGTGTTGGGGGGTTGTTGTTTGTTCATTTAGACTCCGAGCTGTGAATACTTCATAATTAAAACCAGTGCTTATTAATATTTACTTACACACTTCTTTGTTTGGTAATATTTTAATCAAATTCCAATAAATCTATAGCGTCAGACCGCACCTGAGCCATACCAACCAAGCCCCGCCATCTGTTGGAGAAGATAGTACCAATTTATGTGGATAGAAGGTGTTATATGGCCAGAACAACAAACCCTCCGACCGTTAATCTCAATTTTCTATATCGTAGCTACTAATTTTTCACTAAAATAGCTCCTAATTTGTCCTCACGTGGACCGTGGTTGAGTTGACCCCATTCCAAACCAACTGCTTCACAAAAAATCTGGAAGTGGTGGAGATCGAACACGGGACCACTAGATCTGTATTCAGTAACTATGACCACTGGGCCATAGAGGTAGTTGGATAAAATTCCATTATGTATACATATATTTAAGAATGTCAAATTTTAGGAAATGTGTGCCACTCCAAGCAAAATATTGCTTTTGTAAAATCTACATGCACCTGTGATGGTCACGTGGACAAAGGCGTTAGTATCGTCTTGTCTGGTTTATGAGTGACGTGGAGGGCGGGGTTTGTATCACGACGAGGTGTACTGAGATCTTTATTTTTTTCACAAACGGTTTACCATGCTACCTTCATGCAAATGCGGGTAGATGTCCTATAAATTCTATCTTCCTTATATCTATTCCGCTATTCTAGATACCAGAATAGCTTGGACGAGTAATAAGACGCGGTGCATGTCTTGATAACTGCGAGTGTATGAAAGTAACATGAAAAGATCCCACCATCTTTCCCGAGCTTGTATCTAGCAAGCAGCTCAATAAGAAGTGATGGGCTTGTTAAAAGTATCTAAAATGCACGTAAATCTCTATCATGGCGAACTGTAGCCTTCCTTACCTGCTTTTTGTGCTTTGGCTATTATAAATTCAAAATTTCTTTACACAGGAATGGAAGTATTTAATATTTATGATTATAGAAATTGTAGTACTGTAAATAAATAAGTATACACAATATATATTTATTTAATATTTATTGTTAATAAATATATATATTACTCATGTAAGAAAGTATTTAATATTCATTATGATAATAATGGTAGACTAATACTGTAAATAAATAAATAGATAAATAAATATTACATAAATATATATTTATTTATTTACAGTATTACTAATTTTAACATCATGAATATTAAATACTTTCATTTCTAAGTAAATATATATATATATCTTTTAACGTCTTAGCTCACTCACTACCTGTTTGGGCTATACACATATGAACTAATAACGATAGCGAATTGAGAATGAGAAAGGTTGAATTTAGAGGATATGTACCCGAATTTGTGTGGAGGGAGAGTGAAAAACCATTTTGTATAAACCCCTCAGTAAACCCGACCAGTATTTGAACTCCAATCTCTCTGTCATCGGCAGTCTAGTCTATTACAAGAGTGATGCTTAATCCGTGCGTCCACTGAAGCAGGTTTATAAATATATAATAATAATTATTATTATTTTATATTATTATTATTATTATTATTGGCAATACGTCTTACTACCCATTCGAGTTGTACGCACTTACGCTAATGTGTATTGGTAGGGTGATTGTGAGATTAAATGGAGGACCTACAGTTTAACGTGGGATCCGAGCCACGGTGGAGGCCTGGCATTCCACACACTCACAAGTTGTGATTAATACACATCTTGTCAGAGGTGAAGGAAGGGTTTGGACAATCAGATAAATCTGTGCCAGGACCGAGGATTGAGCCCCGGACCCCCAGCATGGAAGTACGACACCTTACCCCTAGAACGCCAGGTCACCTTGTAAATATATTAAAATCACACATGTATACTTTCGGGATAAAAATGGGTCATGCTGATGACTATTATCTTAAAGAGTGTCACACGGTATCAAATATCGAAACAAACACATTTAATTTATGAAGGCTTATATTTATGGTTTTGACCGTTTAATGGACTTTCTTATGTCTAGTATTTGAATGATATTTTGGTACTCGTTCAAGAATTTAACAAGTAAATATTTGTGAGCATTTATTAGACTAACTTTAATTATGTATAGTATTCAAAAACATAAGTAGTCATTGGGTTAAGAAATGTTTTTTCATAAGTTAATTAATTATTTTTTCTCTTGGTACTTTTCTTACTTTTTACCATCTGGCACCTAGAAACTCGTTATAGTGAACATTCCAAACTTAGCACTAATTGTTTACCTGAGCTCTCTACCTAGGATTCGAGTCAAAGACGCTCGAAGGTGATGGTTTTCAGACTAAATTATCTGATATCTCCCTGCTGAATTTGGCCAACAATGAATCTATAATATATTTACAAATTGTGAAGAATTATTATTTAAATATTACTATTGCATAATAGTGTGTTAGCACCCTGTGATCGGCCAAGAGCACTAGGGGCTATCAGCGGAATGACCTGACCTCTGGTGTATCGTGACGCAACCATCTGTGCACAACCAGCGGTCCGCCTGAGTTTGACACATTTTAAAACTGTGTTCGGGAATCCACCCTGAACATAACATTTTCTGGTTTGCATCACCCGTTAATTTGTTGTGGATTCAATTTTTGTTCACATTACCGACATAACAAAGGGAAATTGATCACGTATTCCACAGCTAAGTTTACACAATTTGAAATACAAAACCACACAAGAATGAGTCAGTTTTTATGACCGTAGATTGTACCGCGCTGCACTATCCAGGTTAGGAGGTGGAAATGGTGGTGGGGGACACATGCTGTCTGCGCATGCGGCAACCTGTTCATGCTTTCTCATAGGTAAAAATTTGCGTTCTTTCAAATATATGGTTTTAGTGCAATGGTGTGCTGGTTTTTTAAAGAGTATTAACTTACCAATTAAAATTTAGACTTTAGAAGCTATTGCTTCTCTGAATTCAAACTTTTTTTTATTTTTATTTTAAATGAAAAGCCTTTTAAAGTTAGATTAGGATTAGTTGTGTAAGTTTTAATAGGTCTCAAAAGTACGCTTTTCAAGCATAATTTTTCACTATAATTTATAGGCCTTTTGTTAAAATTAGGATAGGGCGTAAAAGTTAGAGGTGGGTGGTTGGCGAAGTGAGGGTGAGGAAGGCCGTGGGAGGATGGTATCACTTCACGGCCTGCCATTGATCAGTTAAAGTAAAAGTGGTCCTCGGGTGTTGCTCTATAATCTGACAGCGTATTATTTCAGACAGAAAAGTTAGAGGAAATATCGAGTGACCTGGCGGTCTAGGTGTAAGGTGTCGGACTTTTGTGCTGGGGGTCCAGGGTTAAATCCTCGGTCCCAGCACAGATTTATCTGATTGTCAAAACCTTCCTTAAACTCTGAAGAGACGTGTATTAAACACATTTTGTGAATGTATGGAATGCCAGGCCTCCACCGTGGTTCGGATTCCAAGTTAAACTGTAGGTCCTCTATTTCATCTCACAATCATCCTACCATTGCACATTAGCGTAAGTGCGTATACCCGAACGGATATTAAGACGCGTTGCTAATAATAATATTATTACTATATTAATAATAATTATTATTATAATAATTATAATAATGTAATAATAATAATAAATAATAGTAGAGGAAAAATTACAATATTAAAGATGTTTTCCAAGACAAGAGTTAAACCACCCGGATCCTATTCAGAAGTTCAAACCACTACACCATTTCTGATGGAGTTGGGTCTGATAGGAGCACGCCCACATCTGCATAACCAGCGTCCTCACACTGCTAATGAGAAACACGCCCCACAATAATTAATTTGTATCTCAAGCCAAGGAAGACGCTGCAATTCTACTTTTTCTAATCTTTGGCTACTTACTCTCTAATGAGACAACTTGTCCTGGCGAAAAGGTCGTGGAGCGTTTAAAGGCTAACTTTCCTTGCTAAAGTACAGCCTAACATTTGTAGTAAGAACATCATCTGTTAGTTAATGAAACAAATTGTAATATATTCACACATTAAGTCATGTGATCTGCAGATGTCACTTTTAATAGATATTATCAATACTTATTAAAATAACACAGATAATATGGTAAAATATTATCAATGCTTACAGCAAAACAGTTTTAGTTTCTAAACTGTTCTTCCAACCAAAATCATGGTTTTTGTGCTATATCTGCCAAATATTTAAGAGTCACACACGGTTATAGCTCATAGTACTACGAATATAAAGCTAGAGGAGATACCTTGGCTACTACACATGGCGTCACTTTAGACCCGGGCCTTGATTTGTTTGCTTATATTACTAGATGAAAACACATGATCAAGTAATATGAGGCGTGGAAACAGATATTTATTCAGAATGTTTCATGTAAACGTTTTCATCAGATGCTCATCTGGCTCGAAGTTGACGTCAGCTGACAGAACTGGTGATTATATATTACCTTCTACCAATTATTTGTAGTGCCATGGTTAGAACCAAGACTATTCCCATCACTTCATCCTACATATTTTAGAGTTATTAGTACGTTAAGATTTATCTGACAAATGCAATGTTTCCAATCTCAGACCTTTGGTTAAGTGCAATAATGATCTACTGTTAGAGCTTACTTAGGTTACTATCCATATTTAAGATACACTTCCCAAGTTTTCTCCCTGGAATCTGCATAATATTTAGTATTTTCAATAATGACTAGAGTAGTATTCAGTGACTTTGATGTGGATAAATATACCATGTATCCCACAGCTGGCCACATGTAGGCCTATCAGTTAATTCAAGTAGCGTTTGGCCCACTTCGGTGGCCGCAAGTTGAAACGCACTACTCTCGTGTTAGACTAGACTGCCAATGACGGGAAGATCGAGTTTCGAATCTCAGTCAGGTGTACTGAGGTTTTTTACAAAATGGTTTTCCAATATTCCTCCTCAAAAATGCGGGTACACATCCTCTAAATAAAATTAATCGTAATAATCCCTAAAACCATTATCGTATTTATTACATTAGCGTAGACTATAACCCAAAGGGGTAGTAAGAAGTGGAGCTAAAAAAAAAATAGTTTTTGGTAAGCCGGAGGCCATAGCCAGCGGGGGGAAGGTTGGGAGTTCAAACTCTCCTCTCCTTAAAGTTAACAAAAAAAATTCCTTATTTATATATTGAACAAAACATGTCAGTGTTAATTAATCAAGCATCAAAGCTGGATAGACTAAAACAAAATATTGTCAAAGGAAATAGGAAGTATTAGTGAATAGTGAATGAGAGGAGAGTTGTAAAAGTAGGTAAGGCTTTGAGTTTAGGAAATAACAAAACTTTTCAACTTGGAACTATTAGAATTTTAGCTTCGAGAACACATTGCAAATTAGTTGGCAAAGAAGTAAGAATCTGAGGGTGGGAATAGCATAAGAAGAGGGTCTAGCTATCAACCCCCAACTGGATAAAGTTCGTGAAAATATAAATATCAAGTGTAAGTTTGAGGGTAGCCTGCCTGGAGATAAGTGCGTGTTATAAACATTGGGATATGTGAATGCTTTTAGTTGTGTTATTTGAATGTGTAGTATAGACAGGAAGACTAGTGTTACTTAGTTATGGTGTAGGTTGAACTGGTTTACTTATCCTGAATGCTACATTTTGTTTTTAAATTAATACTATGAATTCCAATAAATGAACAATACACTATTTTTTAAAATTTTATTTAGTACCACGTCTTACTAACCGTTTGGGTTATACGCTAATGCCCTCTGGTTTGCTTTTGTTTTTAGTAGGAAAATCCTTTTATAAAATACAGACACATTTGTTTTCAGTACAAATTGATAACATATTATTATATTATTGTTTTATAGGCATTGATAACATCTATTAAATGTGATTGCTGCATTTAACACTATTTGACGTATGAATACCTATATGAAAAATGTTTTAAGTAACATTTAGAAATATCAAAAAAGTTCTTCCTATCTGCATGTGACTAGTCAGGGTCGTCGAAATAGCCTAGGCTACTAACCAGAACACAGTCCCAAACTCCCGGTCACGTGTTGGAAGCGACCACGAAAACTTTCATTGTGTTCAGAGTAACCAAACATGTTTTTAAAATTACATATTATGGTTCTTACCCAACCGAGCTTAACCCAACATTTCATGCTTTAGTAAATTTAGGGAAGAAGAACAATAATGTGGTCCAACACGCATGGTATAAATCTGGTCGCATACTGGTCGTTCAGGACACGGTCGCTTCTAGCACGACGCCAAACTCCCGCCCACCACGCCACCCTGTCATCGGTCACCCTTTTAAATACCTCTGCATCCCATAGATATAAGAGTCAAGTTGAAAATGTTTTTATTTGAAAAATGTACAATTTTGGACTATGTGGGCAGAGGTGACTCAACCTTTTTTTCTCCAAGCACAAATTATTAAATCACCAACTTTATTAGAGAAAGAAGAACTTATCTCTCGAATTATCCATGTTGGGTTAGTAGTGGCAGAACCTTATTTGTATAAGGGGGAGGGGGATAAACCAATAAGAGGTTTTGAGGGACTTTCTCCTCTTCCCCCAGGCCTCACCAGGCAAACATTTAACAATTGGATGTCGATATTGAAGATTTAAAAAAAATGTTTATGCCCATCTAAGTTATTTAGAACAGCCCTCGCTTGATATATTTTTTAATTCGATGCCTTTAGAAGCTATTTGAAGTTTGTTTTTAACCATATAATATTAGAAAATATGAGAGGGGAGTGAACTAAATTCATAGGGGGGCAAATTTATTTATAGGGGAAAAACTTTTTATGAGGCAGTGCCTCCCACACCACTTATGCATTTATTTAAAAGTGATTAATGTAACTTTTTGGGTTTGAAGGTAAGAGGTACTTTGTAATTTTATAAATATTGAACAAATCGGTATCACTTATAGTTTAACCCCTGCTGATAATGAACATAAAAGTTAAATCCAGACAGCTCCCAGATTATTTTAATATTAGTCATTTTGTTTTGCTGGTGGCAGTTGGGGGTAGTTTCCCCCAACTCCTCACCCCCTGCATTGTAAGCTGGTATGATATATTTTATATGAATAAGTGTAGTCATGCTTATAATTTATACAATGTTTGTGTATTATTGAGAAAATCAGTGAATAAAGTATCTTTGATGCGATAAGTGCGCTCGCTGTCCAGGGTTATAGTGCCTGTTCCAGACATATTTGTCAAACTTTTTTAGTCACAAACATACACACTTAAATTTCATGCTTATTTTGGACGTACTTTTAACACATATAGTTCTTAAAGTTAGTTCACTACTTTGAAACCCTCATACACACTTAAATTTCATACCTATTTTAGATTTACTTTTAACACATATAGTTCATAAAGTTAGTTCACTACTTTTAAGCCTTCACACACTTAAATTTTATGTTTATTTTAGATGTACTTTTAACACATATAGTTCTTAAAGTTAGTTCTCTACTTTAAAACTTCCGCACACTTAATTCTTATGTAGTTAGTCTGAAATAATCAATTATATTATACTCTCAAGTAGCCTAGTTATTTATTTTTCACGAGCTTCCTCGAAGTATCCATTATGTTTGTTGAGTTGAGATTTATTTTTCAACACATATAGTTCATAAATTTAATTTACCGTTTAAAACCTTCACACACTTAGTCAAAGAAACTTCTTAATAATTACAAGGGACAATACACAATTATTATCATTCCACTTTAATAAAACAATATTCAATTCAGTGGCCGAATGGTCTAAGACGCCACTCTCGTATAATACTGGCCTGCTGATGACGAGGATATCGGGGCTCGAATCCCAGTCGGGTCTACTGGGGATGATTTGTTTCTTAAATGGTATTCCAGTATCCTTCCACGAAAATGAGGTAGATTACCTCTAAAATGCTTCCTTCCTCATCCATACGCAATGAAAAAAAAAGAATAACTAAAATTGATGTAACAGATTGAAATTTTTATAATATTGGATTATATAACTCACTCTGCTGTAATAACACAATATGCCCATTTTACTTTTGAACATGGTTATAGAAATTTAGTTTTTAAGGTTCTTAAGAAATTTGTTGTAAATAATACTTAGCGAGCACAATATTCGATTATATCGATAATAATGGGTGAATATTAATAGACTACAGTCCACTTATCATAGAAAGGGCCTTTAAGAAAATACAACAGTATATTTTTTTGATCAACATCGATAGGATATACTATATTATTACTTAGTGTTATTTAAAGTTCTTACCTGTTCTTCCGCTATAAAACACAACCCATCAACGTCGTACTCCATTATTCCTGAAACACGTTTCCACCAACTCCGACTTAAATAACTCTAAGCAGTGATTCAAGTACGCTTGTATAGGTAAAATGTTCTATCCCATTTGCTTCTAGCAATTGCTATGTCCAACACAATCTTTCTCCAACAATTCCACTGACACATCTATTTTGACAGATTCAAAGTGTAATGGTGAAAGACTATCAAGGTTCATCTACTATTTACGTTCCAAAGTTCATTGTCATTTAATCATTTATCAATACAGCATTGTCAGATCGTGTAATTTACCAAGCTCATGTAGTCACTACAAATTTTCTTGTCCAACATGAACAAATACATTTATATTCCAGAACAACACAAATGTAGCATTTGGTTCTTCATTAAAACGCCACTCTCTGTCTTCTTGTTGATATAGGAGTGTTTACATCTTGAAGAACAAGAAGGTGTTCTTTATTCAAAGTCTGATATAAAAGTTTCACAAAATAACGCATCACCCCACTATTCTTCTTCCTTGCCCGGTAAATGCAAGTTTATTACCCTCTCCACCTCCTTTTCCATTTCCGTTTCTCTTACCTACAACGTGTAAAATATTCTTGATATATATCTTCAATTTTCCTCACACACGTTATTCCTACCTTCTACCGTTGTAAGAAATTGATAGTTTGGGGAGTTCACGGACCACCAAAGGCAACACTGTTTTTCTGATTATCTTTTTTTTTTTTTT
>CABFWB010000242.1:281163-329862 GCA_902151455.1 Timema bartmani
TTTTTTTTTTTTTTTCAACCCTACCTCCTACCTATTTCTTTTTTGTATTTTCTTTTCAACCTTTTAAAAGTTTCAGAAAATGTTTGAGGTGAGGGGGGAAAAAAAAGTGAGTGAAGATGAAGACAAAAGTGACGAACGAAGAAACCAGTGGAAACGCGTCACAAATGGAGCACTTTTAACTGTTTCTCTCCCCCCCTCCCCCGCGTAGAAATACTGACCATCTTTCTTGTAACTAGAACTTATGGTACAAAGTGTTCCGGACCGAGAGTGTCTTTGCGTCGCGGAAATGAGCCTGTGGGAGAGGACTAGAATGACGACGCTACTTGAGTGGGAATTGGATGTGAAGCACAAAACCAGCTGGGAGCTTCTCAAGAACTTTATAATGTCTTTCTCTAACTATCTGTCTGTCTCTTTCTCTCGTCCACACACACACACACACACACACACACACACACAGAGATAATGATAACCACTGTTGTGAGATCAGTGACGTAACGAACACTTGTGCTACTTTTTTTTCAATTAGACTTTCTCGGCCTCCCACCCCCTTACGTCACTATAACATCTAATCCAATCATAAGTTGGTCATTTTTTAATTTTCAGAATATATCTAGATGGAGTAATCCTCACTAAAAGCATAAATAATAGCTTTTTGCTATTTGATTCTTAATATGCAATCCCGTACAATTATAATAATTGTATAAATGGCTGCAATAAGCCAACTACCGAGTCGCAGATGGCTGCGTTATCTGATAGCTCGTGATATTAATATAATCACACGCTTGTAGCCGACGATTTCCGCTAAGTCCATCATAGACTCTGCCTTAAAATATGAGTGAAGAATGACCGTGGGCACAGGACGAATCCTGGATACCTCAATGGTTATAGCATTGGCGTACCCAAAGGTTCCGGGTTCGATTCCCGTCTCCATGTGTCATTTTTCAATTTTCAGAATAAGTTGGTTAGTTATCATTCGTTCAATAGCCATACAACTTAATAACCTCCTATCCTAACCGGTGGGCAAGTGGATAACGTAATCAGTTTCATCTGGTGTGGCTTAGCTGATGATGGATATGCTAGGGTTCGAATACCACCCGAGTGTATTTAAGTTGTTATATCACCGTGTCTTACTACCTGTTTGGTAATACTCATTTAAAATAATAATTACTCTAACTTTCTAGGGATGAGGAAGAAAGAATTTTAGAGGTAAATATGCCCGCATTTGCGTGGCAAGAAAGTGGGTAACCATCTAGGGAAAATCACTCTAAGTAGACCCGACCGGGACTCGAACCATGATCTCCCTGACATCAGCATGGAGTGACGCCTTAAACCATTTATCCATTGAGGAAGGTTTGTATTTAGGTATTTTTAATAATGGTTACCTAATTTCCCTCCATGAAACTCCAGGTATATTTCATCTGAAAATTAATCCTCCTCATACCTTCTGTTATTTGAAATATGCGGACAGCTCTTATGTGTATAGTTTAATTTCAATAGAAAGGGCCTTTAAGAAAATACACTAATTTTTTTGCTGCCAAAATTGATAACATTACTTTTTTATTAGTGTTATTTTATAGTTATTGATTTGTTTAGCATCGTGTCTTACTAACCATTCAGGTTATATGCTTATGTACTAATTACGCTGATGGCTTTAGAAATTAGGAATGTTATATTTAGAGGAAGTATACCCGCATTTGCGTGAAAGGAGTGGTAAAACCATTTTATAAAAACCACCCACAAGACACCCGACCGATACTCGAACCTCGATCTCCCCATAATTGAAAATCTAGTCTAATGCGAGTGTAGAGCCTTAGACCATGTGACCACTGAAGTGGGTATCTATTAAAATTGACAGATGCTAATTATGACGTATGAATAAGTTAAACTAGATTCAGTAGCTTTTATAGCTTTCAGATAATTTACGGTTTATTCAATGACTTACTAGGACTTACTAGGACACGGAGCAAAACGGAAAATAATAAAAATATAGCCAAGCTTTTTATTGATTCATGCAAAAAAAAAAAACACATTTGGAATCTTATTCCAAGTTTGTCACGAATTTAATAAATTGATGTTTCAATTAGGAATAAATTTTAAATAATTTGGCAGTGTGTTATATAGGAAATAGTCACGTAAATAATGTGATTCATAAACGCTATACAGCATCTAGGTCTATATTGATTTTATTAACAACGTTCCTATTTGTAGAGTATTGACCAAGAGTAATACAAAAATATTCTTACTTTTTTAAATTAAATATGCACATTTTGGATGTGCCTTTAATCAGGGTCGTAACGGGATGACATGAGGTCCAAACCACGCCCCGCAAACTGTGATTAGTAATAAAGTTTTGTATTCCTCTTAAATATTTAGACTCTTAGCTTATCAAATTCTTGAAATCTGTTGGGGACTTCACGAGCCCCCTCTGGCAGAAACCCTTCCCCCATATTCTCTTCTTCTTAAGTCAACAGCCCAAAGGTTGGTTCGATGTGATTTTCATCCATCTGGAACTAGGCTTGCACTCAGACCTGAAGATGCTTAGTGCTGCCTTCGCAATCTGGTATAAATACCATGTACTAGGAGAGTTTAGGAAGTGTGGTGATTCCTCGGTGGCTTCCACGCTAAATTTCTATGAGCGAGCGCAAAAGGGTCTACCAATTTTGCCGGAAAAGGTATTTTCACACAGCTTTCAAAGTTATTTTACATGCCACAATCGACATGAGACCAACGGTATTACTACTACTCCGAAGGAAGTTGTGCTACGGATTTTTATCAACTTCATCTGGGTTTTAACTGAAGAGGGTCCTGAGGCAAGCACTTTAACCCAAGACCACCGAACCAAGAGTAATACAAAAATATTCTTACTTTTTTAAATTAAATATGCACATTTTGGATGTGCCTTTAATCAGGGTCGTAACGGGATGACATGAGGTCCAAACCACGCCCCGCAAACTGTGATTAGTAATAAAGTTTTGTATTCCTCTTAAATATTTAGACTCTTAGCTTATCAAATTCTTGAAATCTGTTGGGGACTTCACGAGCCCCCTCTGGCAGAAACCCTTCCCCCATATTCTCTTCTTCTTAAGTCAACAGCCCAAAGGTTGGTTCGATGTGATTTTCATCCATCTGGAACTAGGCTTGCACTCAGACCTGAAGATGCTTAGTGCTGCCTTCGCAATCTGGTATAAATACCATGTACTAGGAGAGTTTAGGAAGTGTGGTGATTCCTCGGTGGCTTCCACGCTAAATTTCTATGAGCGAGCGCAAAAGGGTCTACCAATTTTGCCGGAAAAGGTATTTTCACACAGCTTTCAAAGTTATTTTACATGCCACAATCGACATGAGACCAACGGTATTACTACTACTCCGAAGGAAGTTGTGCTACGGATTTTTATCAACTTCATCTGGGTTTTAACTGAAGAGGGTCCTGAGGCAAGCACTTTAACCCAAGACCACCGAGAGGTCAACCCATTTTCTCTAGCAACACCAAAAATTATAAGTGAGACTCTTTCACTGATATGTTATATACTACATCTCTCTATATGTATATCTTATGATAAGCAATAAAAATATATTTTTAAAATAATCTCACATAATTATGGGGATAGCCCAAAGAAGGAAATTAACAATTATTTATGTGCTCTTTTCTAGAATATACCCCCTTGAATACATATTTGTACATTAAAAAAGTGTATTCCATTATTTTGATTTGCAGCCATCGATCGCATGTGTAGGGCAACGCCGGTGCGTCAGACATTTTAATGTCGACCAAAACGAAAACAAGCAAAAACCTCTACAAGGCCAGTGATGGGTTGTTGGTTCCCTGACATTTGGTGGAACGTCTCTGCTGATAAAACAAATATTTGGATCGTTAAAGAGACTAGTGTTGAATCTGGAACGATACAATGTCTCATTAACAAACGCGCATGCGTCAACTCGAGCAATGAGTCATGCTTGTAGAACCATGTTTCCCATCAAGTGTCTCGACACACACAAAATAAAAAAGAATCAACATGGAAACAATATGGTTGTAGTTTTAAAAATGATTGTGTGTCTAGACCGATTATATGGACTCCACGTGAGGCTCATCTTCTTTGATTGGCTTTTGATGGATGGTTGGGGTTCAAATCTTGGCTTGGGTGTAAGAAGGGTTATTTTTTCTATCAGGTTTTCCTGTGTTTAGTGACGTTAATACAAGTATTTAGGATTGAACTTGAAAATATTGACGTCTGACCACTTGCCATGTTTTTAAAAGTTATAGGCTTTACGGTAGTTTTTTAAATTGCATTACTCAAGGGTTTTAAGTTGACAGTGACAAAATACATAATTTATTAATGATTATATTTTACTGATAAACAAATAAAACAACATATTATATATATATATAATTTTTTTTTAATCTGTCAAAAATACCAGTTGTTTTACGACGATATGTGCAAGGTTTGGCCAAAATTCACCTATAACGATGTTTATAAAGTTTATTATAAACTTTAAATTTATTTTCAAACTTCTAATCCTCTTTTAAATAATTGTTAATATATTTTGTGACAGTAACTTCTATGTCGGGGTTTCTAAGTATAGCCCAATGTTTTACATTACATTTTAAATGTCTAGATTTATTAATCACAACTTGTGAATGTGTGGAATGACAGGCCTCCAGCGTGGTTCGGATTCCACGTTAAACTGTAGGTCCTCCATTTCATCTCACAATCACCCTACCATTATACATTAGCGTGAGTGTGTATAGCCCGAACGGGTAGAAAGACGCGGTGCTAATAATAATAATAAATGTCTAGCCTGAGGTAAATCTTTATTTTATGAAGTTAGGCTATTACAGGTTCCGTAGGAGCAACAGAAACGAGTGGTGTAATTGACCAACTATGCTCAGATCCACTTAAATTCATTTTAAAACCTCATTTAACAAAATTTAAACATAATAATTTTTTTTAATAAACTTTAGGTTTTTATAAATCACTTCGCATAGCTGAAATATGCTGACATAGTAATACATAATTTGTTAAATTATTTTACTTTTTGAATGCTAAATATTAAGGTGGGATGGTAGGGAATGCAAGTTAAAGAGAGTATTTTGGCAGATTTTATAGCAACACTTCATTTCAGCAAAAGAAATTAAATATTTCTACTGTATTAACATAAAGTTTAATTTTCTTCACATAGAAATCTCAACAGTAAATATAACATTTGTCAAGGGTGCCCTAGAATTTGATGGTAACATTTTATTTTCATTTAAAAAGTTTTCCATCAAATGCCACAAACTCCTGATAAACATTTATGAACGGTTGAGATTAATATAGGTCTTTGCATTAAAATAAATTCTATATGTCTACTGGAGCACTGTTTAATTTTATTTTGCCCCTAAAAAATTGTTTTCTATGAAATCTTCAAAAACACTATTCCTTGCGCCCCTTTCCATCCAACAATCAAAATATGAATTAAACTTAACGAATCTACAGAAATAATATATTATTATTTATTTTGGACACAAAGGTTTTTGATATAACACTACAAAATAATTACCTTAAATCTCTCGTATTTCCTTCCACTCACCTTAAAGATAAGTGAAAAAAAAAGTTCAAGACAGACACGCTGTATTTACAGAAAATCTTTATAAATTTATAAATCAATTCATTATTTTAAATTTCTAATTTTAAAATAAAAGCTTTAATTACTAGATTGATTTTATATCGTAACAGTTACAGTGATGTCATGATAAGATTATGAACCCTGATAAGTGTATCTATGTTTTTTATACATTATGTATGGAAAATATAACAGAGCAATACATATTTTTTCAACATTACACACACTGATGTATGTGGACCAGAGGAAAATATTATATTTAAATCATAAATATATAAATCATGGAAATATATATAAATAATAAACATAAAAAATATATATTTAAATGATAAATATATATAATAAGTAACATTTACCTTCCTGTCACAATATTGTTGTATGGGGTTTATAAAAAATATTTTTTTCATGTATAATATATTTTGGTCATTCCTGTTATGTAAAACATAAATAATATGAAAGGTTTTTTGGAATTAAAAAACTAACTATTACTTCCATAATGCTGTAGAAGACTTGAGAGGAACATACGAACAGACAGGGAGACAAATTAAGAAGTCCTAAGAAGAGTGGTTGAGAAGAGAACCATTTTGGATGTGATTCTTCGGTACAAAACAAACTGGATCGAACACATCCTTAGGAATAGGAAGAGCTGTCTTCTGCATGACGTTATAGTAGGAAAGGTTGAGGGTAAAAGGAGTTTAGGAAGAAGGAGGATTTAAATATTAGATGGCTTAAAAGAAAGAAGAACATCCTGGCAGCTAAATGAGGAGGCAGAGGACAGGGCGCATTGGTGGTATAATTTCACGGACAAAATGAATGAACCTGTCGTAAGAGAGAACACTTGATACAAAAATAATAATGCCACTCAAATACAATAAAATACAATATCAGGGTCACTGTTTTCTTTGAACTTTAAAATTAAAGTTTAAGTAGATTTTTTTTTAAAATAAATAAATAAGGTTTCCCTAAAGCAGGGACAGCGAAACTTTTTTGACCAGTGCGACACTTGAGGACTAGCTGAATTTTGAACTAGTATAGTGTGCCACCTATTATTTATGTTTTTAAATTGTTAAAAAAAAATTAAAACTTGTTGAGAATTATAAATAGCTAAAATCAAATTGTAAATATTTTATATAATGACCTAGATTTTAAAGATAGAAAAGTTATTAGATTGTCAAAGTGAGTATTAATCTCAATAATTATTTAAAGTAAAAACATTGAGAACAAAGACAATGTATCGATATATAAAATCAAAAACTTACATAATCTATTCCATATTAGCTTAAAACCTGTCTTTTTACATCCAAGATATGTATGTTCGGTTCATAGTTTGTTGTCTTTTACGGCACACAAAATGCCCTTAAGTACGAGCCAAGACGTATTTAAATCATTAACATCATGAAGTTCATTGTGACATGACATAGAATGGCAGGGCTGTTTATATATAATTTGCTTGAAAAAAATTATACCCGTTGGCAAAAGTTGTATTTAGTGTATTTTTTTAATTTAGGTGTCCTAAATTATACTCACCTGTCACCCAGTGGACTGCGCGCCGTATATTTTGCCATCCCTACCCTAGAGCCTATCTGTGCTAAGTGTGTTCAAAACTCTCTACCAAATTCTGTGTTGCATGTTGCGTCTCTCATCACCTATTATTACTAATGCGCAGATTCTGTACACTTCATTTCTAAAACAACACTATACTGTTCGAAATTGAGTCGGGATCAACAAAAATTATCCGACACCTTAGCTCTTTACTATTAAGTGTCGGTGAAAGTTATAGACCAACTTTAACTTGTAGACCACCTTTAAGAACAACCGTTCAATGATAAACAGATAAATCGACCTTAAGGGGGTTATCAGAGTGAAAACACAGACGGTGGCAAATTAATATATTGACAGTCTCTTAACATATTTTACTTTCGCAATTACAATAACTCTTTCCTGTCTAAAGATTACTGTGATATGTCATACAAAAAACAAACTAAGAAGTAATGTTATTAAAATGTGTATTGTATTGATATAACTTACTGTAATGGTTTTATTTCGATGAAGTCGACTGAAACAACTCGCGAATTAATGCCTATAGTTTTGCAGTTTTTATGACGGAATATTTTTGCCCAAAATAAATAATATATCACTTCAGTAAAAAAATTTAGTGTTATTTTCAACATAATAGTAAACAAGCTTAATCATACTTGAATATTTGTCACGAGCATCGTGGCAGTTGACTTGTTAAATTGTTTAACTTGTTAAATTAAGAGAAATAGTTCTGGCCAAACTACTCAATGGCCATAACATATATTAATAAAGGGTATGACCTATTTAGGTAATTTTATGGTCCAAGCCGTCACTCTCGCAATATAATAGATTGCCTATGAAGGGGATATCAGGGTTCGAATCCCTGTCGGGTACACTGAGGGTGGTATTCCTAAATGGTTTTCTACTATCCCTCCACAAAAATGTGGGTACACTTCCTTTAAATCCAACCTTTATCATCTCTAACCTATTAGCGTAATTAGTACCTATGCGTATAACCTGAACAAATAGTAAGATGCGACGCTAAATATAAAGGGTACGATGAACCACACAGACTTTCTTGCTCCTTCATCTACAAATGGAGGCGTTTACTTAAAGCTCGTAAGATATGTGAAACTAAATCATATACATTGATTCATAAACATAATGGAAAGAGCATAGTTGAAATGATATACACTGTTACACAAACATATTGAGAAAAGGAATATCCATATTTATTAGAAATTATGATAATCAACTCCCTATTTCTAAGACCCCCATTTAAAGACATATTTGCTTATAGCTGGGAAACTATTGGTTTTATAAAAATATATATTCAAATATTTAAAAAAAATTATTAATAGTTCTACAACTTTACATGATAAGTTATTTAGCATCTCAAAGAATCGCGGAGATATGGTAAAAATATAGATACCCACTTGTAAAGTAGGCTACCTTCTAAGTAATTTTCCCGGAAAATTATATGTACAATTTTTTTATAATGTTTTTCAATGCATAGATACGAATTTTAATCAACATCATAGGAGCCTATTTTGAGAAAATAGTTTTTTCTCCTTGACCTCTTAAGTAAGCTACTAATAATTTTAAAGTTGAATATCTAATTCCAAAAATACCTCTGGGGAACCTTATGAAATCCTAAATACAAAGTTTTAGACCGATCGGTAAAATGGTTTTGGCTCCAGGCCGAGATACGAACACACAGACGGCAACACGAAAACCACTTTTTCGGGTTCAGGTGGTCACAAATCGTCGATATCCGTTAAAATCTCGAATTAGATTTTTCGACAGTCACAATACGGTTCCTCTTCTCTCTAAAGGGATCGCGAGAAAGTAAAAAGAGTTGAGATTTATTTTAAGCATAAAATTAAACTAAATGTATTTAATGAAGCAATATTTTGTTTATTTTGTCCAAAGAATGTGTTTCTTGACAAAAACAAAACAAAAAACAAATACACGGACTTTTAACTTACGTTTCCTGCTATCTTAACGGTTGACACTATCATGTAATTAAGGTTCGTAGTGTGTGAATAAGATTTAAATGGCGTTAGTACTCTTAAGGACATTGATAATCTACGTAGTTAAAGGAAAGGGCATCAGGCTTTACAAACTAGGACGTTAATAAACTACTCACCCTTCTCTCTTCTTCTTTGGCGGCTTTCAAATGGGCCTCTATCGCGTCAAGGTCAATCTTTGGCATTGCTGTCTCGATATTGTACACATCGAAACCCCCTGAAACAATCGGGAGAAAACGTGATATGCTGCGCGCGTGGCCTTGATAATATTTGACTTAATTTTCATAACATATCAGGTTCGTCCAGACAAACATAGACCTATCATGTAATAATGATAGTAAAGGATACACAATTTGGCACCACCCATTGGCATTACACCGATTAATACAATACAATTCACAAGGATGAAACGTGTTTTCGCATTCCAAGATATCATAACTTATTAAAGAGGGAGAACCCTATAGTAAGAATATGGGGGGGAGGGGGGCTGAAATTGAAATATAATAGTTAAAAAGCCCAAAAATTCAAAAATTAATTTGAAAAAATAAAATCCTGATCTATATGGTATATATGCTCTAGTCTTAAAACACATAATGATGTGTTGTTAGCCAAATATAGGGTGCCAAAATTATCTGTTAAACAAATATTATTTATATTTATTGAATACATATAAAATAAAGTATTGATTGATTATTAAAATGTTGCTCTGTTAGCGTCATCACGCTTTAGAAATAAATAGAAAAAACTAAAACAAACAAATTTAATTATTTAGCCAACTCTAGCATTTAAAATAAATCCAGTACAAAGGATTTCAACAAAATTTGTAAATTATTAAATCACAATTACTATAATTTAATTTGTTATATTCATATTAATTAATTAATTTAATTTGTTAGATATCACTTGAGATCAAATTTGTGAATTTGTTTAAAACACGATGAAATTTAAACACGCGTACCAACAATCAACATGAAGAACTCCCCAAAAATTGTAAAGCAGCATTTCAAAAAGAAGTCTGAGATACATGTAAAATAGTAATTTCATTAGATTTAACTCAACCAACCGTGGTAAATACTGTGACTATTTAAAACATTACTATTTTTATTATTGATACCTTGGTCAAAGCTGCCCAAAACTTTCAAAAATAAACATTTCTTTACTCATATACAAGTATATAATTGGCATTTATATAAAATATGTTAATAAACTCAGATATAAATGTCCCAAAAACAGCCTTGCTAGCTTGAAATTGAAATACAATTTTTTTATGAGGTGGGTTTGATTAAAATCAAAACCTTTATAAAAATAATCATTATCAAATAATTTTATTCAACGTTAGCACACCCATAGTCATTATTTAAGGAATAATTATTTTATAAATTTTTTACGTTGCTAGTACATAAATAATACTTCTTTCAAAGTTTCGAAATTCTAGTATTATATTATTAATTATTATACTACTATGGGTTTACATTTTCATATTGTGTAGCTCCATTCAAATGAGAAAATATCCCACATTGATGAAAACATGTACTAAGGCGTCAACCCCGTCTAGTTAGGTTTGCCAGTTAAAATCTCAGATGGGTGTACTGGGGGTAGTTTTTCACTCTTTTCTCCACGCAAATTCAGCTCCCTATGATTCCTATATATCTTCCTCATCTTTACCCCACTAGTGAAGTTATATATATATATAGCCCGGACGGGTAGTAAGACGTGAGTACAACAAACAAACAATAGCAAATAAACTTCTACTTCTTTAAATCTAAGTAAAAGCATATGCTTACTTCGTAAATATAAAAAGCAATGAGGACTATTTATTTTTGAAAAGAGGAATACATTAATATAATGTTTTTATTATAAAAAATTCTTCTCTACATTAGAGAATGCAATCAACATTTTTTTTATTGCGCTCTCAATATTCCCTCCTCTTTCCCTCTACTCGTCTGTACGTGGTTTTCCAATTACTCAGAACGGGACCACGACAAGTTCTGCGAGACCTCAGGCTGCTGCTAATAGAGCAATCCCGTACGAATTATCACAGACAAGGGCGCAATTGAAATGGCATTGAATACAGCCCCGCGGCGAATGCATTGTGGCCGCCATTTGGGAACAGATATAACTAATTTAAAATAAACGAATTACCAAATAATTAAACCTTTGTCTTATGATATGACGGAAAAAATAATTACTACACATTTTGCTGTATAATACGTCACTATTTTAAGTTATTACATGTATAGCTAATTTAAATTAAACGAATTACCAAAGAATTAAACCTTTGTATTATGACATTATAGAAAAATAATTACTACGCATTTTGTTGTATAGTAATGATATTCTCCTATACTATCATTCAGTATCTGTGTATTATTTCTATAATAGAGAGCATTAAAAAAAGTTTGAAATTTGGAACTGAGAAGGCTATTCAATCTACAGATTATAGATAGTGAATATTCTGAAAGTTTATAAATGAAGAATTTGGGATGGACAGTTGGAATACAAAATATTTCGTGATTTTACTTTGGTTGTAAACATCAATATTTTAAATTATTAGAAATATTTCTAATTTTTAACTCTTAATTCTTACATGATAAAGAAAACCGTTTGTATTCTTAATTTTAGTAATGTTAGTTTTTGACAGAAATAAATTTGGAATACCAATAATCTATACATATTCCGATATATTGTGATTAATTTTAGGAGGAACTATTTACAACATTTTCGTAGTATATAATTTAAAAAGTAGATAAATCAGTGAAGAACTCATTTTATTACGATTTTTATTTGATTTGAAATGGAGAAGATTTTGAATTTTGATAACCTGTTATTTAAACACATATTGTAAATTTTTTTTAAGGCAAATTTTTTTTTTTTTTTTAA
Organism: Timema bartmani; assembly: GCA_902151455.1. NCBI lineage: Eukaryota > Metazoa > Arthropoda > Insecta > Phasmatodea > Timematidae > Timema > Timema bartmani. The sequence continues at coordinate 293,193 of CABFWB010000242.1, forward strand.
AGATTGGTTTCTATTTGATTATGTTATTGTTTATTTTTGTTTGGAATTATTTTAAATATAGTTTATTGTTGGAAATAAGAAATTAGTATTTTAATAGTGTACAGAGTATTTCGTATTCATTTTTTCACTGCGTCTTAGTCTGTTCGGGCGGTACACATGCTTTGAATTATTATAAAGATTATTATTTTGAAATTTCTGAAGATTAACTAAATCACGATATAAAACAACTTAAATTCATGATATGTATTTCTTCTTATACTCCAAAAATGTGCGATGAAAAAATAATAGCTTTCTTTAAACATGGAAACTATTAATTCATACATTCTTATTTTTTTAAATATTGCAAAAATTGACATTTTTAATTTGCTACAAATAATCCAAACACGTGTGTGTGAGTGAAATATCCTATGTGTAATTAAATATTCAAGTTTAAAATTATTTAAGTTTTTTTGGAAACAATGTAGGCAGCAACAAATATAACGTGTTCCTTGAATCCCTGATATATTTTACACTTTAAAATGAGTACTGCGAAAGTAATGTATTTGAATAAATATTTTATGACTAAACATTCTAAGTTAGTGCAGAGTAATATTTTAAATAAGGACGTGTCAAATTTGTTCAAAACCTATTAAATATTTTTTAAATTAATGTTGGCATAGCTTAGTTTATCTTTCATTACTTATCTTTATTTTGAACTTATGTTTTAGTGTGTGATACTTTTACAAGCTATATTCCAATTTTGACAAGTATTTATTCTAAATATATTTAATAGATATTACAAATATTGTCCCTTGTTTAGGTAAGATTTGGGTATATATATATATGATATCATTAAGTAAAGCTATTGGTGGAGCAAAATTTGAATAAAACATTTAATTATTACTCTAGGCCTATTTCAAATATCGTAGTATATCCTATATATTAAATTGATAAATAATCCAAGATAAACTTTTGCCTTTATAGTGGTATTTTGGTAGTTAAAGTAAGTACATTTAAAAAGTGAATCTCCACTAGTTGTATAATCTTTCATTTCTACAAATACTCGCTTTGGTGGTCAAATGGTTTAAGGTGTCACTCTCACAATAGAGTGGCCTGCCGATGAAAGGCAGATTGGGTTCAAATAAAGGTCGGGTGTACTGAGGGTAGTTTTACCTATATGGGTTTCCACTCTCCCAACGTGCAAATGCGGATACACTTCTAAATCCAACTTTACTCATCCCTAACATAGTGTAATCAGTACAAAGGCGTACGAACCGAACGGGTATTAAGACGCAGTGCCAAACAAAATGTCTACTGTAGACAGTATTTTAATCACTCGATCATAGAATGTATATTATTATCATAATGTATGTTTATTTCAACTCCTTCTACCACTGGTTGAGCCTTCATGAACTTATGTTTTCTACACACTTTAATGCTTGTTCTCAATGGTAACTCCGAAATATTTATAAAACTATATTTTGAATAATAGAATTGTTGAAAATGAGATCACCTTTTAAAGGTTGAATGGAATTTAAAAACTCTCAAAATATAGCTATGAGAAGCAGACAAGGTTGATAATACTATTTTTAAAACTCCATTATTTTCCCAGGTTTTCCACGCCAACAAATATATATTTTCCTAGTATTTTATTTGCAAAGCTATGAATAAGAAATATTGCTACTTTCACTTTTTTCCATTATATTATTTACACACTAAAATAATCAAAGACAAATGCGTTAGTGTTATCCGCAAAATCACATCAATTTGAGATAACGTTAATTATTCACACCGGGTTACAATTCTACCTCGCATTTAGAAAATGGTTGAAAACATACCTGAAAATTCCAGTGACTGTTCCGTTTTACACCGAATTCTCTGAATTCTCTCAATCTAGTTTGATTGTTGATTGACTTAACGTGTCAGTGTCTTATTAGACTTAGGTGATAAACTATTTATTTATTTAAGATTTGGATTGTTTAACATGAACTTTATGACTGACTATATATACCCAAGAATTACAAAATAATTTAATTTTAGAACAAACACAATATCTAGTTTACCAGATTTTCACTATGAAAAAGGGAAGACCCAAATTTCCCAATATTACATATTTTGGCCATGCCAGGAATTGAACCCGTGACCATTAATTCAGTAGACAGTTGCGTTACATAGTACTACAAAGCTACTAAATAAGACTTAGTGTTTGTTACCTAATATTTCTGCAGAGGATTTGCTTTTGTCCCTGACTGCAGGTAGAGAGCGTCTGTTGGCCAGATCCCTCCCACTCCTGGTCCCTGCCTCTCGTCTCCTCACCACTCCACCACCTCCTGGATTCAAATCCTGGATACTAGACATGTAGCTGTAGTTCAGCTCCATCTTTTCCTTCTTCCTTGGAATAATAGAGTCATCATCCTTCTCCTTCTCCTTGGAGGTTTGTTCCTCCTTGCAGAATTTCTCGGTACCACTATCACACTTCTCGGACGCGCGATTAGAGTCCACGCTCGCGTCGTCACTGCCACGCCGTTTCATCACCTCGTACTCTTCCCTCAACGGCGGTTCCTCTTTGACTACGACCGGAAGGTAAGCGTCTCCCATCTTCCCGGAGTCTAAAAGGCCGGAGACCCCATCGCGGTCGCGGATATGTTGTTGGTCAACGTTATCGTGGCCATGTCTGTCACTGACACTCCACTGTCACTTTCGACACTAGCACTGACATTAGAAGACTCGTCCTCCTGCTTCGTCTCTGGATCACCGACAATATTCACCTCATGTTCCTTTGTCTCCCCGACATCAACAATGATAGTGTCTGGAAATTGGACGTTTAAATGTTTCTGAGGGTCTGAATCAACAACGGAACCACAACATAAACAATCCTCTAAGGAATCGACTGGTATATTAAACTTAGGTTTGTCGTAGAAAGCTTTCTGAAAGTTCTCGACACTGTCCAAATGGTTCACACTGTCGATCTTGGACTCGCCGGTGTCGTCTAATATCTCCACATCATCGTCATCGCCGTTGTTGTTATTATTGTTGTTGTTGTTATTGTTGTAGATGTTGTTGTCGATCTCCTCATCTTCCTCATCAGTGTCCGAAGGGTGCAGTTGATGGGCGAGGTGCTGGAAGCCGGGATAGTTGGGATTGACTATGCCCCTGCCCGACACAGGGGGAGGAGGTTGCTGACAGTTTCCGTCCGATGACAAGGAGTCGGAGTCGCTCAGATCGTCGTGGCTGAAGCACCTGTACTCGTCTCCCTGCGGCGACACGTCCAGGGAACTGCTGCTGCAACTCTGCTGGGCTTCTGTGCGAAATTTATAACAAATAACTTAGACATTCAAATAGATTAAATAAAATAAATTACGTGGCCTGTAGAGAATATTTATTGATAATGCTTACTTAATTATTAATCAGTTCACAGATAATTAATTTAGCTAGTAGTGGAAGTTAAAAAACTCAAATTAACAGTGATTAATTTTTGTCCTCGCAAGAAATCTATTAGAAAGCAGGTTAAATAACGACTAACCGAAGGTATCATACAACATACGATATATAGCTATATATATATATAATGTTAAGTGTGAACATGTTTACCACTACTCATGAAATTATCTACATATATCAAATATTGTAGCAAATCCATCAGTTTACTCTGAAACAAATTATGGTCATAATATAAGAATATTTTAAGCCACACCATAATGGAACCAACTAAGGTATGCCACATTTCAAGGTAAACGAAGTTTGAAATATATATATATTTTTTCTTCTTACGTTTTAGTGTCAGCAATTCCATTTTTTATCTAGCATTGTACCTTAATACCCGGCTGAATTATACACTTGTGTCCTAATTAAGCTAATGATTTTAGTGATAATAAAGGTTATATTTAGAGGAAGTTTACCCGCATTTTCGTGGAAGGAAAGTGAAAAAGAATTTAGGAAAATCACCCTCAGTACACCCGACCGAGATTTGAACCCCAATCTCCATGTCATCAGCAGTATAGCCAACTGCAAGAGTAGTACCTTGTAAGCATGCGGTCACTAAAGTGGGTTACATTTAGTTAATACTAACAACATCATGAATATGTAATTAATTTGCGATAGCAAGACCAATCTTTGGGGAGTATAAAGGACTAGCATTTAAATGTTTTATATATATATATATATAGAGAGAGAGAGAGCATTTAAATGATATATATATATATAACATTTAAATGCGGGTGTGACACGAATAATATATATAATTATATATATTATTCGTGTCACACCCGGTCGTTGACCGAGCATACACCAACCAATACAAGATCTATGGGTGGATTCTGGATATTGCACATCATTAATTGAGTCAGTCACATAACAAACATGTTGGAACCTTTCTTCTTCCAATTTGAGTTAAATGAACACAACTCTGTGCTAATTATTGGCAGCGTCATCAAAGTTACTTTAACATGTCTTTAAAAAGATTCTATTTTAAATTTATTTGGTAATTAGTCTGATGTATGATTCGTCCCTTAAAAAAACAATGCCACAGCTTCAAATTTATATTGCCATATACTTATGAACATATCTCTGACGCTTCCTTTCAATAACTCACATTATGACCTTTCATGAAATGAAGGATGTTTCTAAACTCTTTGCCTAAACTTAAATCACTATCTGTAGGCAGAAAGAAACAGAAAATTCCAGTAAACATATTTTTGGAAAAGTAATCTTGTATGACTAAATGTAGTTGTAGTTAGACGCAACAACGCCGGGAGTATGCAGCTGTAAGTACGTACGTGTACAGCAAGTTGCATATCATTAGGCGGGCACATCCCAAAAGGTGTTAAACACTCCCTCTCCAACTTGGTCATAACAGTATCCCTTGGTTGCATTTGACGCGGACTCATTCTTCGTCAACGTTGCTCATGACTGGGCACTTTTGTCCGCCTATTGATATGCAACTTGCTGTACACGTACGCACTTACAGCTGCTTACTCCTGGCGTTAATGCGTCTAACTTAGATTTTAGAAACACCCTAATAACGCAAGGTTAGTGAAAAATTCAACAAATTCAAAAATTCAAATTCAAAATTCTATAAAAACCTTGAATGGTCAGTATCAATAGTTACAATATGAGTAATTTTCTGTTTCGAACCCTACCTTGATATCATTCAGATGATTCTAGTAAGATTTAATGACTGAGTTGGGATATGACAAGTGATTTTAAGATTGACTATGCCAGGCTTAGAGCCACACCTAAAAACCGTTACTTTGTATAACTCAAATTTATTCAGCACCCCTTACATCTAATGCAAATTCGTTAGTTATATTAATTGGAAGAAATTTAAGTTTGCGATAAAGATAGAAATGGTTTCTAGTCACTTTGTAAAACCAAAGTCTGTTTGGAGTATTTACCACACATACAATGCACTTCTATGGCATGGAGGAAATGTAATTGTGGGGTGAAGGGGGGGGGTGATAGAAATTGTTATTTAGTTACGGCTTTGAAGCTAAGACATAATACGCTAGGTTGGAAATAAGCTCTTAGCCAGGGTCAATGTTTCAAGACTGTAGTTTAAAATAACTAAAGTGATTAAACCTATATATAAATCATCCAGATTTGAGTTTATTCAACCATTGATGGTTGTTGTTGACACTAACCTGTTAATTTTTAATACAATTTGTTATGAATTCTACTGTATGTAGCTGCTCTCTTTGTATAAAACTATAACTAGTCTGATTTCAATAAGTATCTATGATTTATACACAACGTTACCCTCAAAGTCTCCTAGGCTGTCATCTGGTGAAGATTCTGACAGAATATCTGAGGAAGCGCTGAAGCTGGACCGGTGAAGATGTTGTTGAAGCGAAGCCGTGATGTTGTTGTTGAAATTGCTGCCGTCGTTGCTCAAATGATGGACTTCTTTCCCTGTTGTATTTGGCGAAGTCACGTAATTGTTGGCCCATTGTGTGCTGAGACAGAAACAAAAGCAAACTGTTGGATTTCATAGGGAAAAATTGGTGGAAAATTATTGTATGGACTGAATCTTAAAATACTATATGAGTTTTTATCATATCAATGAGTTTGGAGCTGAGGAAGAAATGGATGAAATGCTACATGCCTACAGTAGGCAATTATAGAATATTCTTTATATGTTTTCTACACTATAAAATAGCGTCAATTCCAATTCATTCAAATCTGAACAAAGGGCATTTGCCACAAGCGTAGCCAAAACAATAGTTGTTTTCCGTTTGTTTTATACTTGTGAAATTTAACTGTCGCTATTGAATGTTCATGCTATTAGTGTAAAATATTTTATGAATGACGGCCAACGCATGCATTTTTTCTAGTGCAAGGACTCCTTCGGCCTTAAAAGTTTGGGAGCCCCTGCCTTAAATTATGTGAGCATCAGAGCAAGTGAGCTAATAGTTCGAAAAGTTAAATACAATTACTAGGTTTGAGCTACCAAGTAAAGTTAAACCTTTATTTTTGTAGGCTAAGGAAAGTACACATGGAGAAGGCAATTATTTAAAAATATTTTTAACCTGCAAATTATTTAAATGTGCTACAATTCTTGTCACTATACTAAATAATTTTAGAGTTGGGTTAGATACATCAGTAAAATGTGATTCAATACTTTAAGGGAAATATCTTCACACTTATTATGGGAATTACAGCTTTGAGGCTCCAAAGCCCCTAAAACAATTTTCAACTATCTTAGAATGTTCTTTTGTGAATATTAATAGTTACTTTTTGCTATAGGAAGGCAAGACATTTGTTCTTAGCTATGTACAGAACGTTGACCTCAGAACAACAATATTACACGCGAAACGTCGTTGACATGAGCGAACTTCTCTTTTTCATGTAGAATAGTTATAAAACTTAATAGATAAATTTTATAATCCTCTAAGGAAATGTTTATACCTTTCATATCTATTTTGGCGTTAACTACATTATGAAATAACAAAAAGTAACTTAAATGAGACTCCTGGAACTCGTTCTAGATACACTTAAGTGGTAGAATGGTCTAAGGCGTCACTCTCGTATTAGACTGGCCTGCTTAAAGGCCCGTTCCCACGGTGCGTGTTTGGACGGATTCGGCTCGAAGATTGCATTATCATAGGTCGTGGGACCGATATATGTGCGTTGGCTTGGTACGGCTCGGGCGTTCCCGTGAACTGTAGGTAAATGCTTGAAACATCAAAGGCCTGTGGTTCGTCTGATGACGATCCAGTAGTGGCTCAGGCACTCTTCCACATCCACAGACACGAGTAGTGCAAACCACGCGCCGTGGGAATGGTTAGGCTCGCGAATCTACAAACGACGAGCCGTTCGCGACTTGCCATACAACAGGTCGTGGGAACAAGACTTAAGACGGGGAGATCGGGGTTTGAATGTCGGTCAGGTCTACTGGGTGTGGCTTTCCCTCAACAGTTTCCCACGCTCCTTCCACGCAAATACGGCTAGTCTACCTCTAAAATGCTTCCTTCCTCATCCCTACCCATTAGAGTAATTATCATATATGTGTATAGCCTGAACAGATAGTAAGACGCGGTGATGATATATATATCTCTGGGGGCACCTGAAAGGTTAATCATTGTAACTCTTACGGTCTATTAGATTAGTTCAAATTAGATTAGCTCAGATCAAATTGAATTAAAACCACTCAGGCCAACTTCCGAGATTCTTTAGTCTCGTGATCAAGTTTCCACTCTAAGTTGCCTGAACCAAGTGAGAATTGGGTTAGAACTCTCTCTCTAAAGTAAGAAGTCGCTTCTTGAATAGCTAGAGTAAAACAAGACAGTTTAAGACTATTGTATTTTAAAAACTAGTCATGATTTCAGTTGGTAATATTTTGGACATTTAACAAGGTGGCACAACATTTATTCCATAAAATTCACTGAGTTTTCCGAATAACATTTTTCAATTTTTCCTAGATTATTGTAGTCTTTTTACAGTTTTCCTGGGTAAATTATATTTTTTTCTCTTATTATTTTAGTCACATTATTTTTAAAGCTCTCACTTTAGTTTGTGTGTCCAGGAGAGAGATTAATGTTTTTTTATAATCGAAATAGTTGAGTAAGAGACAAGGAGATTAGTTTTATTGATGTTTACGCACATTAGTGTTGAAAGAAAATGGGGGGAAAAAGTTATAAATCAAATGGGGTAAGCTACCTCTAGTGCACCCTGAAGAAACTCTCGAACTTAAATTTCTCCGTCACCAGTAATGCAGTTTATTGCGAACTTGACGCCTTAGAATTATATCATTATACCCAAAAAAGGTTGAATGGCACAAAATAGTTTTATGTTACTGAGTTTTTTAAACTATGATAAAAGTTATTTCTTATTTGTGCACTGATTTTGTGTAGGTTATAAATCCCAACATAGTCTAACGCATCACTCTCGTGTTAGACCAGATATTTGCTGATGCTGAGGTCAGGACTTGAATCCCAGTTGGGCATGTTAAGTGTTTTTTGCTAAGGGTTTTCCCACTTTTACTACACGAAAATGTGTGTACATTTGGTCTGAAATTCTACGTTACTCATCCCTATTTGATTAGCCTAGTTAGTATATGAGTATAGCCCAAATTGGTATTAAGGTGAGATTAAAAATATTACATCAAATAACTAAACAATTTCATCATCATAAAATGGTTTATCCACTCATATATCTATTATATTTGAATATAACTTCTTGTGGGTAAAGGGCATCAATGCAGTTACATTTTATTGCAGACTAATTTTTTTGCTTTACATCTTACTATTCTTTTGGACTACACGCATCTAAATACACATATATGGTAAAAATTAATATTTTATTGTTATTTATTTAAGGTATTTAACGTTCACTTTCTGAACCAACTGATTATATCAGCGCACAAGAATTTATATGATTGAGGGCGAAAGGGTCTATCGATTCTACTGGGAAAGGTATTTTCACAAACCTTCCAGAATTATTTTCCATGCCACAATCGGCATAGGACCGACGGCCTCCGAAGGAAGTTGTGCTACGGGTTTTTATCACTCAATAAAAATCCGTTGACCCCGTATGGGTTTGAACCCATAAACGTCGGTTCCTGAGTCTAGCAATTTACCTCAATACCACCGAGGTCAACGTAGAATATGAGAAAGTATAATGTAAAGGAAATAGTCAGTGTATGTGCATTTGCGTGAATAAATATTGGAAAGCCATTTAGGGAAAATTACCCACAGTACTCGATTGGGATTCGGGACCCGATCCCCCCCTTCGCCTCCAAACTAGACTGGAAGAGTTTGACGATTAGTCCACCTGCTCACCGGTGCAGGTGACTCGTCAATGATTAATAAAGATTAATAGAGAGAGAACCATTAATTATGGACTATGTCACTCAATGTTTTGATAAAAGATAGTCATGTTGTCCTCTTTTTCTTGAAGGCCCTAGTTGGTCATTATGGCTAATGAAGTACACTTGTGGTAACACCTCAAAGCAATATGGATTATCTGTGCAGTAAGATAACAAAGCTTTTATTCAAAAAAGGTGTTGGGGTAGCGTAGGTGGAAACACGTTTGGAATGAAAAATAGATGGGGAAAAAAACATATTTTTTATGAACACTTAAGTACACTGCGCTTACGGCGAAGGCTTACGGCCTTGACATGACAAATTCAACCATGACTATCAAATGAGCTATGCCATAGTGGAAACGAGCAAGGTAATCTTCCTACCTTTCAGAGTAAAGGAAGTGTAATCCTTGAAAGAATAGTCTCAAAAAACTATCTAGGAATAAGAGACTTTCAAAGAACACATATTACTACTTATTTTGTGCACAGCTTCTCATTACCCATCTGGACTATACGAATTTAACTAAACTAATTGAAAAGGGATGAATAAGGTATAGTTTTAGAGGAAATGTACCTGTATTTGTTTGAATGGAGAGTAGAAAAACCTTTGGTAACAAACCCCCCCTAGCTATCCGAATGTGATTCGAACCACTGGGGGTTGGTAAATTGGGTCCCGTATGCCAAAATCGTGTCAAATTTTGTCTCAGTTAGAAAAAAGGTATAGGTAAGATGGGTCTCGGTTAGAAAAAGGATATACGTAAAATGAGTCCCGTCTTCCGTCAGTTTATTAGCGCTACCCAGGAGACACCACGTGGAGGTTGAATTGAACATTGAATTTCCATCCTTCAGAAGTTTGTGATATCTAAACTTACAGCCATGAAATATAAACACCATCTTATTATTTTGAATTGTCATAGCTTCCTTTGTACTGGACTGCTCTGCACCGTGTTTCTGAGCTGTGATGTTATTTAGGCCAACAGCGTGAAAAAAACAATGTTCTGCACTGCTTAACTGCCAACAGCGCAAACAAAAAAGCACTATATAAATTTGAAACAGAATTATTATCGTAGATAATGCTTAGATTGAACAAATATAGTTATACTTTTCAAACTACAGCCAGGTATAACACGAGGACCCATCTTACGTATCCGTTTCAAAATATTGGGACCCATTTTACGTATCCATTTCAAAGTAGTGGAACCCATTTTACGTATTGGTGAAAGGGAGCACAACTCTTTGGACCCAATTTACGTAGCCCCCGAGTCACAACCTACTCGTCACTGGCAAGCCAAACCTGATTATCCTGATATTTAGTCCACACGCTCACCTGTACAGCTAACATTACCAATAATACATTTAAGATTGATTAATGGTGCAATTTAGAAATGTTTTTCTTTGAGGGAAAATTAATGGTTTTACTTGTATGCCTGAAAGTGTTAATTGAATATTAATTAATATAAAAATATCATATTAAAAAAAAAAAGCTAAATTAATCCCAATATTTTGTGATCTTTTGATTTTGTATGAGTTGCCATTTCAAAATACATTAACATATTTTGATAATATTCAAATAAATAATGCTTTAAAAATATTTGTATGCATTATAGATGGTATGCGATATTCATTCAGTGAAGTCAATACATCCTTCCTTTTTCCCTGTCTCTTTCACTCTCAGACAAACATATACAAACACACAAACACTAACAAAAATATTAATTGGACGAGGCATGAATCATTAACACAATTTGTTGCAGTGTTATGTCTTTGTATGCAAATTTGATCTTTTAAATAATTATAATAATAGTGATTGCATTTGCAAGCTAAGATTTTATCATTTTTTTAAAATCAAGATAACTGTGTTGATAAATAAAATAATATACTCACACAACAAGTCATTATTTATCTAAAGACTAGACCAACAAATTTGTTGGAAACAGGAAATCCCACCACGAGACATAAATATTCATATATTAATATTATTACAATTTTTACGCTCAGAAACAAACAGAAGTCCTCATAAGCTTCATTGTATTACTTTGAGGTTTACTTCCAAACAAAAATTCAAGTAGAAACTAATCGAGTAAAATATAGAAAAATATATATATATTTTTTTTAGAAAAATGTTTATTTAAAAATAATATTTAGTTTTTTTAAATGTAGGTTAAACTTGTAAAACCAATAAAAAGGTCTCTTCTAAAATTATAAATGTATTTTTTTAATCCAAAAATGTTATGCCTTTTTATATATTTCATATTAGTTTGTTGAAGTTAAAATCAAGTTAAATGCACAAATTTAAATTTCTTCTTTATTTGGAATTATTTTGTAGCCTTAAAACTTAAATGGGTAAGATCTACTAAACTATACTATACTTACTAAAATATAGTTTGTTAGTCCAAAAGTTAAAAATTTGATCACACTGATTTTTATAATAGTAACTACATTCTGTGTGACTACATATATGAGTGGTTAGGGAAGCCTACTAGAGGTGTAATGGAGACATTTTCTAATAGAGCTAACTAAACGTCTAATTTAAGTGTGTTGTCCTTACATTAAGTTGAATAACAAAATCATAAGACCACATTAATTATTTGAAGAGTAACAAAACCCACTTCAGTGGTCGCATGATATATTATTATTATTATTTAGCACCACGTCTAACTAGCCGTTCGGGTTATACGCTTAAGCACTAATTACACTAATTGATTAGGAATTGGGAAGGTTGAATTTAGGGAAAGTGAGCCCACATTTGTGTGGAGGGAGAGTGGAAAACCATTTAGGAAAAACCACCCCAGTTCACCCGACCGAGATTCGAACCTCGATCTCCCCGTCCTCGGTGGTCTGGCTCAACACGACTGGCGCGTTAGCCAACTACGCCACCGAGGTGGGTCACATGATATAAGGCATCACTTTCTTAATAGACTTTCCTACCTATGACTGGAAAAACGGGTTTAGAATCCTGGTCGGGTGTGCTGAGGGTGGTTTTTACCAAATAAATTTCACACTCCATCCACACACATGCGGATACACTTCATGTAAATCCAACTTTACTCATCTCTAACACATTAGTGTCATTGGTAGACATGCGTATAACCTGAAAGGGTGGTATGACGAGGTGCTAAAAATTAACTAATTCTTTTCAAAGGGTGAAAATATATGTGCGTAGGAAAATAATACACTATAAAATAATCACACTAATGGGGAAGGCATAAGGAAGACAAAAGTTAGATCAAATTTAACCAAAATTTCTTAAGTAAAAAGTGAACAAATATTTCAGAAAAATCTTCCGCAGTTCACTCAGCCGAGATTATAGCCCAGATATACCCATCACCGGCAAATCCCACTAAAGAAGCTTGATGTTTAGTAAGCGTACCCGATGTCTAACTTTACGTAAAAAATTGATATTTTTAAAATGAATAATAAGGTATTAAGAAGTTATAAGTTAGCTATTTGTGAAGTCAAAGAAAGCGCTGCTTATTAATAATTTAAATCAAAATAATAACTATAAGATATACAAGAATTAAAAAACCTTTGCTTTAATCAATTATCTAATGAATTTATTAGATTATTTATTTGTAGTGCTCATATGTTGCCAAATTCTCGTAAAAGTGTCCTCGGATTAAATTTGTAATATGACAGATTAATTAACTTTATTGATGACTAAAGCAATTCATTAACTTTTTTCAAATTAATGATTTTGTTTAATTAAAAATATAGCATATAGAAAAAGGAAGGGAAAACAACTGAAACATTTAATAGATCATATGCACATAAGCGTGATATTTCCGATTTCACTTGAGCAACCAAACCCTTTCCCTTTGGTGAATCACATGCGTTCCATACGGGACGTGTGCTGTGAAACGTGAAATTGTTTTCTAGGAAGGGAGACAGAAAAAATCTATAATCCTCAGCTTCGAAGCGAGTTTCGGGGCTGAGATTAACTCAGGGACTGGATGTCACGTGACAAGGGGGGCATATGTGGGTGAAGGCATGTGTATGTAGTGTTACTGTAAACTCTACTAGGGATTAAATGGTTGACAAGGCCCTAGTCTCAAATCCTAGCTTCAATAACGCCATACATATTGAGGGAATATAAACTAGAATGGCACTGCATAATAGTTGTAAGCTCAAAATGAAAGAATATAAATAATAATGTCACTTAATTTACTGTTGTAAGCTAAAAATGAATGAATATAAACTATAATGTTTCTACATAATGTTGTAAGTTAAAAATGAGTGAGTATAAATTATAATGGCACTAAATAACAGTTGTAAGTTCAAAATGCGTTAATATCAACTAGAATGTAATTACATAACAGTTGTAATCTTGAAATGAGATAATATTAACTGTAATGGTACTGCATAGCTGTTGTAATCTCGAAATGAGATAGTGTAAACTGGAATTACACTAATAAATTGTTGTAATCTCGAAAAATGTTATGTGGAAAATTTTCTATCTACCCTCACAATTGGTTAAGTCCCGGTACATAAAGTGATTGTCTTAGTTTAATTCTATGATATAGTGTCATAATTGTCTTTCACTAACATAAACAAACCTATCTTAAAGAAAACAGATAAAGGATATAGGTTTCTAAATTAACTGAAGACGTCACTTTGATAGATATTATTAATACCTATTGAAATTACACAAATAATATAGGAAAATATTATTAATTTTGAGAGCAAATATATTATGGTTAAGACTTATATAAAAACTTAAGATTAGCAATATAAAGTGATGAATTAATAAAATGTTAAAAATTATTTAAAGGTTGAAATTGATATACTTTAATGTTCAAAAACCGGTTAAACTATGCTTTCAACAAGCATAAATATGTCATGGTAAGTTTAAAAATGTTTCAATAACATCATCAACCCCAATTATTAGACATAAGTTGACGACAAGTAAAAAAAATACAACATATTAAAATATAATTAAAATAACTAGAACAAAAATTGAGGATAGCACTTAGTCTACATTCCAACACCGATGTTGAATAGTTAAATACAATTAACCTCGTAGGTATAGCGTCTTTCAAAGTGATACAAAAGAATGTAATTGTAAGTTATTTTAGCAGTCGTATCATCACCTTGTTCCCGCATAACGACTTTGTGGCCATGATTATGGTATAATCATACCGAAACATGTCGGCAAGAATTGAATCGGCTTTCTTTTAAACACCGATCACCTGCTAAAGGAGTAATGGAACTAAACAAGAGTAAGACTTAGATTCTATATTTAAACTTATATTATTTGCCAAAGTTTTAATCACAGTAAAAGACCTTACAATTACATTCTTTTATATCACTTTGAAAGACGTTATACCTACGAGGTTAATTGTATTTAACTATTCAACATCAGTGTTGGAATGTAGACTAAGTGTTATCCTCAATTTTTGTTCTAGTTATTTTAATTATATTTTAATTTATTGTATATGTTATTTTTTTGACTTGTCGTCAACTTATGATATAATAATTGTTATTGATGATGTTATTAATATATTTTTTAACTTACCATGACATATTTATGCTTGTTGAAAGCACAGTTTAACCTGTTTTTGAACATTAAAGTATATCAATTTCAACCTTTTAATAATTTTTAACATTTTATTAAATCATCACTTTATATTGCTAATCTTAAGTTTTTATCTAAGTCTTAACCATAATCATTACTTTATTATTATTTAGAATGTTTTCTAAAATGATAGCAAATATATGTTTTAGTATTCTAAACTGTTATACTCATATACGTACATATATGTATATATATACTAAAGTTAATAAAGTTAATAAAATAATTGTAATATATTCATACATCAAGTCATGTGATCTGCCTTTTGAGGTGTTAAATATCTACCAATGTGGCCAGAGCTGACTACCTTTTAAGCTCGTCAACTCTGACGACATCGATAAAGCTGAACATGGAATGGAGATGCTATAAGTTTGATAATCCGCCACCCGACAGTCCGACACGCGTATCCCTCCTCCCTTGTCTTTTGGCTTCGCACCAGCGCCATTCATCTGTTAGTCTGCATTTGTTTACATTTACTGCCGAATGGCACAATATTGTTTTTGTCAATACATTTATTTAGCACCTTGTCTCATTAACCGTTTGGGTTGTACGCCTATATACTAATTACTCTAATGTGTTAGGGATGAGGAAGTTTGAATTTAAATTAAGTGTACCCACATTTGCCTGGAGGGAGAATGGAAAACCATTTAGTGAAAAATAACCTCAGTACACCCAATCTTGATCGAATCTCGATCTCCTCGTCCTCGGCAGTCTATTATTTTGCCTTAGACCGTTAGGCCACCAAAGCGGGTTATAAATTAGTTGATTACATTTTAACCGTGACCATTTTCAAAGTTATTTTTCTCGTTTTAACCGTGAATTACACATAATATATAGTCTAATAACCCACCATTGTTGAGGTCTCAAGCGTGCCGGATTTTACGACTTTACTGTATTAGTTTTTGTTTTACAAAAAATAAGTAGTTTATTAAAACTACAAAGATCCTGGCTCAAAATGGTTAAGTGACCAGCCTAGGAAAGGGAGAAAAACCAGCTCTAGAGGGATACATTAACGGCCTTTTCGGGCATTGAACAAGGGATCTTAAATCCAGTGGACTGAATTTGTATGTCGGATGTGTTTACCTACCTGTGTATGACAGGAGATCCAGGAGGGAGCTTATCCCCCGTGGACTGGTTGCGGTTCCGGTCTCGCTGGCTCACGTTATGGCTGGCAACACAAAATAAAATAATTCAGTGAGTTTAGTTCGATTCCTGGCTGAAGGATTTTAGTGGTGGCAAGTTAGATACAGTTTTATTTGATTTTTATGCTAGTATATTAATATTTTAGCTTTCAAAGATTTTTCTAATCCAATGGAACGAACTTTGAAAGTCGAATATTAGGCTATTAGATTTATAGATGGCTGGGAAGCAACCGTTTATATATTTAAAAAAACTCTGTGCACATGGTTGTTAATTGGCAAATAAATAGAATTTCCAGTGCACACTAACCCTATAGTTAACATTGCTAAGTGGGCTAAGGGTATGAGAATTTTCAAGATTTCATTGGACTCAACGAGTTTCATTCACCTGCTTCTGTGGCCACATGGTTTAAGGCGTCACTCTCGAAATAGACTAGACTGCCGATGACAAGCAGATCAGGGTTCAAATCCCGGTTGGGTTTAATGAGGGTGGCTTTTACTAAATGGTTCTCCACTCTACTTATAAGCAAATGCTGCTATACTTACTCTAAATTCAGCCTTCCCCATCCATAGCTCACTAGCGTAATTAGTACATATGCGTATAATCTGAACAGGTAGTAAGACGTGGTGTTAAACAAAAAAGTCTCATTCAGGCTCTGATGATTCAAGTTCATTCAGTGCCGGGAAGTAATCAAATCAAACTTAAAAATTCCGCCTCACCCCCACTAATTACACTTGATTTAGAAATATAAAAGGCCTAGCGATCGAACTAAGCGTCTCTTGTAGTGCAGTAACCAGTAGTCTTTAAAAAAAACCTGTGAAATTGAGACCAGTGAGGTAATTTTACAATGTTCAAATAATATAGCAAATATTAAAAAAATATATATTTTAAAATGAGAAAAACTATTTCACTGATCCAAATCTCTCTGTTGACAAGCTCCTTTGTGCGATTTTGGTTCACGCGTGATTGTGAATTTAATATCCGGGTTAAACTCCCGTGAAATGGGCTATTAATATAATACAATTATTTGTCAAATTATTCAAATTTGAAAGCTTGTAAACTTAATGAAGGTAGTCGAGCAAAATACTCATTCTATCTAAATACTATTGAATACAATACAATACTATTGAATTTATGCTAATTTGAGATATAAATACATTTAATTTAAGTTTGAAATCTATGTGTTAAGAAGGTTAACGTACCTATTCCAATGGGTTTTATTACACATTTTAAGGGATAGGTGACTATAACTCAAAACTAGATCATGAGTAAATATTAACCAAGTGCTTTATAAAACTATACATTTTATAGCACAGAAAAGCTTTTTATACGTACACGTATGCTCTGTAATCTCATGTTGATACAAGACGGACGTCATTCAAGAAATAGCTCTGCAGCTCACTGATATTTAAGCACTTATATCGACCTAACTAAAGTTACATTCTAATCAGGTGTAGGCATCCTGTTAAATAACTGCACACACGCACGGGTGGACCTAAATCTTCCCCACGCGGAGAGTGGGGTAAAAGTACAGACGTGTTTTAGTATTTATATTAAAGATATGAACACAAAGAACACTTTTAGAAATCGACTCGTTAGGAAGCTGTGCGCGATAATCAGGGATGACAGGAATGATGCACATGGAAATGGAACAGGAGAGAACTGGACTGCATCAAAAGAGAGTGGGGACGCCAGCGGGTGTGAGTCACCAATGTGAGGGTCTCCGCCCCATGTAACATGACACGCTCTGTATAGAGGGGGAAGCTCCCCCAAGGGCACACACACACACACACACACATGAGCCCTAAGCAATGCTTCAGTTAGATTAGGGAAAGGAAGAGGGGTTAATTCAGGGAGGGTATGTGATCAGATGTATCTAAATGCGTGTGGCTCGTTATGTGTGTTTTATAATTTCTGTTATTTTTCTTGCATTTTTATGGTCGTTCAGAACACAGGTCCATGTAAGAATATAACTTAAAGCTAAACTAAACTAGGGAAGCAGCAATGACCCTTGAATTGTATCGTGGTGTAGAAGTATTACCCTCCGCACTAGACTTCCTATCGGTGTTAAAGTGAACTCATAAATCAAACATATGAATTAAGAATACCTCTGCAACTTGTAATGGGTGTTAATGCATGCTAAAATAATTACGTGGGATAGTCCAATTCACTCAATACTACAAATATAGTGACCTATATACTACACCGTAATACACTCAATACTAATAAAAAAGTGCACTCAATACTACCAACACAGTGCACTCAATACTACTAACACAGTGCACTCGATACTACTAACTCAGTACCCTCAATACTACACACCCAATCCAAGAAGTAGGAAAAGTTCAATCCATGTTGTAGTAAAACTTCCACCCAAATTTACTGAAGTATTTTATAAACCTACAAACTGTATTAGTCAAGTTCTCATAGAATTGTGGCCGACGTCCCTGCCCACTAAGATAAGAGCATTATAGCGTCAGATATTTCACTTGACACACCTCGAATATTTAATATGCTTGACATCCTTGATTTATATTCAGGAGCAAAATGTACATTTTTCCCTAGTTCTTTCAACACCAAATCTATGTACAGATTATTCTAAACGATAAGGATTGAGAGGGTAGCTTAGAGGAAATTTAGCAGAGTTGGCACGAAGAGCTCATGTGGAAACTACAAATACTTATGAAAAAAGATCTCAAGTGAAATCTAAATTTTAGCCTCGAGCTCTTCGATATCGACAATTTAGTACGTGAAGACACCTTAGCGGATGTGTAGAATTAATCTCTCGCTCTATAAACATATAACCTATATATATCGATATTTTTAGCACCACATCTTACTACCCGTTCGGGTTATATGCCTGTGTATTAATTACTCTAATGTGTTAAGGATTAGGAAGCTTAAATTGAGAGGAAGTGTACCCGAATTTTTGTGGAAGGAAAGTGGAAAACCATCTAGGAAAAACTGTCCTTAACACACATGACCGGGATCAAACACCAATCTCCCCGTCTTCATCAGTCCAATCTATTGTGAGAGTAGCACCTTAGACCATGCGACCACCAAATTGGATTTTATAAATATATATAGGTTTATGTATAAATATATACAATGCAAGATTAATTCAATTTTAATAGACTGGGAATTGGTGTCTGTGTTAAGTAGATATAATTTAAGACATGACAAATGTATAATGTTTTTTAAGAATATAAATATATAGATAGCTATTATATATACCTATATAATATAAATATATAATAATACTTATACAAATGTAAATATATGTCTCATTTAAAAACTATTATTTCATACATTATTTTGGATGTAATTTATTTGATTTATTTTAGGTTTAGATTAGATGAAATTACGTATAGCTTGCACAATGCACCAACAAATTTCGGGTATAAAGTTGAAGATATAATTTATCTGGGTGTTAGCGGACAGAAAAGGTTGAATACCACTGGTCTAGGGCAAGGGCCGTCAATTTTTTTTTATTTCGGCCGCGATCAACTTTTACAATTATCGCGACCACCCATCGTTTCTCCACTCTACATTTAATTATTTTTGTCTATATATCTTGTATGTATTTCTTAAATTCAATATTTCCTTCAAAACTTATGTTCTCACCTTTATAGAAAATACATAGAATAAATAAAGTGAACACTTCGTTTATTCTTAAAGGTAGCAGTCTTACCTTGAATGATTACACTATGGCCCTATCTGATAAGTTGTACCATAGTCGAATTATAAAAGGTAAGCTTGCCTTTTAGTGACGATGTAGTTTTCTTATGCTATCGACTGAAAATGGTTGCGAGATTGACCTATCGCCGACCCCTGATCGAGGGTATCCATCTAGCAATAGACTGGACTGTCAATGATGAAGAAATCAAGGTTAAAATTCCGGTAGGGTGTACTTAGGGTGGTTTCATCTTGAATGGGTTTCCCTGCTCCATCCGTGCAAATGTAGGTGCACTTAAACCTTTTGCATCTCTAATATTATCAGCGTAATTAGTACGTTTGTGAATAGCCCAAACGGTAAATAAAATACAGTGTTTCAAAAAAAATTCTCAAACGACGGATAAATTAAACGGTGTGTTAGGTTGAAATAGAATTAAAAACACGCAAGTGTGTGTGTGTGTGTGTGTGTGTGTGTGTGTGGAGGGGGGAATTAGACATATTCCTCGAGGTCTGGCTGGAGCCTTAAACTTTTTGTTCGACACAATGCACACAGTCTTGAATCAATAACAGTGACACTTCATATTTCACTCTCCAAGTTACGCATTGTTCGTTGAAAAATATGGAAGTGTGTTATTTTTTTGTACGTGTTGTTTTGCTAGGGGATAAAATAGGGAGCAATCGTTTGATGTCAAAAAACGAAACAACTGTGTTTGTGGGATTGTCCCTTTGAGTTGTGTGTTTAAAGAAATAGATTTAGACAGCAACGATAAAGAAGCTTGGAACCTTTTTTTTAACAGAAAAATCTTAAATTAACTTAACTTTGTAATAGATTCATTTTAATAAGATACTTGACTAAAATTATTTTTACAGTCATGTTCCAGTATGAAGAAACTTTATTCCCATTTACAAAATTACTAAAACCATTTTCATATTTATTTATATATAAATATTTAGTACCTCGTTTTTACTACCTCTTCGGGCTTTTCACACATTTTCTATTTTACGGTAATGTTTTAGGGATGAGTAAGAGTGAATTTATAGGAAATTTAATCTCATTTGCTTGGAGGGATCGTGGAAAACCAATTAGGAAAAAACATCCTTAGTACAACCAACCGGGATTCGAACCCCGATATCCCTGTCATCGATAATCCAGTCTTTTAGGTGAGTGATCATACTTCCACCTAAGTGGGTTTACTATATTCATACGTCAAGTCGTGTGATATGTAGCCGTCACTTTTCATATAATTATGCTGTCAATACCTTTAATAATACTAATAATACAGTAAAGTATCATCAATGTTGACCGCAAAAAAAAGTGTTTGTATTTTAGTAAAATTAATTATTGTCAAAATCCTACAATAGGTTTAGCTGGGAGAATAGAGCAGTGAACTAAGAGGCTGGGGTTGTATAACAACTGGGTGAACTAGAAGTGAATTTTCTTCCAATTAAGTTTTCCTACTTTCTTTCAAACACATGCCAGTGCATTTTCTTAATATTTACCGTCTTTAGCCTGTGTACTTAAGTGTGGTAGCTCAAATCAATAATAGTCAACCCTGGCACCAAGGCCAACTATTAAAAGTCAACTAATAGTGGTAGTCGAATAAATTGATAAATGACACATGGACACGGGAATCGAACCCAGGAGCTTTGGCTTAGCATGTCAATCCTCAGTCACTGAGTTATCCAGGAATCGTCCCGTGCTTAAGGTCATTCTTCACTAATATTTTAAGGCAGAGTCTGTGATGGACGTGTTGGCTATTAAAAGCTATCATTGATATCCCAGCCACCGGTGGCTCGGTTGTGACTGTTTACGGTCAATAGTCCTAATACATTGTACGTTCCAATGAATCAATATGGAAGAAAGCTTGTCTATACAATTAAGTACTTATATGAAATTAAAGGCAAAGCTTGGGGGATGATTGATACAAACATGAGCCGTATCTCAATTTATATCAAATAAATTGAAAAATGATACCTGAACACGAAAACCCTGAACATAGGACGATCCCTGGATAGATTGGTGGTAGACCATTGACACGTGAAGCTAAAGGTCTTGGATTCGATTCCCGTATGATTTTTTAATTTATTCGATTATAATTGAAATAAGGTTCATGTAGGTGATTATAATCATTCATCCGCAAGCTTCGCCTTTCATATATGCTTAATTGTATAGCTTTGCTTTAATTCATCTTAATATTGGTAAGTTAAGAGACAGGGGTTGAGTGAATAGAACATAAACTCGATACTCGCTAGCTTGAGAGTAACATGTTCTTATAATATTTTTCCCTAATGTCATAAACGATTAATTAATTTATATGGCAGGCTCACCTTTGTGGGTACAAGATTAAAGGCATCAGTCTCATCTAGTAAGGTTTTCCGGTGACGGGGAGCTTGAGGTTAAAATCCCAGGTAATTTGATTTTAAATTATTTAATTTGAGGTAATTTTCTTAAATTGTTTTCAACATTTCCTCTAAATTCTACCTTTCTAATCCTCACCCCATTTGTGCAAATGTGCGAATAGCTCGTTTGCATAATAAAACGCGCTGCGCAAAAAAACAAAAACAAAAAACAAAAGAAAGTCAAGAAAGGGGCAGTTGAGAAAATTATGTACACTCTGTTTATGAAGAAAATTAGCAGGCCCTCCTAGTTGGATAAGAAAAACGATGGCATGGTAGAAAAGAGAAAGGTAGGTTTTCTACTGTGAAAAAACTATTATATATATATATAATTTAATATATGGATCTAATAAAAAAAACTATTTCTCTCTTATCATCCGGGTTGGGAATAGTCCAAGCTCATTGCATGAAAATATATGCCCCCGGGACTACTGGGATGGGCTTAGGATGATTACAACCTTGAATGATCTGCCTAATTATTTTTGGCAACCAGCCAAAAATCATAATGCTCCACACCTAGTTATGGATGTAAACAGTACCTTACCATAAAAAATACACAGAAAATTGAATATCTTCAACAATGTAAATAAATCATGTATGAGGGTAGACATTTAATAAAGAAAAAAAAAGCTGGAGTCACTCGTTTGTTTTATATTTTTAGTATTCTTTAGAAGAATTCCTTAAATTATACCTGTGAAGCATCACTGACATAAGCTAGGATCAACAAGAAATTATTAAAGTTTACAGAATTAAAAACTATAGTAATATTTCACTTGACTAGAAGCAATTTATTTTGAATTTATATATGTATATAGATGAAATTGGATTATCAAATCCGACCATTCTTTAACATAATAAAATAATAGATTATGTCATCATTAGACAATGAAAAGTATAAATAAATTTTGTTGTGATAAAATACACTATTTATTCCTTATTATATTTATAACTAATTATTTGGAAGCATAATTTCCTTAGTTGCAGATTTGAATGAACAAGATTGATTCTTTTGGCTTGCATTTAACATATGTTGGCTTACCGATGGTTGAATATTCTGGTGTATGTAATTTATATTAAATTTGATGCTACTCACAAAAATGAATATAGCTTCTTGAAAAATACCTAGACAAATTCTGGTGAGATTTTGATCGGAGTAATTTAGATGAAGTAATATTGAGCAACTCCTACATTTATCATTGTAGATTCCTCGTACATCAGGCTATTATTTAAAACAATTTCTTGATGTGAAGCACAATCCTCACACGTAATATTTTGAATTTCAAATTCAGCGGACGAGAATTACGACATCATCACTCAAGATGATTGATTTGGAAGCCTCGCATTTTTGTTTAAATTGCCCGTGTCACTTCCGTCCCCTGTCATTTGAATAAAAGTTAGAATTCCAAGAATAAATCTTCGAATCCAAAGAGGAATCCTCTTCAAAGAAATCTTTGTTAGAAAAATTAATGATTTAAAATTCAGATATCAAGCAATAAAATATATTAGATTTAAAAAGGACACAAAATCAGCTGTTTTCTGACAAATTGAATTACGATTTACGAATAACCCCTTAGGAAATTAAAAACCAAGCAAACATTTATATTAACACGTGCTAGAAGCTATTTTCTGGTAGCGCAAATTGGAACTTAGCTGATAATTAGTTCTAATTGTAACCACTGAAGACTACGATGCAATGGGAGTTTGTATTCATTGCTAGATAATAAAATGTTTCCATATTGCTATTTGCTAAAATTAATATTATTATCTTATGCACAGGTGAGACCAAAAAACTATATATATTTTAAATTCTAGTCACCTTCTTTAGTTTTACCATGTTTAAGAAAGTTCAAAGTTCTTTTAGTTGGGAAGGGAAAATAATTAAATTCAGTGTTGGCACAACTGAACTACGTCAACAAACTAAAGAAGGTGTTTTTATGTTCACAACACGCAAATAAATGGCTGTAGTTAAATAAAATATTGTTTGTTACTAGAATTGATTGTAAATATAGTGTATAACTAAGGGGGGGACGTTCTCCCTGTCATATTATCTTTCAGGTAAATGGAGTGTACAGTACATAAGTACCTATTATATTCATAACAATATAAAAAAGCTATTTACATCCTTAAAAATAATGGGTTGGAGAATATTAGTTTGCCCGCTTCGGTGGCCGCATAATCTAAGGCGCTACTCTCGTAATAGACTAGGGTAGTATGCAAGAACTTGACTGAGTGGATGCTTAGTTTGGTGTACTCGGGTCCACACTATCGGTCCACTAAGCATTCACTAAAGTTATTGCATACCGCCCTAAACTATCAATGACTGGCAGATCGTGGTTCGATCCCAGTCAGGTGTACTGAGAGTGATTTTTCCTAATTGGTTTACAACTTTCTTTTCCCACGCAAATGCGGTTACACTACCTTTAAATTCAAACTTCTTCACCCTCAGCTCATTAGCGTAATTAGTACATAAGGCTATAGCCCGAATGAGTAGTAAGACGTGGTGCTTGAAAAAAAATTCACGCTTTTTCTGGAAGAATGGTGGAATTTGTTTACAGTTTGTGATCCAGTCAAATATTCAGGCCCTGGATTTTCGGCTTAGTGTAACACTGCACTACTGGGTAAGCTGGTTCCTGGCTCGTGGTTGAATCACTCTTCTCTTTTTTTATCTCGTATTTTTACCCGTCCTGGCCATGCGTAAATTTCATTATTGGCTTGGACAAGAAGAAAATAGAATTGAGAAAGAAAAATACCCAAATTTGTGTGAAGGGAGGATAAAATAAATGGTACAGTGAACCGCACATACGTCCTCACTTTTTTTTTGTATGGAAATATTTATTTAAAACTCGTAAGATATTTGAAACGAATTAATATATATTGATGAAGAAATATAGTGGAAAAAGAGAGCATCACATTCCACCGAAGAGCATAAATGAAATAATACACACTGTTACAGAAACATATTTAGATAAAAGGAACATCTCTGTCCACCAAAAAGCCTAACATTCAATTCCCCATTTCCAAGATCTACTTTTAAATAAAATGTTTGCTTATAGAACCTTTCTAGGGAACTATTGGTTTTATAAAAATATATTTCAAATAAAATATTTTTTCATTAATAGTTCTACAGTTTTGTAATGATAAGTTATTTCGTATCTCAAATATTTACGGAGATATGATTGTAATTGGAGATATCCGCATACGTAAAGTACTGGTACCCTCTAAGTCATTTTTACAGGAAAATGAGAAGTGCCATTTTGTTTGAAATGTAAAACAGTGTTTGGATATGAACTTTAATAAAATTTCTTGTAACCTCTTTCTAGAAAATAACTTTATTTTTCACCCTTAATCAAGCTACCCTTAATAATAAGTTTAGATATTTACTTCAAACACCTCTTTGAGGAAGCTTATAATAATCCTAAATACCAAATTTTAGCCCAATTGGTAAAATGGTTTTGGCTCTAGGCCGAGACAAACAGACAGACGGCGTCGCGAAAACCAATTTTTCGGCTCCGGGAGTCATGAAACACCGACAGCCATCAGCATCTCAAATAATTTACTTTTTTTATGTTCAAAATAATTCTTCTCTCCTAGGGGCAGAGATAAAGTAAAAACAACTATATAAAGAAACCGTTAAGTATACCCAGCCGAGATTCAAACCCTGACTCTTATTTTACCAGTAAACAAGACCATCCTAGGTTGATGGCTTAGCCTGCGTACCCGGTTATGCGGGTGATGACTCAATCGATAATACAGTGGCATGCTAGTCCAAAGGTGCTCAGTTCAAATCCGCTTCGAAGATACATTTTTAGAATCCATCAGAGGGCTTTAAGAATAAATGGAACTTGAGAATGCCAGATTAGGTTCTCCAGGCAGGGTACGAGTGGTTCAGAGTACTATATGGTCAGGAGGTCTCTAGCGCTAGCGAACAAAGGGTATAAAACGCAATAAAAATGTATTTACGTAATTTCCCTTTAAAGTATTTGTAAGTTTCAATTAGCATAGTCCTCAATAGTAAATAGCCAGTTAATTTTAAAAATTACCTTTTGAATTATTAATAGTTTTCATACCGGCTCTTAAAGGTAGAGATAAGCTATGGTATGGATGTCAAGATTGAGAAGTCAAAAGTGATGGGGATTTAAAAAAAAATTAGGAGCCGCTGAAAATCAAAATTGGAAACCAGGAGTTGGAAAACATAGAGCAGTAAAAGTGCTTGGGAAGTCTGCTGACAAAGGATACCTATTGCACCAAGAAAATTAGGTCGAGGATCGCCATAGCCAAGAAAGCTTTCAAAAAGAAGAGGTTACTGCTGACCAACAAGTTGAGTTTGGTACTGAGGAGAAAATTTATGATATTTTACATCTGGAGTATCGAGCTGTATGGAGAAGAAACTTGGATTCTTAGGAAGACGGAAAAGAAATACTTGGAGAGATAAGAAATGTGAAGCTGGAAAAGACTTAAAAAGATTAGGTGGACGGACAGAGTAACAAATAAAGAAGTCCTGAGAAGAGTGAGTGAGAAGAGAACCATTTTGAATATAATTCTTCTGTACAGAGTAAACTGAATTGGACACATCTTTAGGAGGAACTATCTTCTGAAGGAGGATTCAAATATTAGATGACTTGAAGGGAAGAAGAACATTCTGGGAGCTGAAGGAAGAGGTAGAGGACAGGGCGCATTGGTGGTCTAATTCACTGACAAAAGAAATGGACCTGCTGTAAGACAGAACACTTGATACAAATAATAACACTAAACTAATTTCGGTTTAAGCATAGG
Source organism: Timema bartmani (assembly GCA_902151455.1). Lineage (NCBI taxonomy): Eukaryota > Metazoa > Arthropoda > Insecta > Phasmatodea > Timematidae > Timema > Timema bartmani. Next base: position 320,024 of record CABFWB010000242.1, read on the forward strand.
ACTAATGGGCGTCATATGCTACAAGTAGAGGGTTCTTTAAAAAAAATTATATGAACTAAGCTTAGCGAGCAATCTCCTAAATTCATATAAACAAGTTTAAAGCTGGTATATTTTATTCTTAAAAATATTATTATCATTATTATTATTATTGCTTCATGTTTGGCTACTTGTCCGGGCTACGCGCTTTTAACTACACTAATTGAGTAGTGATAAGAAAGGTGGAATTTAAAGGAAATATACTGGCATTAACGAGAAGTGAAAGTTGTAAATCATTTAGAAAATAACCTTAGTATGCCAGGCTGGGATTCGAACTCCTACCTACCCATAATTAGAAAACAATACATTTATACAACGTGCCCAACGTTAAGAGTCATCTTACACTACTCTCTTTCTAAGTGAATAATGTAAAGTAGTAGAGTCACATTGCAGTAATATAATGAAATGTTGCGTATAATCCGAACGGATGGTAAGATGGGGCTGTATACATAAAGAAGTCATCGCGTATTACTATTATAGTCACCCAGTAATTTAACAAAAAGAAATAGTCACCTAATAATTTAAGGTGGGACGGAAGGGGACGCGAAAAAAAGCCAATGTTTTTGCAGTTTTTAAATCAACACTTTTTTTTGACAATAAAAGTCAAATATTGCTCCAGTGTAAACAGAGAATTTAGTTTTCTTCTCATGTTGATATCAACGGTTGTTGAATATCTATCATGAGCATGGCAGCACTATATAATGAACTTTTTAAATGAAGAGAAAAAGTTGTTATTAAACTCCAGAACACCTTTGACATACATTTAAGAAAAATTCTAAGGTCACCACGTGAAGAAAATTAATTTCTATGTTTGTACTGAAGCAATATTTTATTTATTTTGGCCCCAAAAAAAGGTTTTGCCATAAAAACTGCGAGAAAAACTGGCTTTTTCTTTCCTCCCCTTCCATCCAACCTTAAAAAATACGTCAAATATACATAATTACCTCACCACACGGGTAGGAGAGGGCAAGGAGGAAGCCAGGTGTAAAGTAATTACGATGCAAATTATAACTCTGATAGCTATGGAAATAATAAATAGCGTTTTTGTATAATACCAAGAACTCTATCGTGGACATGATTCAAACAGCTAGGATATAAAGTAAACCAGTAATGATTCAAGTTTAAATATTGAATTCATTTTCAGATTACCATTGGGGTGCGACAGTCTGCTATGTTATAAAGTTAGAGCGGGCTTGATTGGCTTTTGTTTAGGCATGAGTGTACTCACAGTGTCTTATATAGATGGAGAGTGTGAGTATAATATAGCATGTGTGTTTAAATGATTACCAGAAACCACCAAAAACATTATAAATTAGTTTACATCGTCTTTAGTTTTAAAAGAGTGGTAGCGTGCTAAAGTTTGATCCAATATAATTTTAGTTTATCTTTTTTTCGCCAAACGAATTCAAGTGAGTTTAATTGAAATGTAAACAGGTAGTTTTATTCATTCAAATAAAATAGTTTAAACCAAAGTTGAGGCATCAAAGTCATGATGAGTCAGTTCAATTTTCATATATAGAACCTTATCTGACATCTTGAAAATTTACTAAATCTCCTTTCACGTATTTATATATCCGGTCATGTGATATTCAGATATAAATTTAAATAGATAATATCGATACCTCTAAAATTACACTAATATTACAGTAAACTGTTATTAATTTGTTTTTATTTTTTAAAAGGCCCTACCAATAAAAATTGCCCCGTGCATACTATATTTGAGCCCCACGTATTACTTACTACCTGTTCAGTCTATATCCATATGTACTATAACTATGCTAATGAGTTTGGGATGAGGAAGGTTGAGTTTAGAGGTGGTGTAACCGCATTTTCGTGGAAAGAGGGAGTGGAAAACCTTTGTGAAAAACCACCCTTAGTACTCCCCACCGGAATTCTACCCGATACCCCTTTCATCAGCAGTCTAATCTAACGCGATAGTGACGCCTTATACCATGCGTCCACTGAAACAAGTACTAATTTGTTGAAGTTAAGATAATCTTATATGGGTTGGACAATGATTCAATCTGGTAGCTTTATTAATTTAACTAAGCTTAAATAGCTTGCTTAAATAAATAAACTAAATATAATTACGTTGTTTGGTTAAAAAAAAATTAAATTAAATAACTTGAACTTGTAGGTTAAATTAATTCTCTCTGACCCGCTTCGGCGATATAATAGTCTAAGGCCTCACTTTTGCAATAGACAAGACCGTCGATGACCGGGAGACCGGGGTTTGAATTCTGGTCGGGTGTAATGAGGTTGGGTTTTCCTAAATAGTATTCTATTCTCCCTTCAAGCAAATGTGAATACACTTCCTCTAAATTAAACATTACTCAACCCTAGCACATCATCATAATCGGTACATATACGTATAACCTAAACGGGTAGTAAGGAGGGGTGCTAAAAATTATAGGTGACCACCCTATATTGACTTTGCGTATAATCTAACTTCACTCAAAGTAATTTTTTACCAGGGATAAATAGTATTTTTTTTACACCAATAGTATTTATACGGCTAAAGTATAAAAATAAGGACTATATAATTATATATTATACATTTTAAACGCATAAAATAACACATAATTAATTAATTCACTATTAAATAACTTGTTTGGAAATTATTTTAAAAAAATTGTATTGTTTTTGTTTTATATGATTTTGTTTATGAACGTCTTTGAACTGGTTAGGACACGATATAAAATATTTATAGCCTACCTGCCAAAGTTTAACTTCAAAGTTCTAACCAGGATTCAAACAAAAATACTCTAGATTCTCTAAGCTCAAAGCTAACGTTTTAAAGCTCCACACCACGACAGGATCTAAGTGAATGGTTCTACTTACATGTTGAGTTGTGATGCGGGGACATCCAATGGACTGTCTGCTTCCTTTAGACGCATCGCTTCTTCCTGGAACAATAATGAAACAACTATATTAATAAATTACGTCAAATTGAACAAAACTAGCAACTAGCATATTCTACTTTAAATAAACTATTTTTAATAAAGTTTGTTTTAAAAAAGTTTAAATAATTACCTTTTTAAATATGGCAAACCCTCATTCTAAAACTAACCAGAACTTGGTAGGAAGCCGGTTTTTGTAAGGTCTTATTTCGTACCATAATCCTATTGTAGAGTAATATTTTGGTAGGATAAAAGGCCTTTCAAAATGGACTTCTTATCACCCATCTTGAAGGACTTTTATCCTACCAACTATACAGTAGTATTGTGGTACGAATAAAGGTCTTTTAAAATGAGCTTCCCGCCAAAATCAGCATATACGTAGCTTTAGTGAACATTAGAATAGTGAATAGGGAAGTGCGATAAATAGTCACCAGGTATTTTACATAGAGAAATTCACCCAGTAATTTAACGAAGAAAAAATCACTTAGAAATTTAACAACTCATTCTTCAACAACACATTTTGTGTAAAGAACAATGAGAAAGGAAAACAAGAAGTTGTCAACCAGCAATATAACACATAGACATCCAAAACTACATAACTCTTGTAAAGTCCTTCGAAAGAACTTTATTAAGATAAACAACCAGATTAAGGTGTTTGGCCCTTTTCATTTGGCGTGGAATCTAGAGCCATTGGAACAAACGGTTATCTTCAAGAATTTTTATTGTTTTGCCATTTCTTTTCGGAAACGGTTTGTTCAAGAATAGAAGTATGTTATATATTTAGCACCGCGTCTTACTACCCGTTCGGGTAATACACTTAAGTACTAACCACGCTAATGGATTAGGAATTGGGAGGGTTGAATTTAGAGGAAGTGAACCCGCATTTGCGTGGAGGGAGAGTGGAAAACCATTTAGGAAAAACCACCCCCAGTTCACCCGACCGAGATTCGAACCACGATCTCCCCGTCCTCGGCGGTCGAGCTCAACACGACTGGCGCGTTAGCCAACTACGCCACCGAGGCGGGTAATAGAAGTATGTTGATTAAGTTATACTTTTTATATGCACACCTCCTCTATAATTTTAACATTGACCAAATATCAATAAAAATTTGCATTTTTCAATAGAAAACTGCCGGCTCAATCCCCACGTGATGAAAAACTATTAGATAGGGAAAATGGAATAAATAGATATACCTATTTGGAGCACAGAATCTTTTACTGTACATAACTGCAGATCATTTCAGTCCAAAATTTATCTTCATCTTTTCCCCCGCTCACTCAACTATCAAAATTATTAGACACTTCCAGATGAACTAAAATCTTGAAAATGGGTGCTTAGCTTTACTCATAAGTCATAACTCACAATTAACATTTTATATGCTTGGAAACAAATTTTGATTTTAATAATCATTTTTACGATTTAATGTAAAGAAAAAAATCTAAAGCTTCAGTTCTTTTATCAATTTAATTTTTAAATCTCTATTCTTTTCTCTTTAAAATTATAAGGTATACTAAGTATTTTAAATTTCAAATTACTTTTTTTTTATTTTTGAAAATAATCTGATATGTTAAAAATAGAACATTAAAATAAATTTTTTGCCATCGAACATAATTTATTTATATTATTTCTTATAAAAATTGATATATCTGTTTACTAGTAGGCCTCATTAATTAAGTATTTTTATTGGAGAAAGGGATTTTGCTATAGGTTGCAACAATGTAAAAGGGTTTACTCAACAATCAATAGACAAATATAAATATTGGGGTTTTTTGGAAATATTATGTGACTTGAATAATTTTAAAATTGCATTAAAAGTAATATATTTGAATGCTATTAATGACTAAAGTAAAACGATAATTAAATATAATACAAATGTTATAAAGCCAAATTTTGTTTAGAGAAACATCTTATATTATCAAGTTTAGAGCAAACTAATGTTACTCGGGTATTTTGTCACCATTCAGCTCTTACAGTGAAACTCTTCCAGAACTAAACAAATTATATTTTATATGATTAAAATGATTATATGATTAAAATGATTATATCATTTCTGATTAGAATTTTGCAAAAGTGTACTTATTCATGCTAACATTAATTCATGCATTTTGAAATAAATATAGTGAGCAACTAATAATATCTTTGCTGTTGCTATAAATGACCAAATGTCCTTGCAGCAGTGTTAATATTCTTTTGGATAAATTTTAAACTCCAACTTGAAATTCATATTTAAAAAACCGGGGATTTCCAGCGTGATATGTAAAGTTAGTCTTTATCGTGTAAATCTAGCTAACGATGGTATGATTGCAGATGTTTAGGCAGAACACTTCTTGAATCTATTGACAACAAAAGAAAATCCACCAAATTGTTTTGCTGAAGTTGACAGATTGTTCAGATACAAATTATCAGAATCCGTCAGAATAATAGTAGACATAGAGGCAATATTTAGAAATATTTCAAACACAACCCTTAAATTATTGGTTGAAAGTTTACTTTCGTGTAACTATACAAAACCCAACAGAAGCTGTAAAAATTAACTTGAGTTCGCTTTCATATAAATGTTGGATTCTATAAAACTATACGTTTTAAAATGTATGACCTTATTGGTTGCTTCTACATTGGTAACATTATTAAATGTTTATTACAAAGAAAAATATAAATACGCTAGTTCTCGTGTTAGTGGTTTTACAAACCTGTGCACTAGCAAGCAACAATATCAAAATTAGACAAAGCAATTAGCAAAAAATGAAAAACGTTCAATACAGAAAAGATCTTCATCATGAAAAAAAGGTATTTAATAGCCTGTAAACTATTGTTCTTTCATATTAATCAAATATGTAAAAATAAAAGTGAGAATTTAACTTTAAACTTGATTTGTTGAACTTTTACTCTTTTTTTTTGCATGAATGACCAATTTTCTCAGAATACCCATATTAAAATATTCGAATAAAGCTTTCACCAGATATTTACTATACGATAGTACCAATACAAATTTTAACACAGGAGTTTTAAATTATAATAATAAATGAGTCGTCAAAAAATAAAACAAGTAAAAAAGAGTATTGCCAGAAAATACATAGTTGTAAAAAAAAATTATTCATTAAAATAATATGAACGGTTAAAATATTTAATACAAATGAATATGAAATTATGGTAAAAATTTCAAATATATATATATATTATCAATTTGGTTTTGGTTTTTAAGAGAACGGATCAACAACTTAATAAAAATAACGCTGGTGACAGTGACTTACAACAATTCAACGCTTGTTTTATCTACTAATTACAAGTAGATGGTGTAATAAACTGAGGAGAGAGATGGAATACCTAGGATATCTCAAACCAAAGACCTTGTAAAGACAACTAACGCTCTAGCGGCGAGCAGGTGAAAGTATACTCAAATATGAGCGGAAGGACATGGGGGAGCGGGGAGGAGGCGTGCATTGCAGCAATAAGCAACAATAAATACTTCTACAAAGATTCACTAACCAATAAGGAGGCACTCTCGACAACAAAAGTATGTATGTGTTAGCTGTGAGAATGTTATTAGAGCTATATAATAGATAAAGAAGGTAGAGCTACAGCATTATTCAGATAGGATGGAAATATTTGGACAGTTATTACTAAAACAGTTTTCATTTCAAGTAAAGTAATGTGAACTTCAACTGTCACTTTTCAAAATCTACCAAATAATACTAGTAATAGAGTAAACTTATTTTAATGTTGACCGCTAAAAAAAATATATATGTTTTCTAAAAGTTCCTTCCTATCAGAATCCTACTACACAATAATTTAATGATTTTACAACTAAACAAAATTAATCGAAATAGTTAGATGTTTAACATGTTTTAGCACTATCTAGTTCCTGTTTTTAATACAACCTATATCAGAAATATTATGTTAAATTTAAATTCTCGATATTTGTCTTTTGGCTAAACATGACTATTTTTCAATTTATAGAGTACTAACAATATGACCCGTTCTTTGCACAGGTAAGAAGCATAGGTTATATCAAATTAGAGTGTTCAATATCCAGCTCCCATTATTTTGATAGTTTCTCCGTATACAAACCTGAGCTAACTATGGCAATCACAAATCAATTATGACAAATAATAAATCCAATAAAACCCACATATCTTTTAAATAAATATTACCTAGTGCATAAACTGAGTGCACAAACAAAAGCTAACCAATTACAAACAAACTACCTAAGCATGAACATAATATGAGAGAAAAGAAGTAATATACAATGTTACAGAAACATGTTGAAAAAAAAAAGCATCACATTTCACCAAAGAGCACGGATGAACTAATATACTCTGTTAGAGAAAGAGATTAAATATTTAGCATCATGGTTTCCCAAATAGAATCACGAACCCCAATCCCAATATAGGTCACCTGAATTAATTAATTTGATTTGTTATGTCCCACCTAGTTAGGCGATAATCTATCCTTTGATTTTTAGCTATGTACAGTGATTGCAATACTAATATATCTACTTTAATATATTATTTGGTTTTTGTATTTGTTTATTTTTATACATTTTCCTTCTATCTTTATAAAGTTTTCCAACATACCGAGAATGTTTTTTCTAACAATTTAGGAAATCTTTAGCACCCCAGCTTACCCCATTTCCCAGTACCTGATTTTTAAATTCCAAACTGTCCAGCTCTTATATTTATGTGGGGTAATCCTTTTACCAAATTGATGAATTTAAAATTTCTTTCATGCCGAAAAGCAAATTTTTTAATTCTTTTGGAAAGATGTCAATTTACTCACTTCTCTTACTAGTTCGCACATTCCCATTTTGAATTTTAATATTTCTTTTTGTTATCTCATATGGTTTTTTTCACGTGCCTGCCAAATTTCAACCACATAAAAAATAGTGTTCTATATTAGTTGAATAAATTTTAGCTTTTCCATTTCCTGGGCTTCAATCTTGAAATTTCATATATTCAAACATCACTCGGCTATTTGTGAAGGACTATTTACTTACATGCCCAAATTTAATTTTCTACCAACACAAATAGTGTTTTTTATTTAAAATTCGAGAATTTTGAAAGGACCCCCCCCTACCTCCTTCCGTACACTCCTTCAATTTGAAATCTAATAGTTTTCAGACCTTTATACTGTTTGAGGTGGTCCTTATTCCTTATGTAAATCTTCTAGTACTGTGGGAAGTAGTTTATTATTTTAGTATGGGAAATTTTGAGAACCTCCTCTGCCCCCATTTCACCAGCTGCCTGTTATAAATAACAAATATTTAATATTTATTTGGTTATTTGAAGTGATCCCTCTACATTCCCTACAAATTTAAATTGTATACTTCAACCAAAGATTTATTTTTGCTAATACTCCCCCACTCCTTCCTTTATTTCCTTGAGTCCCATTTTGAATTATAAAATGTTCAGACTTTTATAGTTATTTGGAGTGGTATAACCCTATATCTGCTAACTCAGAGAATTAGTTATTACTAACACTTCGGTGGCCTCATGGTATAAGGCGCTATTATCACGATAGAATAGACTGCCGAAGATGGGGAGATAAAGGTTCGATCCCGGTCAACTGTACTGATGTTGGTTTCTCTAAATGGTTTTCCACTCTCCCTCCCCACAAATGCGGGTACACTTCCACTAAATTCAACCTTACTAATCACAACCACATTAGTGTAATTAGTATATAGGCGTACAACCCGAACGGGTAGTAATATGTGATACTAAAAATCTTTTTTCTACTAGTTTTGGATATTTTAAGACACCCTCCCGCCCCCATTTCTCTAACTCCAACTTATAAATTTAAAATGTTAACCTATTTGGTTGTATGGAGTTGTACTTTAAGCTGCCTGAAAAATTTAAAATTTCTCACACAATTATATTTATTCTATAAGCACCCCACCCTCTCCACCTTTTTCTGGAGTTCCATATTAAAATTTAAAATTTAAGACTCTTATAGTTAATTAAATAGGTATTTATATCCAATTAAATTTATTTTAAAAACCCCACCTCCTCCACCTATTTCCTGGAACTACATTTTAAAATTTAGATTTTCAGGATTTTATTGTTATTTAGAGTAGTATTTTTTACCTGCCTGCCAAATTTAAGTTTTATACCACACTGAGAAATAATTGTTTCAATTAGCTTTGTAAATTTTGAACCTCCCAACCTCATTTTTCCAAGTCAGAATTTTTTTAAATCATAAGATTTATTTAATTATTTGGAGTTTTCGCTCTATCTGTTTGCCAAATTTCAATTTTCTACCTCATATAAAAAGTTTTTTTTTAATAAATATACACCCCCACTCATGAGCCTTTTTCATTTCCCATAGTCCATCATAAAGTTTTAAATGTTCAAAATGTTATGTTAATTGTAGCAATACCTATACCTGCTTAACGAATTTCAGTTCTTTACCACATAGAGAAGTAGTTGAATGTATTAGTCTTGGAAATGTTGTGATGCCTCCTCAACCCCCACCAGTATTTCTTCAATTCCCACGAAGAAATTTCAAATATTAAAATTTATTTGATTATCTTGAGTGTTCTTTATAACTACTTGTCAAATTTATATTTTCTATCACACCTATTTTTTGTTCTTTCCATACCCTCCCCGCTTGTTTGTTTCCCGGGGTCCCATTTGAAATATAAAATGTTCAGACTCTTTTACAAATTTCAGTTTTCTACCACATTGGGAATAGTTGGGGGTGTCTATTAGTTTTGGAAATTCCAAACCCCTTCCCCTCCTTTTTCTAGCTACAATTTGGATATTTCTATTTGTAAGACTTACTTGGTTATCTAGAATTGTCCTTCTACCTGACTGCGAAAATTAAATTTTCTAACACATATAAAAAAAAATTGCCTATACCACTCCCCTAATTCCCGGGTCCCAATTTTTTTTTTTTTTTTTAATTTT
>CABFWB010000242.1:330014-364389 GCA_902151455.1 Timema bartmani
TTTTTTTTTTTTTTTAATTTTCTGACTTTTATCCGCCTGCAAAATTTAAATTTTCTACTACACTGATAAGTAGTTATTTATATTACTTTCGGACGTTTTAAACCCTGCACCCTTTCTACAACTCACTTTAAGAAAATTCGTATTATAAGACTTATTTGGTTTTCTGGAGCTGTCTCCTAACCTGGCTGCCAAATTTTAATTTTTTATCTCATCTAAAAAGTTTTTTTCTAATTATAACTCTCCCACTTCCTAGGTCCCCATTTTGAAACTTCCAAATTTTAGATTTTTCTAGTTATATGGGGCATTCCCTCTGCCATCATGCCAAATATAGGCTTTTCAGCTCATCTATAAGTCATATTATGAAAATTGAAAAATGAAACCTGGACACGGGAATTGAACCTGGAACCTTTGGCTTAGTGCGCCAATGCTCTAACCAATGAGCTATCCTAGAATCGTCCCGTGCTCAGGGTCATTCTTCACTCATATTTTAAGGCACAGTCTGTGATAGATCACATATTTGTAGCCGATGATTTCCGCACGTCCATCATAGACTCTGCCTTAAAATATGAATGAAGAATGACCCTGAGCACGGGATGATTCTTGGATATCTCATTGGTTAGAGCATTGGCGTACTAGGCCACAGGTCCCAAGCTCGATTCCCGTGTCCAGGTTTCATTTTTCAATTTTCAGACTATGATATCTAGATGGAGTAATCCTCACTAAAAGCGTAAATAATAGCTTTGGCTATTTGATTCTCATCTATAAGTGCCTTATATTTTTATAGACACACACACACACAAACACACAATTTCTGCTTAATAATCTATATAGTATATATGTGTGTGTGTGTGCGTGCGCATGTGTGTATGTAGTCACATATAGCAAGATTTTTGAGCTGGCCAAAATTTGCACTATTTCGAGATTGGCATGTTTTGTTTTGGCATTATTTTATGTTGAATTATTTTCTCTATATGATGTAAATATATGTGATCTATTCTTTAAAGTCTTGACACATCTTAGTTATTTACTTTATTACTGAAACAACTATAATATACGATTTAAAATGTATTACTTGATAAAGTTATTGTTATTAAATTTGTATATATCTGTAGGGGTGTGCTAAAGTCACTCTTTAAATGCGAGGCAAATCTTGAAACATGCCATTCATTAGTTGAAATGAACATATAATATTAATTAGAAAACTACTTAAATATTTTGGATGATCGCATATATTCTAAGGTATATATTTTTCATATATTCAAATTTACATTTTGGAGCAATTGTAAATTAAAAAGGATGTTTGTAACTTCATTAGTTTACAGGTTAAAATGTTCCAAAATTTCATGCATGTTTGTCACAAGATATGGAATGTTCGTTACTTCAAAACAAGTAACACACCATCCCGTTTCCAATGATGCTTACGTCTCGAGACGCTCTCTTTAGTTTCGAGATCAATACCGCGAGTCTCTGAAGCCAAGCTTGGCCTCCTTCCTTCCTTTCCTTTTGTTTATCTGTTGGTGAGGCCAGAAAGCTGCTCACTCACAGTTTTCCTTCTTATTTTTTTGCCTCCTTTCAACTAGGGAGGAAATCTGACAATTAATAATCCTTTTCCTTCCGTCTTCTAAAAACAACAGGCACTGCTTATAATCGATGAGCAACAGGTTTCTCAAGGTCAATGCCATTTTGTACTTTAGTTTTATATTAGTCTTATGGCGGGTTATTTTAATTGCGATACTTGTTGATGTAGACTATTAAGATTAATTATTTTAACTTGGAAATAAATTTGCTTTGGTCAACGATTTATACTCGTCTGGGCTGTACATCGATTATTTAGGCTAACACTAATCAAGTAAGGCTGAGTAGGCTATAGAAATGTACCCATACTTTCTTACAGCGATTAGGTAAATAATTATGAAAAAACTTAGTACCCAGCTGGGATTCGAACTTTAACCATCCCTTTATTGGCAAACTAAACCAGATGGGTGAAAGCTTTAGACTACCGCTGTAGGTCATGAAAACAGATTGTTTGTGGGGAATATCTATAACCAGCCTCCAATGCTTGATATAAAAAATAATTTTAAGTGACACTAATTCCAAACTAGGCTCAGATTCTTAAACCAATCTATTTATCTAAATATCAGCCCTGTTACCCAGATAATATGAGACCGGTCGCTAGAGTTGGGTGTACTGATTGTTGTGCTCAGTGTTAAGCCAGTGTGTGTAATGTTTGTGCTGTAATAACTCCATTTTTAAAGGAACATTTATTTCCCTTATTAATGTACTAACACTATAAACCAGTTTGAATAAAGGTAGGAATAATTACAGTCCGATTAAGATATGAAGTAATAAAAGTTACTAAAACAGTTTCGATATATTTATGCAAAATAATTATGTTATTTGTAGCTTTCAATTTAGGTTAGGAGTATGCGAGTATTAGTAGTTACTCAAACTCGACTCGAAGATTCTTACAAAACTATAAAAATCTAAGTACTTGGAATGTTCGATCTTTTCCTCAAAAATGTATAGTTTAACTAATTTTATACAATTTTAAGATATAATTTCATAGCAAATTAAGTCCCTCAATATTTCCTTTTATATACGTTTCGTTTTGTCTAATTAAAAAATGTACAATTTATATTTAATTTATCTAAAAAATGTTATTACAAAAATAAATTCTGTATTTATTTATTATAGGTTATTCATGGATCTATAATATAAATTTACATGAAATATTTCATGTTAAAACACTACTCATACTTGAAAAAAAAACTCTTTATGTTTTCATTCAAACTCCACTTGAAGTGAAAAATACCTCCCTGCAAATACCTACTTTTGATAAATAATATTCACTGCGTAAGTTGATAAAAATGTATTCTTCGATTATTGGAATGTTCTAAAATTTCGAGATGATTTTAATTAGATTCATTATAACCTTCTCCAAAAGCCCTACCTATGGCATGCCTTCCTAATTATTACAACACTAAAATTGTAAGGAGAATAATAAAAAAACAATAGTTGAATAAAATAAAATATTAAAGTTTGCCAAATTAAAATTAATACAACAAAATTAAAATGTTTGGAATAATTAAGAATTCTGTATTCAAAATCTCCAAGTAATAAAAGGAATTCAACAGAAAAAATTGGTATCATAAATCTATTGTTACTATTGACAGATTTATGTCTTTAGTAATACATATTAAATTACATTTAAAAAATATCTTCTGGTAATGTATGAGGATCTCCCCTTTAATATCTTAGATCAAAATTAATGACTTCAGATGACCAAATTTACTATTGTATGACCAAATGTTCAGGTCTCACCAATGTTGAAACTTTCGGCTTTCAACGTGAACATATTAGGTTAAGATTTTTTACTAATTCTGACCTTTACATATTACTATAGATTTACACAAATTATGAGCTAAACTGACACTTGAGGACTTTTCCTTATTTTGAAAACACTATATATTCTCCAAACGAGAATTCGCTCTATATTTGAAGGTTTTTAAAACTCTTAGCATAGAATAACAACCTAGCCATTTTCCAAGAAAAAATAAAAATACGCAATTTAATTTTTAAATATTCTAAATTCACAATGAGCCAATTAGGCATAGACCTATGAAAATAATTCTTTGAAAATCTCTCAATAATTAATATTAAAATTTATCAAATTTAACAACACAGTATAATGTACCAGATAAATACAAAGAAACAGAAATATTAGCAGGAAATAATATAAAAGTTTAAGTCATAAAGTCAAACAGTATTAAGATTATAAAGGTCATATACTTTGAAATGGCCGCGAATCAATCAGGTTTTATTAAAATAACATTAAACTTAGTTCACCCAACTAACTTCAATGTCCAGATAGCGCTAGCATCGCCTCCTTGAAAATAATCTATATTTATTATTTTATATTTAATTATAGCTACGAAAAGAACCGCTAGAAGTCGATCGTGTCTTCTTTCTGTACACCCAAATATTTAACCATGGTATTTAATTCAAAGACGATGGAACCAAACATAACCAAATTAAATAAAAAATATCAGAATTCATAGAAATTAAGTAGGTAAATGATTTTACCATAAATTATACAATACTTATATATTAAGAAAGCGTTAACAGAAATAACACCACACTATTAAAAGTGACATTAGTAGATCACACAACTTTAAGTACCAAATCAATGAGAATTATTTTATTGACTCTTATAACAGTCAAAAAAGTTCCTTCCTTTCTAAATAGGATTATATATATATATCCATATAAATTATAATATGTATGTCCATATATATATTTTAATATCCATATCACCATTTCACTTTTACTCCTTAATATTTTCTCAGCTCAAATTTCCTCTCTGTATTTTCTATTCCTTACACAAGACTTCTTCTCTTTCCCTCATCATCCATTTTCTTCGTGCCCCTTTCTTATTGTCATCTATAAGAACCGCCAAAGGCCAACAAGTGGCGGGTAACGTATGTATCGGAAGAGATCTTGTCAGCGTTCGTTTCCACCAACGAATCACCTCGGGGTACGTAGATGGACGGAGAGGCAGAAACATGTTCCAATCTGCATACAATTATTATCCTTCTCTCGGACCAGTAGCTATAAATTCATTTACTTCGCATTCATCCAACAACGACCAAAAAGTTAGAACAAAATTGTCACTCGGTAAATTTTACAGATCAAGTTGTAGGTGATAAGCGAATAAGATTACGAAATGTACACATTATCCAGAAGGTCGAGGGGTTTTCATGACTCACTCAGTGACTTAAAAAATACATCATAATTGTCGTTATAACCTAACAAAACTAATATATAATTCATTATTATGATAAATACCTTATAAACCAGTCACTTTTACAAATTGAAAATATAAACGCTTTGGTGGCCACATGGTCAAAGGCATCACTATCACAGTAGGCTAGTCTGTCGATGACTGGGAGATATGGGTTTGAATCCCGGTCCTCCTTTTATCAGTTTGGTTTGCCGGTGACTGAGAGATTGGAGTTCAAATCCTAGACCAGTGCTTTTAGAGTGGTTTTACAATCTCTATACATGCAAATTCTGGAAAATATCATCTCAAATGTTACCTTTCTCATCATCACCTGGATAGCTTGATTGGTAGTAGTACGAGGAACCAGAATAATGTAAACAAATTTTTTTAAACTATGAGTTCCATAAATGGTTGCCAATATATATATATGCATATAATTATATGCACATAGATTATATATATTGTATGTATACATATATTATATATATGTATATAATAATAATAAAATATTTCGATAACTCTATTATATCATCAATATATTTTTGTCCCATATCATTTAATTTCCAGTAAAATATATATGTCTATCCATCAGATTTAAGGAAAATGTAATGTACTCCTTCTTTAAGCAAGGATACCACTACACAAAGTTTAAATAAAAACATTATTCCACTAGACATGATCCGAAACTCTTGGATAGCAGGGGCACCGTTATAAAGTTATATAAAAATTTATGTGACCGTATATAATAGTTATGTCGAACATTTTCAGCCCCCAAAAAAAGTTTTATAACAGTTTGTATTATGTTCCGCAGGTCGTCTTTTAAAACGGCTCCTTGTGAGTCCATGTACAGTCGAATACATAAAACATGACACAATTATTTGACCGAGAATGTACTTTAATATCATATAGTTCACATATAGTAAAGTTTATTATTTGAAACTCACGTTGAGATTAATCTTGAAATAATTTTATTTACATGCCATATTGATCCCAAGTGTAGAAACTATGACGGCTTTGAACGATTGTTTTTCCTTCAAAGTCTTGTTCATTTCTGTGCTCTTCCCGTTTGAAGGGATGGGCCAAAGGTAATAGAGGTGGCAGAACAGATAGAAGCAAGGGAAAAAAAAACTTTTCACGCCTCACAGCAGGTGAAACTGCCCCTTAACAGGTCGATAAGAGACCGGGGGTGAGGGGTAAGGACGACGAAAACCCCTTTCTCGCCATCATCAACTCAAAAATAAAACTGCCCCAGAGAAGAGAGAGAGAGAGAGAGGTGGGTAACGCCGTTACAATGTTGTAGGGACAGGGACAGATAAAATGAATTACACCGTCGGAAAAATACGGTAACCTAGCTCAAGTTTAAACAGAATGTTAAGGTTCAAACGTGACGATATTGGGAATATAGAAGTTTTGATACAGGACTTATAATAAAGTCAAGAGTTAATTTTAGGACGGATATATAGCTTACTAGAGTTTTACGATGTCTGCTAAGAGGAAAGAGGTCACGTAGTAAATAAAATAAATTGAGTAATAAAATCTAGAACATCATTAAATATTGGTGGCACAAACTGTAAATATATTTGCGTCTTACCATCCTAACGGGTTGTACGCATTTAACTACACTAATGAGGTAAGGGATGACCCAATTTGGATTCAAGCCCATGCCAATCCATCACGAGAGAAGGCACAAACTAAACTGAAGTCAAACGTTTGACCATAATGACTATTTAAACCTCTACTCCATGGGGTAGTATTTAGGAGAGTAGTCAGAGGAGATAAACCAACATTAGCGTGGAGAGGAGATGGAAAAACCACGTTATTAACTTACCTCTGGAAAACTTCTTTGGTTAAACTCTGCTATGATTCAAACACAATCAAAGGTAAAACTAATATGTTATTGCGAGCATGTCGCTTTTAGCTATGTGAGCATTAGTACATGTTGTTTGTTACTATATCATTGCATATATAGATATAATAGGTTCAGTTTTTTTAATCTTAAGTCAACAATCCAACGGTTTGTTTGATGTAGTTTCTATATTTTCGTAGCAAGGCACGCACTCAGTCCATCGGCTGGTTAGTGCTGCCTGCACCATCTGGTAGAAATCCCATGCACTAGGGGAGCTCAGAGAGTGTGGTGGTTCCCCGTTACCTTCCACACTGAATTTACATGAGCGGGCGTGAAAAGGCCTAACAATTTTGCCGGTAAGGTTTTTTCACATAACTTTCAGGTATCTTTTACATTCCACAATCGACATGGGAGCGACGGCTTTACTTTACCTGCGAAGGAAGTTGTGATACAGATGTTTATCGCTCAAGAAAAATCCGTCGACCTTGGCTGGGTTTGAACCCACGAACATCGGGTCATGTGGCGAGCAGTTGACCCCAAGACCATTGCGATACACAGGTTCAGTTTATAGCAATATGTTTCTATAGTCTTTGCAATTATGTTTAATTTTACGTTAAGTGAGGACGTCTATCATCATTAGAGTTAAACAAACTGACCAAATCACTTGAATTTTGTAAACACATTTACATTTTTAAAAATGAACAATAACATTAGAACTTTGAATGGTTTGTTGATTAAAAAATAGAATTAATAGCCATACAGTGACAAATTTATAAAATATTATGCTTTACCCATACCCTGAAATTGCATTGACCCCAACCAACGAGTTTTAATAATAATTTACACGGAAGTAATTAAATGAAAAACCTCTCTACTAACTAATTATTAACCCATCCTCTAGCTCCATATTAACTAACAAAATTATCCTAGAAATAATATGTATTGGCTGTAAATAAATATTTTGAATGCTAATATGGGATTATTAATTTTAACTAAAATTACTAATTTTAGTCGTTATATTGAAAAATGAGATAAAGCTGTATTTTATTTTGGTTGTATTAATTGGGGTTTTATCAGGATTTTAATAAACAGTTGTAATTAGTACCTAGGAAATAACGTTCGCAATAAACTCCAACCCAATTTTATCCAGCCTGGTAAATCCCCATATAAATTTTAGGCTAAGGGACGTATATATTATATAGTCGAGTTTAGGATATCCGCCAATCTCCTATAAAACTTGATTTTTTTAGCACCGTGTATTACTACCCGTTAGAATTATAGGCAAACGTACTGATAACGCCAATGTGTCAAGGATAAGGAAGGTTGAATTTAGAGGGCGAATACCTATGTATGCGTGGAGGGAGAGTGTAATACCATTGAGGAAAAATACCCTCAGTACACCCATCAGGAATTCGAACTCCTATCTCCTCATCAGCTTCCCAGTCTATTGTGAGAATGACGCCTTAGACCATGCGGCTGGCCATCGAATCGGGTGAAATGCCTTTTATCCGTATGCTAGGAGACTAGCTGACTCTCCAGACTAGATTATAAATGGGTTAAACCACCCCCGATCATGATAGTAAAACGCACCCTCTTAAGAAAGAAGCCCTCAAAACGGACAAATGTTACCTCTCTCGGACAAGTTATAAACCTTTAATCAAACTAAAGACATTAAATAATAATTCCTCCACACACATAAGTTCCCTATAAAATTCTACCTTATTCATTCCGATCTCATTGGTGTAATTATTCGGGTGAATAGTAAAGGTAGTAGGGCTTATTGTACAAAAAATAAATAAATGTGTATATTATTTATCAATATTGTCAACAACAAAAGTATCGCCCCGTATTAAATAAGTCCCTTCAAACACATTCTACACAAGATCAGACTTAGTTTCTTGCTAGATAATATAAATTATTTCTTTCAGTATCATAACGATTAGAATAATTTATTTGGGATTTAAAGATTTATATAAGAGCTGTAAATATATATTTACTAAATTGTAATTTAAAACAGTTTTTCTTTTATTTTATTCACAAATAAATTACTTGTATATATTATTCAATTAAAATGTTTAAATTAAGTTTTATAGAATCAAATATCCAAAGCTATTATTTATACTTTTATTGAGGATTACTCCATCTAGATATCATATTCTGAAATTGAAAAATGACACCTGTACACGGGATAAAGCCTGGTCCCAAAGGTACCGGGTTCGATTCCCGTGTCCAGGTGTCATTTTTCAATTTTCAGAATTAAGTTTTATAGTCAAAATAAATGGTACAACACAATCGCACAAACTTTCTAATATTGTGTATTATGACTTTGAAAATAATTTCCAAAAATATATGTTTTGAGTTAACTACCCTTGAATATGTTTTCTTTATAAAACAAACACATCAACCTGTTTATCACAATAATCATTCTTTGTGTATATATTTTAAACAATATTGTTAAAATATATTCGAACAAATTTAAATTTTCAAAAATAAATTAAATGTTAACTACCCTAAAAGCATTTGTTATTTATAAAAATAAGAATCTATTACTATTTATAATGAAAAACTATTCCCAAATTCCCATTTTGCATTCAATTTTCAAGGTCTATCTAAAAAAAAATTCAAATTTTCTATACGTTATGATTGATAATGTAAAATAGTACCACGATACAAACTCTGAACCAAAACACTAATAATTAGGCAGGTACATATCAACTTACTTGATTATTGGTTAAGTTATAGTTTGAGTGATCTACATAATATATTCCCCTTAAAGGCCTACAAGTTATTAAAATTAATATTTTGACACAGCCGATCACAATATGTTATTTAAAAAAAACTTTTACTCAATTTCGAATAGAAATATAGAAGCTATTTAGATATTTACCTTTTAAAATAAATGGTTTATTTGCGCTGAACTATCGAAACCGCCTTCATCCCAGTTACTAGTTCATTCTTGGAAGGGGAGAGGGGTATGAGAGTCAAACGATGGATGTACTGACATTTTGGAAGCTCCCCCTAGGGATACCTATTTTAGATATGATCACGTTATACGTGAACTCATATCCTCCTCCACCCTCTTCCACCACACGTGGCTGGACCCTCACCATTATATTTATTTATTTATTTATCACCAAACCGTTCGGTTTATACACTTAATTACTAATTACGCTAATGCATTAGGAATTGAGAAAGTTGAATTTAGAGGAAATGAACCCACATTTGTGTGAAGGTAGAGTGTAAAACCATTTAGGGAAAACCACCCCTAGTTAGTCCAACCGAGATTCGAACCTCGATCTCCCCGTCCTCTGCAGTTTAGCTAACACGAAGCTAGCGCGCTAGCCAACTACGCCACCGAGGCGGGTCTCACCAATATAAAACTCACCCCGTCCTCTGCAGTTTAGCTAACACGAAGCTAGCGCGCTAGCCAACTACGCCACCAAGGCGGGTCTCACCAATATAAAACTCAGTCGCGACACATGCTCTCAAAGATTCCAAATGAAGCATCCTGACAGTGCGTGACGTCATGATAACATGTGTGGGTGTGTCTGTAGGAGGCACGTGGGAGCTTATTGAGTACACCTCTCAGCACTGTCATTTTAATGGCAGCACTTGTGAAACTTACTGGATGGCGGAGTGCACACAAATGAGAGAAATCAACGAGTAAGTAGAGTGGCACGACTTTGTTTTCACAATATACAGTACGTTATATTCCTTCCTGCACGTCTTACTACCCCTCCAGGTTATCCGTATTTTTACACTAGTATCATATTTTTATTTTTTATTACCGCGTTTTACTACCTGTTCAGGTTATACGAATATATAATAGCTAATCTAATGGGAAAGGGATGAGGTAGGAGGTATTTTAGAGGAATCCGAAAGGAGAGTGGGAAAACCTTTGGGAAAAATCACCCTCAATGGACCCTACCATGATTCAAACCCCGATCTTCCAGATATCAGCTGGCCAGTCTAACATGAGTGACGCCTTAGATCTTTCGGCCACTGAAGCGGGTTAATTTCATAGTAGCTAGGTACGTAAAATCTAGAAAACGTGTATGCGCATTTTTTTAGGAGGGAAGGGGGAATCTAAAAGGGAAAAAAGTCTCATTTCCCTATGCAGGGATTCAAACCACGACATCCCAATTACAGGCAAAACAAACAAGGTGTTACTGAAGCCTTTTCCCACGAGTTCATTAGTTCAAATAATACATTATTTTATCAATTAACTATTTTTTAAATCACTTAGCATTACATTATATAATTATCTTGAATTTAATATTAAACTATTTAACTTTCGTTAGTTTAACTAGGTACATCTCATTTATAGCTGCCATTAGGTTGATAATTTTCCTAAATTAATTATTAAATTACAATAGCAAAAACAATATACATAAAAGTGATTAAAATATTATTTGTATTTTTTAAATACCCTCAAACACTATACAAAGAATCCTTAAGTCTCGCATGATTTTAAAACATGAATAAAATATGAATAAAATAGTTATAGAAATAAATTATGTAAACCTATTTTGTTGTTATCTTGTTTATACAAATGTACAGTATATTATTCCTATGGGTGACCTTGAATTTTTTTTTATATTCTATTAAAATATTTTACTAGGAGAAAATTAATTAGCAATGTACAGTACTGATAAAACAATAAATCAAATATTTCCTGTGAATTAAAAAAAAAAAATCACTGGCGTGAAATTAACATTTTCAGAGAATTTGTTATGAATTATTTGGCTTAAGAACTAACAATAATACTGGACCACTCAGCTTTGTTCTTGCATACTAGCCTGAGTGTAAATATAAAAATAGCTTGAAAGTGACACATGCTTTCCCAATTTCAAGCAGCTTTTGAGATTTCTTTTATTTCTCTGTAAAACATTTGAGGTAGCCTTTCAACTTGCAATTTCTAAACAAACAGATTATATCAGCACACGACTTAAAACTAAAATATCAGATCACCTGAGCGTTTACTAATTGATTAACTTAATATGTATTCGTCAGCAGCGTCTAGAATCAAACCGGGATTTGAGAACTCATAGTAGATGCTTTTAGCCAAGGAGACAACTAATGGTCGTTATAAAACAATACGAGAGTAAGTAGGCGTGAGTTACGTCCATACTCCTGACCAAACTCGGAAGCGAACTCCAATCTTTCAGCCGAGAGACGGTTTAAACAAGTCTCTACCTCACTCGTAGGTCGATGTCAGGATGGGATGTCCTCGCGTGATGGCGATGTTTAATTCAGAGGGTAGGAAGACGGGGTTCACTGTTACGACTGGCCCAAGGGAGGGTAACTGCTCCACCNTAATGTGTATTCGTCAGCAGCGTCTAGAATCAAACCGGGATTTGAGAACTCATAGTAGATGCTTTTAGCCAAGGAGACAACTAATGGTCGTTATAAAACAATACGAGAGTAAGTAGGCGTGAGTTACGTCCATACTCCTGACCAAACTCGGAAGCGAACTCCAATCTTTCAGCCGAGAGACGGTTTAAACAAGTCTCTACCTCACTCGTAGGTCGATGTCAGGATGGGATGTCCTCGCGTGATGGCGATGTTTAATTCAGAGGGTAGGAAGACGGGGTTCACTGTTACGACTGGCCCAAGGGAGGGTAACTGCTCCACCCCTACCCCTATTACTCGGACAATGATAGCCTGGTCGAGGACTATGGACCAGTCCGTCCAGCCTACCACCCTCGTACATGTTCTGCGAACATCCGACATCCCCGGGGGACGGCAGGGGTCACCGGTCGAGTCCCACGGCCGACATTACCGGACGATTATGGGCCTCGTTTAATAGCTGCGTTATTAGAATGAAGGGAGGAACGTTTATTTTACTACCACGTCTTTAAACTTGAGAATAATAGCGTACTTTTCAGTTGTGAATTTTCGTTTTATAGTGAAAAGCCCGTTTAGGAAGTTGACTACGCCATCCTTTTGTGTGGGTTCTTTTCTCTCAGATTTATTATTCAGTATAAAGGATCTTATTTACTATTTGTTTTGGAGAACAAGATTAAACATTCTGTAGAGGGATGCGAAATACTGAAAAATGTTTCTTTGCGTGTAAGCTTATTGCACGTATAGGTTGTTTCAGTGGGAAGTCACCAAGAATTACTGGCTCACCAATTCCGTTACTGCCACACAAAGGTCTTATCGACGCACATACGATGTTCCTGATGGTCCTGACAGGAAGACCATTCTAAGGCTCACGGTGAAGCTGGAAGAAACAGGTTAGTTACTAAGTGAGAAGAGAAAACACAACCCATCGTCAAAAGAACCGCAGTGTGCAGATTTTCATGAATAATTGTTTCGCTTCCCTCGGAAATCACTACGCTACAGGAGACCAGCTTTTCTGACGAAGTTCCAAAAAGCAGCTAAGCAGGCAAAAATCAGGCCGTACATTGTGACAGTCGTATAGCGGTTTATGAGCACATCAAGCGTGTACGCAATCGCAATTGGATCCTCAGCTTCATGGAAAGAAACCCTGGAATATTGACGATGACGTGTACGTTATGGCAATTGGATCCTCAACTTCATGGAAAGAAGCCCTGGAATATTGACGATGACGTGTACGTTATGGCAATTGGATCCTCAACTTCATGAAAAGAAGCCCTGGAATATTAACGATGACGTGGTCTACCCCTATGAAGCTTGGTTTAATCTCCCAGGATATGTGAATTCACAAAAACACGAGAATTTGGGTATCACAAAACCCTCATGGGAGCCACGAGAAACCACTTCATTCTCAAAAGGTTGGCGTGTGGTGTGCATTTAGGCTGAGAGATTCATTGGACCAATTTTCTTTGAAGGGACTGTGAACACTGATGTGTACAGATACATTTTCATAGTATTCGTGGAGCAACCAGACGACGTCGAGCTTAAGCAGGGATACTTTTAGCAGGATGGTGCCGCATTCCACATCTTTAATGCCTCCATGGCACTCATTAACAGCTTCTTCGTGGACCGTGCTATCTTTAAAAAAAACCTGTGGCCTCCCAGGTTGCCAGAAGTGGCGTCGGCTTGTGGGGACATCTTAAGGGAAGAATTTGCAAAAACAACTCACAAACCATTCAAGATCTCCGGGCGAACTTCACGACTGAAATTAACAATATATACGTAGACATGTTGAGGCATGTATAAGAAAACATGGTGAAACGTGGCCAAACATGTCTCGAAGAAGAGCGGGATACATTTTTAGCACTTGATGTGATGGTATGTCACTCTTCCTTTATAATCTCCTCCTTTACACGTATTTACCTTACTATTTAGTTATTTAGTCGAGGGATTGACTTATTTTAAAAGTGGAACCTGCCACTGAAACACCCTCAAATCATCTACCCTATCAGATCAACAAAAATATTCTATATCAAATTATTTTACACAAACTTTTTGAAACAAGCCTGTTTATAATAATGGACATATAACTTTTATTTTTATAAAAGATGTATAAAAATGTATTATTTTTTAATGTATAGTACTAATTTTAACTTTATTAGAAAATAAATACCCTTTGTGAGCGTAGTTAAAGTTATATTAACCTGACCAAGTAAAGATCAGCCACGAGACATTAAATTCGACAATGAGGAGAATTCCTAGAAAATTATACCATGCCGGATATATTTAGGGCAATTTGTAAAATAAAGAGGCGTAGCTAAACGCACCACTCTAGTGTTACACTGGATTCTCTGTGAGGGATAGATCAGGGTTCGAATCCTGAACGGGTGTACTGATTGTGGGTTTTCCTAAGTGGTTTCCCACTATACCTCAACGCCAATTCTGGTATATTTCTTCTAAAATCCTACCTTCCTCATCCTTATTCCTCTAGCGTAATTAATGAATGCGTACAACTCAAACCGGTACTAAGACGCGGTGAAAGAAAGTTAAGATAGACTAGCTTGTAATAGCTAATATAAAAGTTGAATATATGATCTAGTACAACACTTAACTGAGAGGTTTTTTTTTACTTTCCTTTGTGTTTCTATTATTTAAATATGTTTTTGCTAATAATTTACCCACAACATACTAAAAAATGCATACAGCACCTATTTTATTAACTTTGCCTGTAACATAAATACACATAGTTTAACAATTCAATTACTAAGCCAACAGAAAAAAAATACAATTCCAAAGTATTTTAATGTTTGACATAACCACTGAATAAACTGACTAAATTATAGTACTGTTTATTTAAATAAAATCTAATCCCAAATTGAGTGTTGGTCAATAACGTATAACTGCGAGAAGTTTGGAACAATGTATTAGACCATAGCGACATATTTGATCATCAAAGCATCACTAAAACGTGTGATCCCTCTCCACCCTTACCCCTGAAATTACTTTGAATCTGCCCTTCCTTATCTTAACAACAGTTTGTACAATTTAACGGGCAATAAGAGATGTCAATCTCCTGATTCCCGTCCACTAATGTCCCACCCGGTTGGCAGCCCTGAAATAACGTGTACAAATGACCAGATGTTATCGAACGTGTTGACCCTCTTCATTGCCAATCAAGCTTATGAGTGATGAACTATAATTAAGCCGTAGGCGGGAGCAATGTCAAGTTAAAACAACGAGTTGTTTTACAAATAAACCGACCAAAATGCAGGGGAAGCATAAATTTCCAATGGATTTGTTACACAAAGTGCTAACAATTCTCTATAAGCATTCAGAAATATGTTATGGAGGAGTTTATAGCTTGAAATATTAGTAGTTTGAAACATAACTAGAATAATATTTTCAAGAGAAATAGATTTTTGTATTGTCGCTCACGCCAGTATGTTGATAATTACATAACAGAAAGTTTCGAATATGAATGCTTGACGTAGACATATTCATTAATGATAATTTTTACTTTATTAAATTTTTATAGATTATTATTATTATGTGTTCTGTCTTATGACTAGTCCATTTCTTTGGTAAGTGAGCTTAGACCGCCACTGCACCTGTCCTCTGCCTCCTCCTCCTCCAGCTCCCAGAATTCTCTTCCTTCAAGTCATATAATATTTTAATCCTCCTTCCTAAGCTCCTTTTTCCCTCAACCTTGCCTTCTATGACGTCGCCTTCTATGACGTCATCCTCCTAAGGATGTGTCCGATTTAGTTTTCTTTGTACTGAAGAATCACATCCAAAATGGTTCTCTTCACAACCACTCTTCTTAAAACCTCTTCATTTGTAACCCTGCCTGCCCACCTGATCTTATAAAGTCTTCTCCATCACATCATTTCAAAGCTCTCCAAGTATTTATTTTCCATCTTTCTAGGAGTCCAAGTTTCTGAACTATACTGTACTGCACGATGCTCCAAATATGATAGTATACGGTTCCTTCCTCAGTTCCAAACACACAGTATTATAATCGTGAAAATTACTAACTTTTAAATAAGATTTATTTTAACGGTTTACGTGTCTATGAACTCAAAAAAGTGGGTAACGTGATTTTAATTCTAGATATAAAACTAAGGGTAGTTTACTGATGACTGACTTGGAAAAATTCCAATTTGCTTTAAGATGGCTCTAATGATTTGGGCTTAAAGTGGGTATCTGGAGTGTGTTTTACTTGATAAATAGCATTGTATATTTGTTTTATTATAGAAAAATTAACTTAAGTTTAGCTTGTTGAAACAAAATTAAAAAAAAAAACTAAATTGTTATAAGCTATATTCCATTAGAAAATATGTATGGTCATGTACTATCATTTATTTTAAGTTTAATATAAAAACTTACGATATATTTATATATATATATATGTTAAGTTTGAGCTATATTTAGGCTTAACTATGTATGCATTAATGATAAATGATATCTTTGTATGAATATGACTATTTGTAAAATTTTATTTGTTATCATAACACCTTAAATCAATCGGTGATTTGTCTAGCTTATGAGGCAGGTGTCCCAGGTTTAATTCCTGGCAGAGACGAAGGATTGGGTGTTGTTTCTATCCTAATACTATGCTAGTTTGTAAGTCGCATGCTGATATAATCAGGGTGTTCAGTAAGTGCACGCTAATATATCCTGACAGTGACATAAACCCTCATGGAAATACTATCGTCTGTATTAAAGAGCGTTGAGGCCACGTTCAATAATGATTCGTTTGAATCTTAATTGGGCCTAATTACAGACTTTGTATGGGGCAAAATGAAATGAGGTAAGTGTGATTCGTAATTTACTATAAGTGTGATTTCATGTACCAATAATTCTATTTACATAAAGTGCATTTAAAAACTTTTATGATAATGAAGAAAGTAGCTTGTTAAAACTAGATGAAAATTATTCAGCAAATTAATATTTTTAACTGTTGCAATCTCACTTAATCTACGAATATATAAGGCATGAGTAATTTATTATCACACAAGATCAGCGTGTCTCTATTGAATTGATATAAAGGTTGATTATAGGGCCATCATTATAAGTGGAACTAAGCCTAGGTATTGAAGCTAAGTTTTTTAATTTAGAGTAATTTATGCATTGATAAATTATATGTTTACGGTTAGATAGTGATTATAATAATATATTAAAACATTTGGTCAAATGTCTTAGCATAAACCGGGTTGAAAGTTCGTTCTCCTTAAAAAAAATCATCAGGCTTTACGATTGTAAATTGGCTCTTCTCAATAGTAAATCTCACTATCGAGAGTCATGCTGGCAGTAAATCTCATGTTTATAGTTAATCTCGACAGTAATCTCATGTTTGTGGCTCCTCATTACGGTAAATCTCATGTTCCTAATAATAGTTCTCATGTTCGTGGTTTATCCTGACTGCAAATCTCATGTTCATGGCTAATCCTAACAGTAAATCTCATGTTAGAAGCTCCTCCTGACAGTAAATCTCATGTTAGAAGCTTCTCCTGACAGTAAATCTCATGTTCTAATCTCTTCCTGATATTAAATATCATGTTAGAAGCTCCTCCTTACAGTAAATCTCATGTTAGAAGCTCCTCCTCATAGTAGATATCCTGTTGGAAGCTCCTCCTGATAATACATCTCCTGTTAGAGGCTCCTCCTGACAGTAAATCTCATGTTAGAAGCTCCTCCTGATAATAAATCTCATGTTAAAGGCTCCTCATGACAGTAAATCTCATGTTAGAAGCTCCTCCTGACAGTAAATCTCATGTTAGAAGCTCTTCCTGACAGTAAATCTCATGCTAGAAGCTCCTTCTGATAGTAAATATCATGTTAAAAGCTCCTTCTGATAGTAAATATCATGTTAGAAGCTCCTCATGACAGTAAATCTCATGCTAGAAGCTCCTTCTGATAGTAAATATCATGTTAGAAGCTCCTCCTGACAGTAAATATCATGTTAGAAGCTCTTTCTGATAGTAAATATCATGTTAGAAGCTCCTCCTGACAGTAAATCTCATGTTAGAAGCTCATTCTGATAGTAAATATCATGTTGGACACTCCTCCTGATATTATATATCATGTTGGAAGCTCCTCTTGACAGTAAATCCAAAGTTTTCAGCTACAGACTTACACGGGAATGAGAGGGAGCGAGTAAGTCGCCCATGTCACTACTATGAAAACATGACAAGAACTAAGGCCGAGCTCACATAGAGCTCTGGGGGTGGAACGCAAGAGAGAAGTAGCTACTTAGCTACATGACATGGCGTGTTTGTTCCTATAAGAACCGGGGCCGACACATAGTCACGTAACGGCTTGTTTGCAAGACCAGGGCAAGATATTGTCAGCTACAAACAAAGTAATCACATATTACAGTTTATGCATCACAGATAAAATGAACTGGACAAATGGGTACAGTTTAAAGAAAGAAATTACCAGAAAAGTATAACATACTTTTATTTACAAAAATGAAAAAAAAACTGTTTGTTATAAAAAGTTATCTTCAAAGCACAATCAGTAAAATTACAAGAAACGTATACAACTTAGACTCAGTTTTAATCGTACCCTAGCAAAATGATAACTTTTAGATCTTCTTATACATACTACACTACTAATTTATTACATATTAGAGTAAATTTTTTATAAGAATAATTCTATCTTACATAAAAGTTAGTAGCTCTACTTTAACATATTCGAATACAATTCGTTTTATCTGCAGCTGTCAATTTTAATAGATAACATAAATACCTATATAACAATACTAATAATATAATAAAATTATATCAATACTAGCCGCATAAAAGTTGGTATTATCTAAACGGATCTTCATATAAAAATTATACTGCACATACTACATATATTACTTTGGAAGTTCAATAATAAATGGATTATTTTAACAGGACTTATTCATTTTAAAATGCTATTTATAATTTATGAATATAATACAAGTTTATTTTAGCACACGCATTAGAAACTGTCTTGTTCTTAGTCATCACACGACTCAAAATGACCTTAGCCTTAATAGTGCGTTACTGTTTTCATTTATACGTTAATAACGAAGGTGATTAAATAATTACTCTAAGATTCTGTAATGAGGAGAGTAGCTTAGAAGAAATTCACCCGAGTTCAAATGAAGAAATAGTATAACTATGGATACATTCACATGTAGAAAATTACCCTCATTGCACCTGAACGAGATTCAAACCCTAACCGATATTATGGGAATCTAGAATAATGTGAGCCTAATATTTTAGATAACTCGGATACCACTGATGATAGTAACATTTACTGCCTTTACTTTATAAGCTGGCTATACACGTGAATATTTTTCTGCCGATTTGGATAATTTAACGGTAGGTTTGCCGAATTGTACAAATAAATCCGCTAGTTAATGTATTCTCACAATTTAAAAAATGTGAGCGACATATTGATGATCGATAAATTGGTACGGATTTATCGTAGATATTGGTCAGTTTCCACACATGTAACGATTCTAACCTCGCGATATATCGAACAGACTTTTTGGTGGAGGTCTACAAGTGTCAATGCCTGTCCAAAGATTATTCTCGCGATTTAGTAAAGTGTTTACATGCAAAATGGCGTCTAAAGAGTTTATAAGTGGTTTTATTAAGCTAAATAGAGATAAAAAGTGTTTGTGGAAAACTACATGCCCGGAATATACCAATAAAAATATTAAAAATAATAGCTGTGCAGAAGTGACCAATTATTGCGAAAAATATCCAAAGGCTCACCTCTTTATAATTTTGTAACCCATCAATGAAACGCTCAATAATGCATTCGCGTACATATTTTGCTTGACATCGAACATGTAGGAATGACTTCTAACTAATTATTGGTCATATCTTTCAGAATTCCAAAAGCTCATCGTTGAGAGTTAAACTTGCAAGATTTAAAGAAAAATCGTTTCAAACAACACACATGTACAGAAAGATTGGTTGGATAAATATTCTATAACAATATATCGATACGCTAGTAGGTAACGTTCGATTTATCTGAAGACTTTTCTTAGACAATCTATCTGGCGACTATTTAATATAATTTATCTCTGCCGATAAATATCTAGCTAAAGACTAATTTATCTTTCATATTACACTTATACCTGCATTGACAAATCTTGAAGCCGTATCAGGAATATAATGCGCACTTTATAGCTAAGAACCTTATGGCTACGCCCCCTCTATCTAGGAAACCTCTAGTTACATTCATTATACTTATGAACCTTTTAGTTAAGTTGCCTTTAAATAGTGACATTCCCTCTATTTAGGAACATTATATTGGCGTTCTATTTGTTTAGGAAACTTCTAGTTAAGTTCCTTCTAGCTAGTACCCACCCTCTAAACAGGAACTTTCTAGGTGAGTTCCCACTATCTAGGAACCATTTTAGTTACATTTATTTTAGGTAGGCCTTTTATAAACATGAACTTTCTAGCTGTATTCCCTTTAACTACGCAGCCTCTAGCAAGGAACCTTATAGCTGCACTTCCTCTAGCCATGCATTTTTTTATCAGAGCCTATTAGCTACATTTACTCTAGCTACGTTCGTTGTAGCTAAGCACCTCATAGCTAAGTACTCACTCACTAGCTAGGATAATTTTAGCTAAGTTATTTTTAGCTAGGCACCCTCTATCTTTCTTGGACGATTAAAATAAGCAGTAAATTGAATATTAACTGGTACTTCAAGAAGAAAAATTAGTTTCAAGTGTCGGTTCCATAAAAAGCACTTCTCTTGAAAACACAACCCAGACGATAATAAATTAAACTAAAGTTCACTTGAACGTATCGGAAAGCTCGCTACGTAGAATATATGTTTTGTGTGACACAGGAGTATAGAAACATACCTAGGGGAGCTTTAAATCTTTCGAATATAGTCCTGCTAACATCTAGTTGTAATTACGGTAATGGTCTACCCACCTGTGAGAGTTATGTACACCTTGCATGGGCAACATTACTCAAACTTTGCAATGCGACGTAACCACGAAGAAAAGAGATGGATGACTACGATGTTACAATAACGTTAAAAAACTACACATTCTACAATGAATAAAAATAATGAGGTTTCACATGCTAGAAAAATCCCCTCTTTTCACTCCGTCTTGGTACCCGTTAAGGTTATACGCATATATTAATTTTGCTAATGGTATAGGAATGAGGAAGGCACACGCAACCGGGATTCAAACCTCTATATCAACATAGTCGGTATTTCATTCTAACACGGGAGGGACGTGTTAGAACATGTGACCGCGCCGATACGGGGAATATTAATATTAATAATGTTTATATTTTAACAGTACACTTAAATTGAGAATGTTATGTTTTATTTATTCTACGTCTTACCTCCCATCTGGGTTGAACGTATTTAGTTACGCTTATTAAGTAGAGATAACCGGGTATAATTTATAAAAAGTTTAGCCGTATTCACGTGGAGGGTTGGTAGGGAAAATATTCAGGGAAAAGCCCTTCCTCAGTTCTCCTAACGGGGATTAGAGTCGGCAGCATTTTTGGGACACTGATCGACTTTTACATTCTTAAAAAGGTTACCTGGTGGTCTAGGGGTAAGGTGTCGGACTTCTGTGTTGGGGGTCCAGGGTTCAATCCTCGGTCCTGGTACAGATTTATCTGATTGCCAAACCCTTCCTTCACCTCTGACAAGACGTGTATTAATCACAACTTGTGAATGTGTGGAATGCCAGGCCTCCACCGTGGTTCGGATTCCACGTTAAACTGTAGGTCCGCCATTTAATCTCACAATCACCCTACCATTACACATTAGCGTAAGTGTGTATAACCCGAAGGGATAGTAAGACGTGGTGCTTATAGTAGTAATAATAGTACATTCTTAAATGTCCCGTGATTACCCTTCGTTTCTCCACTCTACTTTTAATTATTTATTTTTTCCCCGCACATCTTGTATTTATTCCTTAAATTAAATATTTTCTCCAATACTTATGTCCCTGCCTTTATACATAAAATAAATAAAATGTACACTCCGTTTAACCCGGACGGTAGCAGTCTTACCTTGACGGATTACCCTAAGACCCTATCTTATAAGCTGTACCATAGTTGATTAACGCAAGGTAAGCTTGCCTTTTCATGGGGATGCAGTTTTCTTAAGCGATCAACCGAAAATTGCTGTTAAATCGATCTTTTGTCGACCCCTGGTATAATGCATCACTCTAATGTTAGATTGGCCTGCTGAAGGCGGCTAGATTGATGTTCGAATCCTGGATGGCTCTACTGAGTGTAGATTTCCTAAATTTTTTCTCGCTCTCCTTACAAGCAAATGCGGGTAGATTACCTCTAAAATGGTTCCTTCTTCATCCCTACCACATTAGAGTAATTATAATATAAGCGTATAACCTCAACAGGAAGTAAAACGGGGTGGTAAAAAAAAACTAATATAAGAATAATTATTTATTTGAAATAAAATAACATTTTCCTGAGAGTAGAATTTAAAATCACACCACGAAAATAAGTATCCTCAGTGTACACAGCTGAGATTCGATTCAGGTCAGAGTCATGAATAGCAAACAAGTACGCTGGCTTTATAGGTAAAAAGATATTAGCACATATTTTAATTGGACTGACTTAAACTAGTACCGCACAAAATTATACTACACACCCAAATATACCTTGATTTAATCACAAATTGATATTTGAAACACCTTTTAGTAAATACAGACAGTTTTTTTTTGCATTAATCGTCAATAACATTTTACTATATCATTAGTGTTAATTTATAGTTATATATATATATATATATATATATTTATTTAGCACCGCGCCTTAATAACCGTTCGGGTTATAAGCTTATGTACTAGTTACGCTAATGGATGTAGGGATTTGGAAGGTTATATTTAGAGGATGTGTACCCGAATGTGTGTGGAGGGATAGTGGAGAACCACTTTGGAAATAAACCTCTCAGTACACCCGACCGAGATTCAAACCATGATCTCCCCATCATCGTCAGTATAGTCTATTGTGGGAGTAGTGCCTTAAATCATGTGGTCACTAAAGTGGGTATCAAACACTTAATATTTAAAAACAGCCTATACGAAATATCTTATCAATGCGTTATTCATTTTGTATGAAAGTCCGTAATTATAATATTTATTAGGATCGCGTATTATTACCCGCACAGGTATGTACTAATTACGCTAGTGCTTTTAGAGACTAAGAAGGTTATATTTAGTGGACGTGTACCCGTAATTGTGTGGGGTACGAGGGTGGAAAAACATTTGGGAAAAACCACCCTCAGTACACCCTAGATTCGAACCTTGATCTCCCTGTCATCAACAGGCCAGTCAAACACAAAAGTGACGCCTTAGACCACTTGACCACTGAAGCGGGTTTTAATTAGCTTATCGTCAATAAATCTATATATACATATATATTAAAATGGTTTTTGTCGTTATTCTTCTGTTCCATAAATTTTAAACACCACGTATTAAAGTTTTTATTTCAAATGTCTTGTTACCAATATTTCATTTTTGAAGCTTGCTTTATGATAACATGTTTTTCTTCTATTTATAAGTTACACCGTTCACACCATTTTATCAGAGAGTTTTTTTGACAGATTGTTTTTATGTTTAATGATAGAATCGATTAAATTATTTTGCTTGACGTGTCCATTCATCAACTAAATTTAAAAGGCTTGAAGCCATTTAATACGGTTTTGCCTTCATTTTGTTTGAATGATGGTTCTGCCCAATTCTGCATTAATTATTTGTAAGTTCTTATCAAATGATTTTTCAAAATTGTTGTCATCGATTTTATTTTATTAGGTCTCTCGTTGCACGCCATGTGTGTTTTCACACCACCTGTCCATCCCTCATGTGTATCTATCTCTCTCTCTCCCACCCACCTACACCACACGGGATGTTAAAATTAAAAGTTGGAATACACTGTTTATATTGGACCATTTCGACCCGGTTGAACTCTGTTCATGTTTACGGGAGAGTATTTCGAGCGTGAGTCGTCGTTGAATCTATACATTTTTTAAATTTGTGAAGTTTAGTTGGTTTTTTTCAGGCAATGAATACTTTCTGGTCTTGGCGCTTGACATATTTGGAGTTTCGGATAGTTTTTTATTGGCACCGCGTCTTACTACCTGTTCAGGTTATACGCCTATGTACTAATTACAATAACGGGTAAGGGATTAGAAAGGCTTGATTTGAAGGAAATGCACCCGCATTTGCGTTAAGGTAGAGTGGGTAACAATTTAGGAGAAACCAATCTCATTGCACCTGAACGAGATCGAACCCCGATCTCCCTCCCCGTCTTTGGCAGGCTAGTCCAACACGAGATTAGCGCCACGCGGTCACCGAAGCGGGTTTCAAAGAGTTCTTATTTCGCTTGTATTTCCGTAGAGCTGTAGTCCAGATTAGAACAATTAATGAGCTCGGCGACGACTTTGCCTGAATGTTTACAGATAAATTAGGGGTCTTAACTGATAAATAAACAGAATTTCCATTTATTGTTCAAATTTTGTAATTTTTTATTTCCTTTTAACAAATCTCATAGCATTATAATATAATTTTAAAATGTAAAATTATTATAAGTTACGTGATTTAATGGTTTTATTTTACCAAATAACTAGCTATTATTTAAATGTACTTACCAATTGATTAATAAAAACACATTTTACTCTCTTGCTATATTTTATAATCAAACCCCTGCCTCTTTTATTTGTATGTGAGCCATGTATTACCCGCATTTTACTAACTGTTTGGGTTATACGCTGGTATGTACTAATTACTCTAAAATGTTAAGGATGAGGAAGGCTGGATTTAGATAAAATTTATCAGCATTTGTGTGGAGGAAGAGGGAAAAACCATTAAGGTAAAAAAATCAGTACACGCGACCAGGATTTGAGCCCCGATCTCCCCACATCGGTAGTTCAGTCTTCTGCGAAAGTGACGCCATAAGCCCTGTGGCCACCCAAGTGGGTTATATTATTCTAATGGGGCTGTAATGTGAAATGTATAGTTTAGGGTAAATATACCTTCATTTTCTTGGAGCGAAATTAGGAATATATTTAGGAAAATTTTTCCTTCATACACCCACCTAATATTACAACCCTGACCTTCTTGTTATTTGCAAATAAGGCCAGGAGAGGCAGACACCTTATCCTGTGTGACCATCAAGTAGTAAACTATATTATTAGTAGTGTTTAATGTGTATTTTCTGACCCAACTAATAATATCAGCACATGTTTAAAAAATAACCTAATATTATATTAGACCTCGTTCACTAGCCTACAATTAACCAATGATACATTTTTAACCGCATCAGGAATCGAGCCCGGATTCTCTTGATCCATAAGCAGACACACCACTCACTGCGTTAAGTTATTGTGCATATACTATTTGCCAAATATTTACTTGACAGTGAATAGCTCATTTCCTGAATTTAATTCATTATTAGAAAAAAATTAAATAAAAGGGTAAATTTTGTACTAATACAATAAATACTGTCAAAAGCAAATGTGAGTTTTGTAGAAACTTGCATCGGAGGTCGCAAGGCTAAAGTCACTCTAGTATTAAACGGGATTGCCAGTGACGGGGATATCAAGGTTTGAGTCTTGGTTAAATCTATTATGGGTGGTGTTTCCTAAATGGTTTCCCACGCTTCTTCTGCACAAAACCGGGGACATATCCTCTAAACTATAATTTACACATGTCTATCCCATTTAAGGCGGCTGCCTTGGTTAGCGAGAAACTATCAATCGCTGTCAGACCAAACTTCATGGCTTAAAATACAATGGTCTGTGTTGTTTTCTGGAATTACTTATATATTCTGCCTAAGTTTATACTCTCTTCCACCATTCACCTACCAGTCACACTTTGTCATGTCAATAAGAAATATGGGTAAGCAAAATACGAAACTTCTTATCTCAGGGTGGAGAGAAAATCTCGCTGCTAGTTCTCAAATATCTTTAAAAAAATTGGTTGTGAGTCTATCAAAAAATTACTGTATTTGTTAGAGGAAGGTTAAATCTAGAGCCATTGATTATCAAGCCCAGCTTCATAGCTTCACAAATATGCTTAAATTTCGTTGAAAATAAGATAACGTCACATTTTCACACATTTTTTCTATCAATATAACTCAAACTTTAGGGTCGTTTGTAAAAAAAAGAGCTTTGTTAGAGTATTCCGATTTTTTTTTTCTGTGCGTGAACCATATTTTGAAATAACGCATCATATAAATAAATAATGCGTTAGAGCTAAACGTCTATGAGGCAATTTCTCGCTTACCAAGGCGGCCATCTTAGCGCAATTAAAATGCATATAGCTTGGATGGGTTTTAGGACAGAATGACAAAAACAAAATAGCTTTGTAGCATATATATATATATATACATATATATGCTTATTCTCCATAACCAAACATTTCTCGTTGCTAGCAATCACTGTTGCATGTATTTGTTAGATGTACGGAACAAATAACACTTCAAGCGTTATTTTGGTTCATGATGAATATTCAATATGAAAAATGAGCGACAGAAATTGTTCCCCCAAGCTGCCGCCATTTTATGTCCAGGGAACAGAAACGAGGGAGTAGCAAATCCAATCGAACTCATAAAATATTCAACGTCGGTTTTTATTTGTTTGAATGACAGACTTTCCTCTCATTCCTCATGATAGAGAGGAAATCTGAAAACCTGACACGAGGATTTACGCCACCTACAATGCCCCATAAAAACTTTTATTTACCACGTTACTTGTTTATTTAAGGCAATAAATAACGATATTTACATGTTAAATGTAGGTTAGCAAACATTCCCAAGGTATCCCCCCAGCATCAAACGAATTGAAAGCCATGAAACAATGTTACAGTTTGTATTATACTCACGTTAAACATGTGTGGGGAGGGGAAAGGGATGGGGTGGAAGAGATAATGGGGTGGTTCGTGTGGTACAAAGTGAATACAAAGATAAATATGATGTTAAAATACAAATTCCACCCACAAATATTGCCATTGTACTTTAAGCTGTGGTGTTTGTTAATAAGCTTATTAAACAATAAAAACAAGATTTTTACTAATAATAAAAGTAGCTTAGCGTTTTTAAATATTGTTTTGTACTTGTTTATATATGTATAACTACTTATTTTTATATATATTTATGTATACATATTGTTACTAACGATATAATAAAATATTTTTCTTGATTAAAGTTATCTTTACAACTTAAACGTTACCAAAATATTTAAACAGTAACACAATTAAACACAATATAACTAGCCTAAATACAAACGAATTTAATGAATAATTTCATGCATACCAGAGTAAATGGATATTTTAAAATTGAACATGTCAGTAATATCTTAAAGATTGTATAGTTGGTGTTTAAACAGTTGATTGATTATGTGACCCAAATTATTGCAAATATATAATTTATTGGTGTAGCTATATAGTTTAAGTTGCTTCTTAAGATTTCAAATATGTAGGTTTCCATTAAAATATATTCAAACCTAGATGAAAATGAGTGAATTATAAAGTATACATATGAATTATAACACCTTCTTTGATAAGCGATGATTACTAAAATCCTTAATTATGCCTAAGGGAGCGTAAATAGTAAAAATAAACTAACTTTATCTAACACGTATAAACATCACGAATCTTTTTAATATTTTTTGTATTTTTTTTTGCTTTTTTAAAATAAAAATAAGGTTTAGAAGATTAATAGTTATTTTGTAATTCCATCAACATTTTAAACTTTAAGTAGGTTAAAAAAATATTGTTTAAATTATTTTGGACATTCTGTATCTAAGTGTGTCATACGCTCTTGAAGTAAATGTTAATGTTTTAGCTTAGCAATCATGTTCATATTATATATAAAATGCATTTTGATAATTTGTTAACTACTTGGTTCCAACCATTAGATATATTTTGAATATTTTAAAATCTAAATACAGTTTCAAGCACCATAGCTATGTATCTTTGTAGCTAAAATTGTATAAGCTTATAGATTGAATGTTTAAGGGAAGTGTTGTTAAAAAAACACGTTTACATTTTTATCAATGAATTTATTATCATCTTGGATCAGCCATTTCAAAATTTTAAATTACTTTATTTATTAAAAAAAATATTTTTACTCTCATATTTTATAAGATTACAATGTTAAATATTATCAAAATTATTTTTCCGGGTATAACGCGCAAAAATCTAAGTCCCTAAACCAAATGTATTCGTTAATCTGGGTTGGACCTTATTAGAAACCTTCCTATGACAGAATTTTGTAAAGTTTATGAACAATTTGGAAGCATATTTGAACGTTGTTGTAATTTTCACAAAATAATAGAATTTAGAACACAGGAATGCTATTACATTGTTTTTTAAATTATTCCCTTGGCACTGGAAAGTACTGCGCACAGCAATGACCATGTACGAGTGATTCAAATAAAACAACACACCCAAAAATACCACGCTATCCTGATTTACGTCTCTCTACTACTGCTCACATATTATATAACGTATCATGTGAGCTCCATGACACGAAATGTACTGGCTCTAGCACCTAAATGAATTAACTATTTAAACTTTAATTTGTTTAAAAAAACTATATGTGGGTGGAATTGAGCTAATCTCTTCGAATATATGTTTTATTTCTTGAGTTTAAATAACAAATAAATAGTTAGTATCCTTTTTGTTGGTTTATTTACAGGCTTTAATGTTTTTATCAGAAAATAAATCATTCTAGTTCATTAAACAGGATGATAAAGAATCAAATAGCCAAATATATTATTTATGCTTTTAGTGAGGACTACTTAATCTAGATAACATATTCTGAAAATTGATAAATGACACCTGAACATGGGAATTGAACCCGGGACCTTTGGCTTAGTACGCCAATGCTCTGACCACTGAGCTATTCAGCAATCATCCCGTTCCCAGGGTCATTCTTCACTCATATCTTAAGGAAGAGTCTATGTTTCGATTCCCGTGTACAGGTTTCATTTTTCAATTTTCAGAATAAGATGATAAAGGTTAATTTTAATCAGATGTACCAGAATTAGACTTAAGAAAGGATGTGTAAAAACATAATAGCGAATTCAATTGGGAATGATTCCCGAAATCAAAATAACTATCACATGAATGTACAGTTATTCAAATGTTCTTCAAATAATGTATGGTATTTAAATTAATAATAGTAATAAAACTAAGTTTACAAGTTTAAACTAGATGCGTAGATCAAATACTATATAGTAGCTTAGTCAAGACAAACGAAAATGTGAGTGAAGCTGGCCAAAACATTTTTGATTTATGTGTAACATACAACTATACGTGATGATTTCCCACAGTCACTCCCAATAGCAGAATCAGATTAACTTTAGTGAAAAATGACTGACCTGGACACGGGAATCGATCCCAGCACCTTAGTCTTTGCGGGGCATGCTTTACTACTGAGCCCTCATAATTCATCTCGTTTGGTTGTTGGTGTATTGAATTTATATTGAGTGATGGTAGTTGAAAGGTAATGAAAGACGACCCAAGATACGAGAAGAACCAAAATGACTCAATGGTAGAGCATAGGCGAGCAAAGTTGAAAGTCCTGGATTCGATTCCCGTGTCCAGGTAGTCGATTTTCACTTAATTGAACTGGTCAGAAAAGTTTACTTTGAGAATTCCATTCTTATCAGTCACTTAAAACAAAAAGGGAATATTGACACCTCGAACATAATTTATAGTGCCATCCAAATAACAAGTTACTCAGTTGATTTCTTACCACGTGAAGACTGACCATACACTGTCTCATTTACTTAGACTAGGTCGACAAACTACATAATCTCCATCTTATTTCAGTGTTTTATTTTTTTATTTAGAAATAGTTTAAAATATCATCTCTGATAATGTGGCCTACATCACCTCTGAAAGTGAATCGATCCATGAGTGGAAAACCATTCAGGAAAAAATACTTCAGTACAGGTGGAAAGGATACGAAGCCCGTACCTCAGAGTCAAAGACAAACAAGACAAGATGAAACTGATGCCTCGGACCACGTGCTCACCCAACTGTGTCACCAGTGTATTAATTTAAAATATATATCACTATATAGTATAATTTCTATATAACAACATATATAATATATAAGCATAGCGTCTTACAACCCGTTTGGGTTATACGCATATTAACTTTATGCTAGTGGTTTTTAGGGATTATGAAGGTTATATTTAGATGAAGTGTACCAGCAATTGCGTGTAGGCAAAGTGGAAAACCATTTTGTAAACTCATCCTCAATACATCAGACTTAGATTCAAGCCTTGATCTCCCCGCCATCAGAAGTATAGTCTACCACGAGAGACCACACGGCCACCGAAGCGGGTTAGTATACACTATTGCTCAGTAATGAATTAAAATTTAGATTCACTGCACAAAAAATAATAATAACAACTATAATGAGGTTACTCAGTATTATAAAACCATGTGGTTAAGAAGTGCATTAGGTTGAAATGGTTTGATACAATTTTAATATACACTTTTTTGAGGCCAAAATTATTAACATTTTATTATAATACTAGTGTTATGTTATAAATGTTGATGTCTATTAAAAGTATAGCTGCAGATCACATGACATGTCGTATGAACACGTTAAAGTATATCTAGTAGCTATTCTAGCTACCCTCTCCAGCGTCCACCTTGTATAAGGCAGTAGACTAGACTGCCGATGACGAAGAGATCAAGGTTCAAATCTCGGTCAGATGTACTGAGAATTTTTTCATAAATGGTTTTAAATTCTCCCGACAAGTAAATGTGGCGTACACTTCCTATTTTTATAACCTTTCTCGTCCCTAAAACCCTTAGCGTAATTAGTACATAAGCGTATAAACCAAACGTATAGTAAGACGCGGTACTTAAAAAAAACTATTTTAGCTGTCTTTTAATGAAAATTGGCTTATACCTGCAACATAATATCACAAGGAAGTATTCAAAAAATTTTTAAATGCATGAAAAGGTAAATGACTGAACTTTGTCATCACTTCTATTAAATGAAAGTGGAAAGAAGATGAACAAAAAATTACTTCATTCAATGTTTGTGATACAATTTAGAACAATCGCCATGACTGACCCCACCAACCAGATGATGACGTCATTCATTATATTCCACTGTCTCCCCTGCTCCACGCAATACTTGAAACTGGCATTCCAAGCTCAATTATAGCAGCCGTACCACGACACCCAGGCTCAATGAGATCACACCAGTGCTGCCAACATTTCCATAATTTCCCTGTGGTTCCTCGTCTCTTCCCTCTTACACACCCCTGCCCATGGGGGAATGCAAATGACACCACCCCTATAAGTCTCACAAGGGGAGGGAGGAAGTACAAACGTAATTAGGTGACAATGGAGATGTCACTGCCGGCGTCTTTGTGATTTACAGGCCCACGACGTGGAGATGTTTTATATTATCACTTGGCTTTAATTAGAATTCGTTTGGTTTCATATTAAATCGTCGTGGTCGTGAGAAATAGGGTCAGGTGTCTATTATGCCTTAAAAACTATCTGTTGACAGAACGTAGACATTTTGACTATAATATCCCGAACAGACCAGCACAGGAAGCCTTAATTATAATTGGTTTGGTTTTATATAGCATCATCGTGAGAAATAGGGTCAGGTGTCTATTACGTCTTATACTAAAATCAATAATTATAACACTCCTTAATTTCAATAAATTTTTATAATTTTTTCTAAAACGCTATGTCTTATACTGTTGACAGAAATACATATTGACTAGAATAATCTAACGAGACCAGAGATAATAGTAATAGCACCGCGTCTTACTACCCGTTCGGGTTATACGCTTAAGTACTAATTACTCTAATGGATTAGGAATTGGGAATGTTGAATTTAGAGGAAGTTAACCCGCATTTGCGTGGAAGGAGAGTGGAAAACCATTTAGGAAAAACCACCCCCAGTTCACCCGACCGAGATTCGAACCTCGATCTCCCCGTCCTCGGTGGTCGAACCCAACACGACTAGCGCGTTAGCCAACTACGCCACCGAGGTGGGTAGACCAGAGATAGAAGCTTGAATTGAACCCTTGATGGAAGAATAAGGACCTGCATTGGTGGGCACGGTGACTGGTGGTCAAGGCTCCTCTAGTCTGGCCTGCTGTTGACAAGGAGTTTGGAGCTGGAACTACAGCTGACTGTACTGTGAAAGTTTTTTTTCCAAAATTATTTAATACTTTTCATCCACGTAAATGCGGGTACATTTCCTATACATTATAGTTTAGGCCTACTCCTCTCTATCCCATTAGCGTTATTAAAATGCATATAGCCTGCACGAGTAATAATATATTGTGTTGGATAAAATGTTATGTAAGGAATGGAATATCCTTAAAATCTAGATCAAAAACATATATTATGCATGAGTTCAACTTTTATTCCTTATCACAAACTAAATATATTTTAAATATTCTTTAGCTTAATTTATATAAATACCCAATCCGGTAATCGAATGGTTTAGTGTGTCCCTCTCACAATAGACTAGACTGCCAATCCTGTGAAGATCAAAGTCAGAATCCCAGTTGGGTATACTATGGGTGCTTTTCCCTAGTTGGTTTTCCACTATTTTTCCAGGCAAATGTGAGTACATTTCCTCTAAATTAAGCTAACTCAACCCTAGCACATTAGTTTAGTACATAACCCGAACGAATATAGAAGCGGTGACAATTATTTATATATAAAATAAGGTCAAAAATGTGTAGACTATTTTAAGTTTTGAAATTAACGTTCTCGGGATTGACCCACGTTGTTGAGGAAATAATGTTTTCATAGTATTTATTATATAAAAGCATAGCGATATAATTTTGTTTCATAATTTTATTTTTGCCA
Organism: Timema bartmani; assembly: GCA_902151455.1. Classification (NCBI taxonomy): domain Eukaryota; kingdom Metazoa; phylum Arthropoda; class Insecta; order Phasmatodea; family Timematidae; genus Timema; species Timema bartmani. Next base: position 362,845 of record CABFWB010000242.1, read on the forward strand.
ATATTCATTTGACCCACAGTCAAACAGAATTATGATAATGGGACAAGGTATGAGGCAGAGTATAATTTTCACAGGTAGAGCCTTATTTGACAAATATTAAAAGTTATTAAATCAAATCTCACCATTCGTACGTCAGGTCATTTTATCTGTAGCTTTCCGTCTTGTTAGATATTATCAAGACCTATAAAATAACACTAATAATATAGTAAACGGATATCAACGTTGACTGCAACAAAAATGTATTTTATAAAAGGTTCTTTTTATGAAAATTTGACTGTAGCTTGTTATCAAAATACTCATATCCTAGATAAATGAAACGACAGTGCTAGCCCTAGCTTCAAGCAATCTCTTTTTACTAAGCTTCTTAGTAAAGCCGCGCCAGTGTTTGTGCATCGAGGGGCCGTTCCCCCCTTCACCCCCCCACCCAACCCGCCCGACATACTGGCAGTGACGTCATGGAAACGCTATGTCTCACAGTGGCAAGCAGTCGTCTGACTCGGGAACGTAGCCGTCCGTCATAGGAACTTAATTTGACTCGAGCACTCAACAAACACGTCATGTTTCTAACCGTTTCGAGATAGTCACCTTTTTGGAGAAATCTACACTCGTGTTTATTTTTTACTGAACTAGAAGCATAATAGTTTTGTGAGTTGAGAAGCGAGAGAGCCAACTATTATATTATTAAGATAGCTCCTCACCTTCAACGTATCACCCAAAATAGATACAATGCGAGCTACTGATTTTTTCTAAAGAAAACAACGAAAAGAATAGGTCAAAATAATCAATACATTTTATTAGTTATATAATGTATAATTATATAAATGCCTTTTGCCCACATCGGTAGGAACGTAGAATAAGGCATCAATCTCAATCATTCTGGTTCGCCGATGAGAGAGAGGGGTGGGAAATAAATTCCCGACAGGTGTAATGAAGGTTTTTTTTATTCTTAAATGAAGTTTTACACTCTCCTTTTCCGTGAATGGGAGTACATTTCCTCTAAATTCTAACTCCCTTATACCTATTCAATTAGTTTAAATGTAGTCCTACGGATGGAATAGAAGGGTAGTAAGAGCTGGCGCACAGAAATAAATAATTTTACAAAAGTATTTTTAATTACTTTCAATTATCATTTAGTTTCTGGTTTTGGTTTTGGTCGTAGTCGTTGAGATGTGTTTCAATTGCTGACAAGTTAACCCTTTTAAACAGCAGCTCAAATTTCTTATGGATAAGGATATATTCTACCTGTGGCTCCCAGCTATGAAAAGTACGAGTGGTTCAAAGTCTCCTGTAAATGATACCGCCATGGATCTGAATATAGTTTGATCATCTTTAAAGATATCAATGAAAGAATAACGCGACTCTACAAAAACTTTTTACTCTATTCAGAGATTAGTGGAGGGAATGAGCTGAATGTAGCTTCTAAAATACCTAATTTCCTAGGTGTGAATCATTGTCTCAAGATATTGAGTCTAATGTGGGCGCTGAAACTTTTTTGAACGTTATTTGACGTTATATCCATGCTAAGTTAGGTTGAGCAAAAAAAAA
>CABFWB010000242.1:364466-382367 GCA_902151455.1 Timema bartmani
AGAAAAAAAAAAAAAAAAAAACTGGCATAATTTAGCACTACTGTCACTGAGCCACTATTTGATAGGTTCTGTGTGCATATGTGTAGGGTAGATACATACATATATAAGAAAGTTTAGAAAAAGGTTAAAGAAAAGTAAAAACAAAATAATAAATATTTCTCGGTCTCAGCACTAGAAAAGCGACATTTAATAACCAATAAGATTCCAATTTCATGAGCTAAATAACTGTGCAGTTATAACTATTTCAACGTGATCTTTATTTATCTTTTTTAATTGATTATTTCAACATAAACTCAAAATTTGATTGATTAAAACATCGCAATTTATTTGAATTAAAGGTTTGCTTATAAATAAACGTATTTTACTTTATTCTGCATAACTACAAATCAATATATTAGAGACCCGTTGGACTCATGTGTATATATCAAGAAACATTAAGCCATACAAATAGAGGATGAGTCTTATCAAACTTTTTCAATGTTAATGGTCGCGAGAGTCATTATAATTAAATCATTGCACAATTTTCCCTAAAACTCCCCTCTTCTATTGCCCAGCAAGAGCTAAGAAAGGTGGGCAATATACCTTTGCCCACCCCCCGTCCTCCTCGTTCTGGTGCCTATGTACAGAACTATATGACAATAATATTCCCAAAAAGTTTGTAATTCCTTTGATATGTTTCTTATCATCACTATTATTATTATTAGCACCACGTCTTACTACCCGTTCGGGTTACACGCACTTACGCTAATGTGTAATGATAGGATGATTGTGAGATGAAATGGAGGACCTACAGTTTAACGTGGGATCCGAACCACGGTGGAGGCCTGGTATTCTACATATTCAAAAGTTGTGATTAATACGCTTCTTGTCAGAGGTGAAGGAAGGGTTTGGCAATCAGATAAATCTTTGCCGGGATCAAGGATTGAAACCCGGACCCTCAGCACATAAGTCTGACAGCTTACCTCTAGAGCACCAGGTCACCTTATACTCATCATCACTATCATAAAAATTATGTAAAGCAAATCTTAATATTCCTCTCAATATGCGTAGAAATAGATAAATCTCTTCCATTATATAACATTTTATGGTGGATGGGGGGTTAGAGGGGTGGAATCAAGTTAAGATATATTTTTATAAGGTTTTGGCCAAAATAAATTAAAAACAGCGCCCCAGTAGACATGTTTAGTTTAATTTTCTACACATAGTAATCTAAGCCTTTCTTTAATATTTGTCATGGTCATCGCAGCATTTTACTATTACTTTCCATTTTCATTTGATAATTTTCTCTACAAATGCCACTATGTTATATATCCTGGATAACCAACCGTGAGATGGGCCCTTAAAGAGAGTTTATTGAAGATTGATTTTTGAAAATTTAAAATTGTTTAGAAATGGATCAATCGATTTTGTTCAAAATTAGCATATAGTTAAAACTGCACATAATAGATAAGAATATATATTTTGAGGGTATAGAGGGAAAAAATAATTAGCTATCAATATTTCATATATTGAAGTTATATTATTTTTGGGTTCTCTAGTTTAAAATACACCTTCTGACCAATTGGCCTAAATCTAACTTTATTAAAAATGGTTTAAACCATAATTTATCCTTTAGTTTTGTATTCACTGTGAAAATTTTACAAACAGATCAAGATGCATAACCAACATGAGCTCTAAATTAATGCAATAATAGGTCATAAGACTCACTTGTCTCTGAAAGTATGCTATAGCTATCAGAAATAAATTGGTCAATTGGCGTAACCCACAAATAATTTAGGCGTAACCATCGAAACAAGCATATAGGAGTACAGGCCAAAGAGCGTAGCCGCCAAACTTAAGTATTAAATTATTAATAACTATTGATTGAATTTAATTATTTTATCATTTGAATAATTGTATTAGCAACTTCTATGGATATTTATTTTATATTCTAGCAAAATAAAAATTAGTAAATAATTTTGTATTCAGTTTTTCTATCTCCTGTAAATTTTGCATTTTGAGGATTACATCCTTTGGCCTTTATTATATCCGAGACTTGTTTTTTAGAGAAAAAAATATTTAAGGTTAGTTAACCAATACTAGACAATTTTTGAAATTTATATTTTAAAATATTATGTGTGATTGTGTATGTGTCTGTGAGAAAGTATTTATGATTGTATTGTAGCTTTTTTGATATGAAATAAGCTAGTTAGTTATAGTTATGTTATTGGTATAGTAATTCAATGCTTTATGATGTTTCAAGGAAATAACTCTGCTTTTAGAAAACTTGGAGCTCATATCAATCTTTGAACATTTTATTTCAATTAGGAAATTTGCAAGAGTGGCCAAAATTAAATTAAACACAACATTTACTTTCTAACACTATTAGAATTAAATTAAAATAAGTGCGCCAATGAAATTAATCCAAACATATTTTATTGTGTTATATCTAACTAATTGTAATTTACTAATCATATATCAAATTTTAATTAAAATTAGTATACATTTAATTTGAGAGAATTATTTTAAATAGGTCTGCATACAAATAATTGTATTGTAACTTATTAGGATTAGAATTTAAAATAGTATTCGTTGGATTTGACAATTAAATAATAATATTAAGAAAGGACTTCAAAATTTAATTTTAAATCCTTGATAATGTCAAATACAACAATTTTTTTTATATTTTAATGTATCTCATAAGGTGGAACATTTGTATTGTTACATTTTTGAGATTTTTGAAATTTTGAAATGAAGAAACATTTTTAAGACATTGTTAAATTTAAATTTTAATGATCGTGTTACAAAATTCAGAATGTAAACACTCAAAACCAATAATTTAACCATGCATTCAATTTACATATATATGAATAATTATTTATTTGGAAAATTAATTCATACCTTCCTAATTCCAGATTTAAATTCATCCTCAAATATACTAAGAGTTAAATTTGCCTTTATATTAAAAAAAAGCAAAAGTACTAACTTCAAATCAAAGCATATGTGAAGAGCTTCTAGGAATATTTTTTTGGACGAACCAATTACATCCTATTAATTTAAATAATAATTCCGAGTTTTTAATTACACTCCAGAGAGACAACCCGGTCCCCCTGTGTTGTCAATAAAACACGTGGTGACTTAATGTCAACTCACCATATTGGTCGCTGTCCAATGTCCGCATGGTATCTCTACCCAATCCAGCACTACACTATACTGACTGCGGCGACTAGCGAGACATGGAAACGCCCGCCTGCCCCTCTCCCCCTTAGCGTCGGCCCTATCTACCCCTCCAGCCGCTAGCCGGCACCACCGACGAGCTATCGGGATAAATATAGAACAATGAGTGGAGAGAGAGAACTCTGTTTTCTTTTCATTTCATGGAGCTAAGCTCGGGAGATGAGCTCATTTCAGATCCAGTCTTTAAACAGCAACTGGACTTCAGGAGTATGTTTATTTTACAAAATATTGAGAAATAACTTTATTCTATACAGTTTTAAATGATAAAATGTAAATTAAGTTTGACTTGTTAGAATTTATTTTCCTTGTAGAAATAATATTAATGGAATAATTTTAAATTTTATTATATAAATACAAATTTGGACTACACATATTTATAAGCTTTGTTAGTTTTTAGATAAATGTTAAAATATAATTAATTACAATATATTAAATTGTATTAAATTATCAATCTATACGCAGTATTACTATACACAATAGTAATTATAAGCTAAATGACAACGTTTTTAATTTAAAGGTGATTTCTAAGTGAGTTTGTGTGTGAACAGAACATTGCTAGCCGTTCGGGTTATCCACGCTTAGTCACGTGAATGAAGTCAGGGATTAGAAAGATAGAATTAAGAGGAAATTTAACCCCATTTACGTAAAAGGTGGAGGAAAAAGGCATCTGTAAACCCGATTGGGATTCGTATCCCGACCTCCCCACCACCTAAAATCATAAATATTGCGAGAGTGACACCTTATACCACGTGATCACAGATACGGCTTAAGTATATTCAAGTAGATAATAATAACCTAGTTTATATTAAATCATTTTAATGTTTTTTGTTTTGTTTTTTCACATTAATTTCGTCCCCCGATCAGAGAGTTTGAGTAGTTATATTTTCAACATTAGTATCTAAGAAAATATTGCATCGTATTGATACCAAAATAACGTTCTTATAAATAAATTAATATTTAAATGTTTGTCTTTACAATTTTTATATCTTAGTTTAAAACAAAATAACATTATATCGAAATTTTGTACAGACCCTTGTTAGTAATCTTACAACTTGAGCTTGGGGTTTGATTATTTATTTTTACTAACCATGTCCTGTCTTTTATCCACGGATTCCCGTTGTAGCATTGCATTATGGGAATGTGATTGATTATATCATTATTGAATTAAAATCAGCTATAAAATCTCAATTATCTGTTTATTAAAAAACATTACTGATATGAACAAATGTGAGACGTAACCCCATAAAAAATACGATGAAGCCTCTATACCTCAACAGGAAGAAATATGACTACAAACTAATTTAAACTATAATGAAATGCCCAGCACAGGTTGTGCTGTTTAGCAGCATGAAATCTCTATAGAGACTAGGGTAAATTAGATTAATATATATTTGACGTTTTTTTTTAAGTCCGGCCCACTTGGAAACTAACAAAATACTGGGGGTTGAGCTTCCACCTGCTAAGAATAGCTAGCCGATACATTGTACCTTCACAATTTTCTACAACACTTTGCACCACTTCCTCATTCCACACTTATTTATTTCCAACGAAGACTCTGGCCTGTAAGAGAAGGAAGAAAGATTGATGAAATACTTTGAAATCCTACAGCCAAGAGCATATAAAATAATATTAATTTTGAATATTATAACGTATTAAATTTATTATTTATAAATTTAAGGAGCTGATAAAGTAACATTGTTGCAGGCTGTAAAATATAAAAAACTGTCGATAGTTCCAAAGATTCTACAGCTAAGAAAATAGGATTAAGTATTTTCCCATTGTGTTATACACATACATAAAACTAAACGTAAAAAGTAAGTTTGAATTTTATTAAAATTTGTAGTTTACAACTGAAGAATTGAGAGGGGAATCGATGATTCCAAAAGTTGAATATTTTGTGTTAGTAACGTCATCTGATAGATAGTATAAGAAACTTTTTACTGGGGAAATAGCAAATGTTAAAAACGATGACCAGAGAAATGTACAAACTTATTGTTTAGATCCTGTTTTATGTAAAAACGATTATGGTCCATCTGATTTGAGGGGAAAATGACGAAAGTCCAACACTATAATAGTGAATTAAGTTTAAATTCTTTGAGTTTGTTACATTGAAATTGTAGCGGATGAGCTTCATAAAGTCGGAGAGCCCGTGATAGACGTACAGCTGAAAAAAATGATTATAATAGGATAAGGGATGTGAATAAAAAGTTTCTGTTACAGACAAATGAGTTGGGGCCATCTTGTCACTCTACTCTACTGAAATGTTTTTAGAATATCCAGGTGGATGAAAGAAAGGTCATAATTGGAAAATTTATTTTAATAAAAGATTATAATGAATAAAACTCATACCTTGGACGCCTAGTGTTGTGTTAAAGTGTTTAAAGAGGTAGAAATAGAAATAATATTGATCCTGACTTTCATAATAAATGATCCTTACCCCTACAAGATCAAGGTTGTTAAAGATGCCAAATTGACAGAAGTTCCGGTTTTTTATAGTCAGTTATCAGTTTGAAATTGCTTACTACAAAAATAGTTTAACAGATACATAGCTTAAATAATTAGTACAGTTTATAGGCCTATAAATATAAATAGGCCTACATCATATAGTTGTTGATTAAATTATAAATAATGGAGGAAAGACACAAAATTACCTTAATATTTTTATATTATTATTATTAATGTATGGTTTTAAACGCATCATGATATCAATATTACTGTATTACACTGCCTCTTTGCTGTTATAGTTTAACTTTGCTCAATCTTCTTTGAGAAACGCGTACGTACCGCGATGGTCACTAGTGGCTTACAGGATCCTCCACCTGGCTACCTTAATCCTAGCACAGGCACAACACCCAGCCCCCAGCCATTAACTCATCACTGTCACCGCATTTACACAATGATTATTATTTCAAACATAGTGAAAATCAAACCTGGGACCCTTGACTTGATAATAATACACGCAATCAACTGAGCCAAGCTGTCGGATACAGCAAGACACCAAGTGTGTGTGGAAGGTTTCATGTAGAATATTCATGATAATCTGCAATACTACTATAGTTGTGACAGATATTCTCAACCTTTTCAAATACAGAATCAGTATTCATGATGCACGGTTCATACGCGATATCAACAACACGCAGAGACCTAACATTTTAAAAACTACTAGCTCCTGTGTACGAACGTGTGCACCTCGAAACAGGAATTTTAAAATTTTGAATATATTTGTTTGAATTAATTAAAAACCTCATGGGCAACGTCGGCTATTTTAGCTAGTGAATAACAATCCATTAACTAAAACTGCAGAGGTGTGGATTTAATAAGTCTTGTTAAAGTGGGATGGCAGAGAGTGTGAGTTAAGGTCCATATTTTTGTAGTCGTTATAACAAAGATCTATTTGGAATAAAATAAATCAAATATCACTCCTGTAGATACGTTTAGTTTAATTTTCTACAAATAGTAATATAACAGCTCTTGAATATTTAGCATGGGCATTGTGGCATTTGTTGAGAAACTTTAGAAATAAAAATAAAAAGCTTTATTCAAATTTGTCGATGCCAATGATACATTTCCAAAAACTGTTGAGATTACTCAGTGTAGAAAATTAAACTAAATGTATCTACTGAAGCAATATTTTATTTGTGTTGACAAAAAAAAGTTTTTATTGTTATAAAATCTATAGGAATAAGGGCTTTAACTGAGAATTCCTTCCATCTCACAAAGGCACAAGTTGAAAATAATACAATAAAACCTTGGATTGCGAGTAACTTGGTCTGCGAGTGTTTTGTAAGACGAGCAAAAATTTTCAATAAATTTTAACTTGATAAACGAGCGATAACTTGCAATACGAGTAGTACTATGGTTACACTTTGTCTGCCGAGCAGTGTCATTGGATAGGTTCTTTGTTAAAGTCGCACAAAAAGAAAAATATTTGAGTGAGCCAATATATAGCAGTGATTCCGTTAGTGACAGTGGAAGTCGTCCTAAACAATAACACACCTCCTCCTCTCCTCTCTCTCTCGTCTATCTCACACTAGCCACGTTAAATTTAATTAATAAATTTGATTACAGTACAGTTACATTTAAATAACGAAAATAAAAAAGGTATTAATCATTTTTAGATTAAATATTTTTGGGTTGTGGGACGAATCATCTGATTTTCCATTATTTCTTATGGGGGAAATTCGCTTTGATATACGAGTGCTTCGTATTACGAACACGTTTACGAAACGAATTATGCTCGCAATCCAAGGTTTTACTGTATACATATCTAAGCGCCGTTAGGTGATCTCTGATGCAATACTTTGTACATTATTGCAAAGCATGAAGTATAACCACAAAGGTTATAAACAGAGAAAAATCGCCGATATATGATTATAGATACAATACACTGCACACAAGTGCTAGACATGAAGTATGATCCTCTAAGAGTGAAACTTCAGGGGTGGAAAAAATCCTAGCAGAACTATAAAGAAATAAGGAAACTGAACAGGTGTATAGTGAGCACGTGAGCATTAATTTTATAATGTAAACAGGTGTTAGCACCTACCATTGATGTAATGTATAGTTAATAATATGCCAAAGCTTAGTTTTATTTTGTTCTAATGTTACACATATTAACGCTCAATATGGCTGGTTACCACTTTCATTAATTTAATAAAACATACATTTCATATATACATACTGGTATTCGCCGACTTAAAGGGTGTAATAATACCCCTTTTTTCACTTTTTAAACTCTGATTGAAGATCATCAAATATCTTTAAATGAGTCGATTATGAATATACATATTTGATAGTGTTTATGCCAATTTTTTTAATTTAAAGCTAATATAAAAACTTTATTTAATTAATTTGTGTGTAAAATTTAGGTTACTACAAGAGTAGTGACATAGGATAAAATTAATTGCATAAATACTTTGTAAACAAATTTTTTAAAGGGCTATAAGATAACATATGTCAAACATTAAAAATATAGATATGCATGTCTTAAACATTATTAATTTGTATTGGGACTTAACATCTGAAATTTGTCATTGACAATTTTACTCTTTAATACAATTTTGTACAAATGTTATTACTCTTGGTAGCTTATATATACTTACAATTTACAAACATACAAACAATTTACTTTTCTTTGAAAAAGAAAAAATAGACATTGATAAAATGTTGCCCAACAAATAATTAAAATAAAAAAAGCTTTAAACTAAGAGGTGAAAATTATTCGTAATATCTTAGAGATAGACTACTTACTATTATTTCAACAAAAAGTTATTTCTCTATGGAATATAAAAATTAAATGTATATTTAGTAATCAATTAATTTACTACAGCCGTAATATTAATTCAGTGTATTAAATTTCCAATAAATTTGTACAAACAGATTAACGGCTGATTTAGTTACTTAAAAAACAATATTGCTACAATTATCTTACCATACTCTAATTTGTTTTAGATATATTACCATAAAACTAAATTTACTCTCGCCTTAAATATTAATCATAAAATGGATATACAGCTAATAAAAACGTTGATTAGATTTAACTTAATTAACTATTCTAAGTAGAATGTTTAGGGATATTATTTAATTTTTATCAAAGAAGCATGTATACTTATAAACCACTATGCCATATTCATTGTAGCTATTTTATTCAAATATATTATAGATGTATCTATATTGTGTTCTGGCTCTGACGCCTTCGTTTAGCTTATAAAACATAAACCTATATATTTTAAATGTGCTAGGTATATGTTGAAGCTATGACAGGCCTAGCAAGCTGGTAATATAAAATATATGGCTTGATAAAAAACTGACCCAGACTATAGGAAACAGTAATGGATGTAAAATAAAGTTAGGTATATGTACGTACCTATTTCCATGTATTATTTATTTGAAATAATGTTTTTATTGAGAACTTAAACCTTATAATTGTTTGTCATATTAAGATAACGCATAAACCCCAATTACTTATTTACCTAGTAAATGGCTATTTGCAGTTTTTAAAATGAAAATGTCACCCACACCAGTGGCCATACAATTTATGGTTTCTGGTTCGTGATATATTAGAATGCCAGACATAGGGAAGTTAGTGAGAACAGTTATTTATGAATATGATTTTTCTAGTCCTTTCTCTCGCGAATACATGCGCATTTTCTATAAAGTATATAAAATCCTTCCTTACCACTTAGGTTAGGACGTTAAGGTGGGGATGTATAGAACCAGAGTTTAGGGCATTGTTTTTGCAGATTTTATACAAAAACATTCTTTTTTGGTCAAAATAAATCAAATAGTTTTCCAGTACAAATATTTTCTTACCATGGTGAGCTCAGTTCTTGAATATCTGTCAAATGTGTCCTGTAATTTTTTGACAACCTTATCTTTGATTTATTTCATCTAATCCCGTTATGATCACGACAGATATTCAAGAACTGTTGAGGTCACCAAATGAATAAAATTAAACTCTTTTTTTTTGTACTGGAGAAATATTTGATTTATTTTGACCAACAAAATGTTTTGATATAACTGCAAAAATACTGCCCTAAGATTTTGTTCCATACACTCCCACATTAATAATATAATGTCGCGTACATGTACTTGTGCCAGTGTTGTTCTGTATACTAAGTGTGGACTGTGGTGAGCTTTGTACAAATCTTTGCTCTGCGGTTCAAGCGGTCATTTCAAGGTTATATTATTCTAGAAGACTGGAGAGTAATACACAAACGTGACAGCAAAAACAATTATCCTTTATTTCACCCGCTGGTTTAAGATATGAGATGAACGGAAAATGTTACTGTATTTTTGTCCGTGAAATGTTTCAACTATTCATAGGGAACAAAATTAATCAAAACATCCCAAATTGGAAAGTTTCCAATTAAATTTAATTTATCTCAATGGCGTTAATATCAAATGAACTACAATAAAAGCAATAACAACAATATAAGTTCTCTTTTCACATTCACGTATGACTACAGCACTCGGTGGTTGAATGTAAAAGTGTTACCAACGTCAGCGTTCCCTTGTAAGAGTAATAATTCCAAGTCTATAATAAAAATGTTTTTCTCTTCGGCACTATTAATGGTTTTAAAAATCACGCATGATACTTTACTTTGTGTATTTTATGTGGATAAAACGTGCATAGTATGAAGTGTTTTAAAAAATACACAGTTCTTTTATAACTAACAAGTTTGTATGTATTCATGATTTTTTTTTAAATAAAAATAATAAATATTTGTTAAAGAAAATTTGGACCACTTTTATTTACATTTTTAAAGAGTGTTTATATTTTACTTATTTAGTTTTACCAAGCGTTCATTAATAAACTCATGCTTAGAATTATTTAATAAATACAAATAATATTAAATGCTTGGTGTCTTTTATAAGGCGAAACAAAAAATGTAAAAACAAATATTGTCCCTAAAACAAAATCTCGCCTGTTTGAAAGGTAACTATTTTAACAGTTTATTACCCTTATTTGTAACATATTTTCTCACCAATTGGTTCGCAAAGGATGAAAAAACGTGTTTGTTCTTGTACGATAGGTTTTATTTTTGTCATCGTTATGATCCCATCCCCAGTTTGATTGTGACGTCGTCATAGGGATAGCTACTTTATCCCAAGACGATGAGGTGTGTCTTGAGATGGGTGGGAGTAAATATTGACCCTGCTAGCAAGAGCGACCGACACAACCAATTTACTAGCGATGGCTTACATGTTTGGTCTTAACTCCATCATCCTTTGTACAAGGAGGCTGTCATGGAATCAAATTGTGAAACAATCTTTCAAGGGTTTCAGTCCATATGTCCGGTGTAGGTCCACACTCACAATGATTTATGGCCCAAATTTATAGATTTTAAATTATAATCATTTACCCTCCAAGCTTTGATTTTCATATATACTTTGTATAGCGTTGTTTTCTTACATTTTAAAAACCGTTAAACATTTATTGATCGCCTTTGTAATCTAGTGGTCAGAGTTCTTGGCTACATATCCAAAGGTCCTGGGTTCGACCCCCACCGCTTCTTGATTTTCTGTGAAACAGTGGATTTGGAACGGGGCCAACTCAGCTTCGTGAGGACAAATGAGGACATACTTTATTGAAAAAGTAGCGGTTCCTATCTAGAAAACTTATATTAGTGGCTGGGGAATTTATTGTACTGACCCCATGACACACTATATCTAAAGAAGTTGGCACTATCTTCCCCAACAGACAGAGCAAATTGGTTTGGTATGGCTCGAATGCCGGTTGACGCTTTTTTTAAAAAGCAATTATTAAACTCAAACTTTTATAAAGTAGAAACATATATGATTAAGTATTATCTAGTTCATTTACAATTTTAGGTATTCACGTTTATCAACTATTGAACTTGTGATCGATGATTTGGTAACTATTTTAACTATTAATTTTGGTGCTTGTGCCCAACCTATAAATGTTACAAAAATGAGCAAAAGTCTTAAATCTTGGTGTGAAATAGCCAAGAGATCTTTCTTTGCAATTTTTGTGAATATATTAAAAACTAATCGATGGTTCAGTTACTGTCAGCGTTTTTCTTAAAACGTTTTTGGTGTGTAAAGTGTAAATGACTAATCATATCTGTGAGCAGGTAATGAATGGAAGATGAAGATACATATTAATGTTAAATGTTTATTTCTTGGCATAAAAGGAAATTATAATTCCAATATTTACAATTTAAAGTAAGCTTCCACTAAAACTGATCTATCATCCTTAATAGGGCGTGTAAGCTTCATTTTCCCCTTAGATTTGGTTAAAAATATGTTGTAAATATATTTTAAAAATGACCACACACACCTCTACAACATTATAATGTTTAATAAATGATTTTGATCTGTATTATCCCGGTATTTAATAAAATAAAATATTACTGAGAATATTTGCTTATGAAACAATAATACTCGGTATTCTTGCTAAACTCAACCTTTTTTAAAATTTCATAGTATTTTAATAATAGAAGTCTTTATTTCAAACACTTTTGAATGATAATAAACTGTTCTCTTTGAATTTGGGGCTATTTTACTAATATATAACTTTATTCTAAACCTCCTTTATTTGGTATAAACTATTTTGTTTGTATTTTATGTTACACTTATAGGTAATTCAGATCCAAACACTCCACGTAGTATCTTTTATTTATTTTATTATAAATAAGAAACACTATTTTAAGAAATACTAAAATGGCACGTAGGTTCTGAAACGGGTCCTTAAAGACACAGTGCCGTGGGTCGGTCAACCAGTGAGGCACTCGACGTGCAAAGTAACAGAGTACCACCTGGAAGGAAAGTTGACATAGTTAAGGTGTTTGCTCTTGTCTGAAGAGAGGCATATTACATATTTCTTCGTCGATCAATCTCTCGCCTTGACTGATTTTATACGACGTAGCTCGTCTCGAAAGAGATCATCCCAAGCCTTGTTGGGGTCGATCTGTTGTTCATATGGAGAGCCGACCTGAGTTTTCAACTGGCGCGTGGAGAAAACCACAACATCTTTTATTCATTTAATACTTTCGAGATGAAACCCGTTTTTTAAGACATGCAAAAGGGGAATATGTTGTAGCAATCTTCATGGCTGTTTGTTTCGCCTCTTCAAACAGGGATCATACTTTTAACATGAAACATTCATGACATCTCCCTGCTATATCGTTAACTTATACGTTTATATATATATAGGATATTATGTTTGATTTCAACAGTCAATTTACGCTTATATTACTAATATTTGCCAGGTAAACTAAGGTAGTTATTAAAGTTTAAAACATATAATCTCCACTATAATATATACCAGTTTTTCTCTATACAGCCGAAAAAACCTCGAGACCCAGAGGACCTAAGAAACTGAAATTTAGCAGACAAGTAGCCCCAAACCCAAAGGGTGCAGGAATACATGGTGAACAAAAACTTCCATGGGGGCCCTAAAATATAGGTGTGGGTTTTCAAGAAATTTAAGATGAAAAAATCTCGAAGCCCAGAAAATCTAGGAAGCTGAAATAATTTAGGCTAGTAGCCCCTAACCCAAAAGGATTCAAAAATACTTGGGGACTGAACATTCCTATAGGGGACCTCAAAATGAGAGGGTTTATAAAAAATTAAGTAAGATATTTCTAAGCCCAGAAGAGCTAGGAAGCTTAAGTTATCCAGGCAGGTAGGTAGCCCCTAACCAAAAAGGGTGCAGGAATACGTGGTTGCCAGAAATTCCCATGCGGCCTCCAATTTTTTTTAAACCAAGACAAAAAAATCTCAAAGGCCAGAAGACTTAGGAAGCTGAAATTTTTAGGCGGGTAATCCCTGACCAAAAAAGGTGCAGGAACACTTGCTGACCAAAAATTCACATTGGGGCACGCAATAAACGAAACTCTACAAAATATGTTGTTTATAATGCAATCTTTAATTCAGGAACAGTTTCATTGAAATGCGCCTCTCATATTTTGGGGGTCACTAAAAATTATTATCAGTAGCATTCTAGCACTCATTGGCCAACAAATGCTAATGGGACAGGGCCATAAATGAAGCCATTGATTTTTTAAACGACACATTATGCTAGATTTAACAATAAGAATGGAATTTCATGTTTTTGGAAGACATTTATTATTTAATTTAATGATAGACATAGTAAACAATTTTTCCCAATAGCAATATACCGGGCTTTTTCAATGTATACTTTTTATGATAATATATTTCATTATATGTGTTTTTTTCAATAGCTAATCTTGAATGAAAAGTTTCAATAATAGGGATAATGCTCTATTTTGTAAACTAATATAAAAAGGGTGTAAACCTACACATACAATCAATGAACACCTACATTTCCTAGGCTGAACTGACAAGTTTTAGATCAAGCACTCTTAAGTTTTTTCATCCTTTGATTAATATTAGTCCAGGGATTATTTAATTACAATAACCAGTCTCGTGGTATATTGGTTAGAGGCCTCGGCCGCTAACCTAAAGGTCACGGATTCCCGGCTGGTATCATGGGATTTTTCTATAAATAGGAATGATTCCTATGGTCACCAGGGTTTGGTTAATTAGGCTTAAGTTAGGTTAATATCTTTATTGGATCCACCTCGTCATATTCCCTATCATTATCCCCTCATCTCATCGGGACATGTAAATAGCCTCCAATGGAAAGGATGTACGATTAATACATTCGGGCGTCCCCTGGGCAATGGTACATTAGTATTGGATAATCTCTCAGCAAACTGAGCTACAGGTCGACGTAGCCCAGGCACGTCATTATTATAATTATTATTTAATTACAATAAAGGGGTAAGTATAAGGGAGGTATAATTTAAAGGAAATATGTCCGCATTTTGATGGAGGAATACAGGTAAATCATTTAGGAATAGCCAACCTCATTACACCCAGTTGGGATCCGAACCCCAAGCTCCCCGTCAACATCCAACTAAACTAGACTAACTTGACATTTAGGGCACGCGGTCACCCTTCCGGTTGCTGAGTTATTATTTGTGCTGTGGCTCCAATCTAAAACTAGGAAATCTGTTCTCCGTGTTGTAGTCAACAAATCTGGGCAATAACCAGCATTCGACCGAAAGAGAATGGGGTAATAGAGAAAAGAAGATGGTGGAGTTGTACGAACAATGATTTGTCTGAGTCGTATATTTAATCTCGGAGATAGCCCTTAGTCCCTTGGAGGACTTTTCTAACTGTACTAACTCAATTTGCGAAGTCTTTGTAGGAAGGGCGCTTTGACGGCGTCGGCCCCAAGCTAAGGGCGTCAATCTTGCACAACTACCCTCATCTTCAGTTCCTCTTCTTGTCTTTGTGTTTCTCTTTCTCTAGCAAGGACAAGGAAATTACGCAAGACAACAGTCTCCAACGGAGTCTTACTCTTCCCCCTCCACAAAAGATACCCCCTCTTACTCCAATCACTTGGAGTAGGACTACTTCTTTGTTCATGAGTCTCCGTATGTGTGTAGTATATATATATATATATGTGTGTGTATGTGGTACAGTCATGGCTCTTAAAAATATGTCTTGGTGTAGGTTGCCCAATATAACCACTTTGTTTTATGCAAATTAAGGTTCATTTACTTAAAGCCATCCTTATAATCTTATTCCAATGGAACCGTTAGTTTACGATTCAGTTATCCTGATTGCGCTGGAAAATGCCCCAAAAAACATAAAAACTCCTGAAGAAATATTATCTAGACATTTGCATTTGGTTAATCGAAAAATTTAAAGTATAATTAGAAAATGGCAGATATACGCATGTTGATATCGAAATTTAAAAATAAACTAAAATGGTGATACTGATGTTATTAGTTATTAATCACGACTCATGTTTTATAGAATCAACTTCTATCAGATTTTAAAATATCCCTGCATTCATTACTTATTCAATTTTATCTGCTTAGTTAGATTAGCCTCCCTANCCTGCATTCATTACTTATTCAATTTTATCTGCTTAGTTAGATTAGCCTCCCTAAAATGTTTCCAATTTTTAACAGCGTCACAGCTGACAAAATTTAGACTATTGAGGATTGTTTTAGTAGTTCCGAGGCTTCAGAGCTATTATTCTCATAAGAAATACAGAAATTTTAGGATATTTCCCTTCGAGTAGATGGTGTTATAAAGTCCAGGTCAATTGAAAGCTTCCTTGTCTGTACACCAATAGCCCTCCACTGTTGTCTATATATATTGCCAGGGGGTATATTAGGCTTGTTGGACCGGGTCCATTCTTATAGGCTTTCCTGCCTTTCTCATGTGCTTTTTCTATTTCTATCTCTGTTTCTCATAGGCACACGCGATTGCTTTCTCTCATCCCTTCCCACAAACACACAATCACACACACACACGCATATATATATATATATATATAGAGAGAGAGAGAGGTCTCCGTATATTATAACCTGCATTCATTACTTATTCAATTTTATCTGCTTAGTTAGATTAGCCTCCCTAAAATGTTTCCAATTTTTAACAGCGTCATAACTGACAAAGTTTAGATTATTGAGGATTGTTTTAGTAGTTCCGAGGCTTCAGAGCTATTATTCTCATAAGAAATACAGAAATGTTAGGATATTTCCCTTCGAGTAGATGGTGTTATAAAGTCCAGGTCTATTGAAAGCTTCCTTGTCTGTACACCAATAGCCCTCCACTGTTGTCTATATATATTGCCAGAGGGTATATTAGGCTTGCTGGACCGGGTCCATTCTCATAGGCTTTCCTGCCTTTCTCATGTGCTTTTTCTATTGCTCTCTCTGTTTATCATAGGCACCCGCAATTGCTTTCTCTCATCCCTTCCCACAAACACACACACACACATACATATATATATATATATATGTATGTATGTATATATTATTTAATATTACCTATATCTTTTCTAATATATATATATTTATACATATTTATATATAAGTAGGTATTATGTTAGTATAGCAATTTTACATTAATATTAATTTATATCTAGGTACATTTTCTGTGCCAATGTTAGTAGTCTTATCTATCACCATGACGTATTTGTTATTTTCTGCTGTGTATCCTTTTTGTTTGAGTTCATAATAATGTTAGTTAATAAAGTGTTTCGTTCCAGTTAAGTTGTGATGTTTGTTCATCAGTCCATAAACACGCGATAGCACGTTTTCAGGTTATAGGCCCAGACTATTTTGACTGAACAAATTCTCCGTATATATCGCTGTGCATCGGGAATTGACCTAAACTTTAACCTCTAGAAGATCTATCCTAGAAGAATCCATATGGCATCATGCCAGATGAAGAAAAGTATCGGGTTTCATTATTTAATAGTTCAAGCTTCAACTACTGGAAATTTAGAATGGAAACGCTGCATTATACTCAATTTGGTGGAAGTATTCCAAAGTGATTACTAGACGAAATTAATATTCAATAAAGCTGATAGTTCTGAAAACACGATTAAGACAAAGTAACTGGCTGAGTGGAGGGAAACAGTTCCAAAATCCAAGTCGCATTAGTCCAAAATCTTTCTGACCACGTTCTTGAATGTGCTAAGGATGAATAATTTGCATTTGAAATCTGGATCTCCCTTATAGAATATACCTACACAAGAAAAAGTATAGCTAGCTAGTTACTTCTACGTAAAAGTGTTTTATTGATGAATTTGGACCCATAGACCCAGCCTTAAGCTATGAGTGAAGAATGATCCTGAGCACTGGAGGAATCCTGGATAGCTCAGTGGCGCGCTAAGCCAAACTTCCCAGGTTCTACTTCAATGTCTAGGTGTCATTTTTCCACTAATTTAAATTAATTGAATTATGTATTATTTCCATACGGACAGTGCCATACATTACAATGATTTACAGCCTATGATTTGATATTCATTTTTATTTAATTGCTCAGTTCTGACAACTTTTCTCAGTGATTATTTATTCAGCCCGTAGATCAAAAATTCACTGATACTTATACCTATCAAAACAAAGAAAGTATCATTTTCAAGAGGTATCTTCATTTTTACTAAACGATAAAATGATGTGATATAGCCTGGTTCTTGAATTTTTACCTAGAATAAAACTAACATAAATACAGTGGCACTAATCATCATGCCGTTAATTATTTTTTCAACCCGCTTCACGTTTCAGTGGCCAAATGGTCTAAGGTATCATTCTAGCAATAGCCTGTACTTTTGGTGACGGGGAGATCAGCGTTAGAATCACAGCCGGGTGTATTGAGGATTATTTTTCC